>OZ038505.1:88599761-88637261 GCA_964036315.1 Acanthosepion esculentum | reverse complement strand
ATTATTCGGACTATTTTCCTCATCTTTGTTACCATATTTATCACAACGTTTCGGACGTCGTACGCTCCGGCCTTCTTCGGGTGCTTGGAATGTCGAAATAAACCCTTTATTTCGCTCGCTGGGGTAGACTGTTCTAGTTCCACGTACTATTTGTAATGGATATCAGTTATCAGTTATCTCCTGTTAATCCACTGCCTTAACCAGGTATTGAACTCACAATGCCTCTTGTCTCTGGATGTAACCAACGCTTTTATTCACTCTGCCATGTGTTCATAAAGACATCTGTGTATGAATCTCTGGGACTTATAAACTTAATATCTTCCGCTCGTTTTTTCTTGTGCTCATATTACAATTTTTGCTGTTATCATTGAATTTTTGTTTTTTACCAGAGCTCATATTGCAATTTTCGTTGTTAGTATGGCTTTCTGTGGCACTCTTTACTACTGTTCACATACTGCATACGTTTCTATGCTTGGTCGGCTCAGGAGACCTTTGTGACCTAGCATATGTGCTGATTCCTTAAGTTTACAGATTTTCCAATGATATACTTTGTCTATGATTTCAACCTGATCCAATAGAAGGCAGTGATCTCCCTTTTCTCTCCATATGTGTTCAGCCACGCCTGATTTTTCAAAATCCTCTTGTTACAGCTTTTTGGTGTTCTTGAAGCCTTGTCTTAAGGGGGAGGCCTGTCTACCCTAAACATTTCTTTCTGCAGCTACACGGGATAGCGTACACAGAGTCTTTAGCCATGTTCTACTCTGTGGGTAATCTTAGTCGGGAGAGGTATATGTGAAGTGTCCTCCAGCTTTTGAAGTTTGTCCTGATGTTATTTGGACCGATGATCCTTTGTATTTTCTACGGTAACAACCTTCAAATAAGGCAGGCAGATTATTTTCTGAGTGTTGTCCTCCTTCTCTTGTACACGCCTATCCCTGTTTTCGGGGGATACTGCCATGTACCCAGGCTATTTGTTACGTTGTAGGGTACTGCTTATACTGACAAATTCTTTCTCTAATGTCTCTGGGTCGCCACTTATGACTTTTGCTCGGTGTTGTAAGCAGCGGGCGATCCCTTTCTTTACGCTGTATGGATGGTGGGAGTTGGAATTTAGGTACTGTCCGGTGTATGTCGGTTTGCGGTATACAGACGTCTTGAAGACATGCTCTGTTCGAAACACTAGGACATCCAGGAATGGGAGTGTGTTGTTAGTCTCTTTCTCCATCGTGAACTGTATCGAAGGTCTTATCGAGTTCACATGCTCCAGTAGAACATGGAATACTTTGAGGAATGGCATTAGGATCTATATCTCTAAGGCCAACTCTATGGTTAAGATACGTAGATGACACCTTCATACTCTGAAGATGCCCAGTTGATATGAGGTGATATTTACACACGCTAGCTAGCAAGGTAAAAGGACACTCAGAAAAAGCGCGGGAAAAAGGAAAAATAAAATAAAGCAGTGCGATAATCAATAATGTGTTATTTATGTTTTAACGTAAAGTCTGTTTAACCGTAAAAAGCTATATTTTAAGTATATATGTTTTATGCTATACACGTTTATTAAGTTTAGGATAATGAATAATTTTCTTTATTTATATTCCTGAACGGGATACAAAAATTAGATTAATATCATGATACTCCTGCGACTTTCTATAGCAGTAGTCAATCAACGCGGGATGCTAGAAATTTTTCCTTTTTGTATATTCATAGCAACAATAATTCGACAGTTAATAGAAGAAAAAAATAAAATAGAATTATTTTTAAAAAGGTTTACAATCGACAATCGCATTAAACAATACATTTTTCAATACTTCAGACATGACTTTATTTAATAAAATAAACTCTTGTGACGAACAGCAATGGGATTAATTGCATTAATAATTACAAGTTATTTAAAAAATATTTAGTTTAGCTTTTATCTGTCGAACCTAAAAGAAAATGACATATTTTATTAAATTATGCAAACACCGCTTCCCAAAATATTTTTTTGAGTTTAATAGAATTGCAGAATGCGGCTCGAATTTTCGGTCTGTTTCCACACGATAATTCATGACGCTTTTACTGATATAATATCTGCCGGAATATATTTTTATATGTGCAAAATTAAACACTATACGTGCGATATCGAAAGGTGTGGGGGGCGGTAAATATTTTCAACAGAAATATTTACCCAAAATCTTTTAATTATCTGTTCCATTCACTAAAATATTCGTTCATTAATAAGTAAGTCCAGACATTATCGTTTTAAACGTATAATTCCCTTATTTTTGACAGACATGCAAATTATGTTTATACAGACAAAAAAACATAGCCTATATCAAGTAGTTCATTAAATCATTTCACCCCAAGCAAGGCGGGAATGCAATTGCTACGCAGGGGGTTACAACGGGTGAAGGTGAGAGAAAAAAACTGTGTGTAGAGGGACCGAGGAAATGATAAAAGCTGAACGGGTTCAAGAAGATAGATTGCATTTAAATAGTTGAAATTATCAGGAAACAAAAGGAAGTTCCACAGACGGGAAGCGCGAGAAACGAAACTGCTGGAATAGAAATGGCGGCTACGTTTACTTAATTCTACAGTAAAAGGGTGTTTAGGAATTTTCCGAGAGAAAAACCTGCTCGGCTTGAAAAATGTTAAGTTGTAGTCAATTGCCACATTTCGATAAGTCACACACACACAAACACATAAACATACACACAGACACATAAACGCACAATCAAGGACACACTCGCTCACACACACAAACATATGTATTCTTTCCTTTATAAATGGAATTAAGTTAACTTTAGCTAATAACCATATTAACCTACGAATTTTAAATTTTAAATTCCCACGATTTTTAAAACTGTCAACTGTATCAGTTCGTAGTGGGATACTACATCCAACTACAAACTGATACCATGAACGGTTGGAAAAAACGTGCGAATTTTAAATTTAAAATTCGTACGTAAAAATGGTCATTAACTACAGTCACCTACTTCTCGTGGATTATACCAAGGGATGACTACCTATTTATATATATATATATATATATATATATATATATATATATATATATATATATATATATATATGTGATGGAGACTCCTCGTCGGTTTCGACGTAGAAGGATCTGACAGTTTAATTGATTCAGTTATGAAATTTTGTGCGATAATCTTAAGTGGCATTTAAGACCCGCTAGTGATTTACAAAGGAGGCCACATATGGATCAAGAATGAGCTTTGTAAAATGAGATCACTTTTAGATTGGCTGACCTTTTAGATTTTGCTTTCGGTTCTTGAAGATGATTCAGACAAGCAGATTGAAAACTGCTGAGTCCACTTAAACACGTTGATTTCCCTTCTTCCCGCTCCAAGGCTAAGCGCACAAGGGTGTTATATGGTATATTGACAGCTGAAAAGTTGCTTTTCAGCTTGTCTTTGTATCTTAGTCATGAGCATCCTACATTCCTGTAGCCCTGATCTAACTGGCTGTACATTAGGATCTAGGATATCCTCTCATCAGATATTGTCATGACATGATCAGTCCACTGTAACTGAGACTGTATGAGAAAAAGTGAACTGTGTGGATAAGAACGAATCAAGGTAAACAACCAGAAAACACACACAAGTGATTTGATTAAAGTGGTGAAGGCTTGTGCAGAACCATCCACACTTTTCGGAACTATTTATACACTTAGTCGGTGCAAATAAATGCCAGAGACGAAGCAGACAATATACCTCAGGCTTTTTGTGTAAGAGTTTTCCATCTCCTAGACCAATTTATAAATGGGCAGCAAGAATTCATATTTATAAATTCAGCGGAAATGGTCTATATATTTTATATATTTAAAGCATATTGTAACTTCCCTATTAACTTTATCACATCTGAATGAAAATTAAGGAAACAATGTTCAAAGGTTTTATATTTTGTTCTGTTTTTGTCAGCAAATTTTGCCGGCAACCATCTTGACAGCACGAAGCTGACACAGTTTTGAGATCAGACACGAAATGCTAACTGCAGCGGGAAGAAATGAATAACGATCAGTTATAATAAGACTCAATGTTTATTTGTCAGCGACATAAAACGCCTAAGATGCGACAATTGAAATCGAAAAAATAAATCAGCTACAAAAATTGAAATATCTGGGAAGTGTTTTAACAGAGATCGGAAAATGCGATACCGAAATGGGAAGACGCATTGTAATATGAAAGATAAATTGGATGGCAACCTGTCTAGGAGAAGGAAATATCTGATTTAAAATATCCCAGCAAATATAAACAATGTTTTTTTTTTGTTTCTTTGCCAAGCATTTATACCAAAACAAGTGAAGAAATTGTGAAATAATATAAAAGAACACATTTATAGGAGAGTCGAATTGTAGAGTCATTAAGAAGAAAAATGACAACGGTAGGCAGTGCATTTAAAATTTTAAAGGACATAGTTCATCTGAAAACAATATTCCGGAAGTGATTTCCACAAGTACGAGAGAAAAAAAACTGTATACCTGCTTCAGTTAGATTCAAGCAAGAAAAATTGTCTATTGCCACACAGGGGAGCAACATTCCATTCAGCATTCCTTGTAATTGTTTTAATATAAGCTTCCCACTTCATCTCAACAGAAATCATTAGCCAGAAAAGAATTAATTATTAACTTTCTTGGATGTTAACATCATCCATAAGGAAAAAGAATATTCAAAGGAAAACGTTTCATTTTAGAGGTATTAAAATGAACAAGCATTTTCTTGCCCCATTTAACAACAGTTTCAGCGCTATTTTTGACACCATTTAATGAACAGATCTCACTTATTATTCAGAGAGGAGTAAATAGTTGTATAATCTTCATAGTTACCGGGTTCAGAATTGAGGGCATGGGGAAGGTTAATGATGAAAATTATGAATAATACAAGTCCACGGATAAATCCCTGGGGGATACTCGTATTGACCCCAAAAAGATCTAGATTAGTGTTCATTGGATATTACATTCATTTCGCATTTGGACAAGATAGAATCTTATGAGAAATACGCCCAAAAATACTATAAACATTCAACTTGTACAGGAGACCAGTCTTTCAGACACTGTCAAACGAATTCAAACCCTGTCAAAGGAGATATCCATTTGAATGGACCAAGTCTTCTTATATAACGATAAATAATTGCTATGTAAACTGCAACATCAACTCGTAACGCGGTGAGGCTGTTGATTCGCAGTGCTCAAGATATACAGTGCTTTTCGATAAAAGTGACTCACCTGATTTTTTTTAATAAATGTTCTCTTCTTCGAGGGAAACGAAAATTGAGCCTATAGAAAAGACCTTTAAAAGCGAGCAGTACAAGAGAATTTTAGAGTCTTGTCTGTTCCCTTCTGCTGAAAGGGTGACAATCGACCCCACCATGCTCATTTTTATGCAGGATAATCCTCCTTGTCACCATGAATGAATACTTTGATGAGAAGCAGGTGAGTGTTATGACATGGCCGCCCAAATCTCTTGACCTCAAACCCATAGAAAACTTATGGTGCATTATAAAGTACAGGCTCTCGAGAAAGCAGTTGAGCAACAAATTGGATTTTATTGTGAATTTCATATCCGAATGGAATTCAATGCTTGGAGATAAGATTTGCCAGAATCTAATCAAGTCAATGACAAAAAGGGTTGAAAAGGTTATTCAAAATAAACGAGGACCCATAGATTATTAAATATTTCGAACTATATTATCTATTATAAATAAATTATACCTCTATTATTCTTTATTTGAAACTGTTCGGTTATGTTTCTATTGATTACTAGTTGCCGGAAATATGTGAGTCAATTTTTTTTAAAATGTTTTTTCCATAAATCTCATTCATATCCAAAATTATAATTATTAATAGAATACCTTAGGGTGAGTAAACGTTTTTACAAGGTGGTCGGGAAGGGATCTTTATATTAGTAAGATTAAAGAGTAGTTTGACCCCCCCCCCAAAAAAAAAAACAGACGAAAAAACTTTGAAGTAAAAAAAATCAGGTGAGTCACTTTTGTTGAACAGTACTGTATATGAATAGATGTATATGGAATGCTGATCACTTTGCGCGGGCAACTATTAGTCAAAATTTAATACTTTGACACTTCCTTCCTGGAATATATTCGTCCATTTCTTCTCCCTATTATCTTTTGTATGCACTGCTGAGCACGGTCTGAATATGTATCTGTTTAAGCAGATATCTATAGGTTTCCTTTAATTTTTCTTTTTTATTTGGACTTGTTTATTCTCCCTTCCTATTTCATTTTATTTCACTCCCTATATTATACATACCAATATCTATCTATGTGTGTGTTATGGTTCAATATCCTCGCACCACTGTTATGGTCCAAAGTTAGGACCAAGGAAGAACAACAAGAACACAAAAGTAGGAATAACAAAGATATATTAAACATAATAATGCAAGAAGTTGAAGGTGTTAGTATGACTGTCAGTATGGTTTGGGAGTGAACTACTATTGTCTCGACTCGTTCCACTTCCTCTATCGTCTCTCTTGAGAAGCGCAGTCTTTATAGCATCAGGAATAGTTCATTGTCGTTACAGGTAAGATCCCATAACACCCAGCACCCAAAGCTTTTGCATCGCAGGGGTCTTTAATATTTTTACTCTTTTTATTTATCATGAAAGGCTCTGTAAATTATGTAAATCATGTTCCTTATCTGTTTCTCTATTTTACCTTGCTCCCAGTAGGATGTATTGTTTTTTGTACATTTTGAAAAAAACTTTCCCTCCTGGGTTAATTTTTCTTTTTGGTACGTACGACGTTGGTGTTTGCTTTGTTTGTTTTGGTAGTAATTTGTCGATTACCGACCTAATTTTTCGCGCGAACATCACTTCCGCGAGTGATATTGCCGATGGCGTAGTACTGTTCGGTGTAATTCGATATACTTGTAAGAATTGTTGTAACGCCTTTTCATTTGTTCACGTCATAAGGTTTTCTTAATGCTCCTTTTAGCGTATCTACAAATCTCTTCGGTTGCCCGTTTGATCTTGGGTGATATAGCGGGGATTTGATGTGTTTAACTTGAAAAGTTTCACAAAATTCTTGAAAATCCACAGATGTGAATTGTGTCCCATTATCGGTGACTAGAACAATCAACCACTCTGAAACGAGCGAACAGCTCGTGAAGGCAATTCATGGTAGTCTCAGAAGTAGGTTTTCTACAACGAAATCCTTCTGGCCATTTGCTGTAAATAACTACTACAAACAAATAGTAGAAACCATCTAATGAACCTGAGAAATCTACATGTATTCTCGACCACCGTCGTTATGTCTCCGGCCATGGCTTATGGATGATCGGCGGTGCTTTGGCTGCTAAGGAACAACCCTTGCAGTTGTCCACCATATGTGTGATATCTTGATCCATGTTTGGCCAATATACATAACTTCGCATTAAAGATTTGATTCTCTGCTTTGTGGATGGCCCAAGTTGAAATCCTTGAGGATTCGCCTTTTTAGCGTTTTCTTGATTACTACCCTTTCATCATATAGTAGAACATTATCACGCAACGAAAAACTGTCAGAGATATTCTTATTTTCTCCTGCAATTTTTGTTTCGTTTCCTTAATAAATTCGTCATTCACTGCTTCATTTCTTATTTCTTGTAATGTGACGGCGAGGTTTCGAATTGTACTACATAATGATGTTCTAATGTCTTCCTCATGTCGTAGAGCTGCAATTACGGAATCTTCTAATGGCTCCGTTTTCTTTGGTATTAGTCTCGAAAGACCATCTGCATACACAATTTTATTTGATGGAAGATACTCAGATTTAAAATTGTAGTTCAATAAAATTGTACCCAATCTTAGCAATCTATTCGCAGTGTAGACAGGTTAACCTTTCTTTGATCCAAATATTATCAGTAACGGCTTGTGGTCCGTCTGTAAGGTGAAAAATCTACCGTAAATGAATATGTGGAATCTCGTAACCGGAGAAATACCCCCAGCACTTATTTGTTGATTTGCGAGTAATTATTGTTCGGCTGATAGCAATATTCTTGAATCATGCACGATGGGTTTTATTGTCCGATTTATGAAGTATACATGCCCCAACTCCATAGGCACTCGCGTCACTCGCGACTATTATTTTTCTTTTGGGGACATAATGCGCTAAAAATAAATCTGCTGTTAGAGACTTAATGATTCTGTCGAACGTTTTCTGACTTTCGTCTGTCACTCCCAAACTTTCCTTCTTCAACAGTTCGTTTAGGGGTGCGCGTAATTTGTGCATGTTTGGAATAAATTCTTGGTAATAATTTACTATAATTTACTGTAATTTACTGTAATTCTGCTAATTTTTTTTGCAGTAGGCATTTTTTTTTATTGCCGTTGCTCTTTCTGAGTCTGGTCTTCTTCCTTCTTCGTCAGTAATATGGCTCCGATATTTTATTTCCTTCATAAAGAAGTCACATTTATTTTCTTTTACTTTAAACCCGTAGTTTTGTATTCGCCTGAAAACCTCTTGAATGCGTTCCCAGTGTTGATCAATATTTTTGCTATTTATCAGTATGTCATCAAGGTATGCGATCGTGAAATCCAATCTGCCTAAGATAGTATCCATTATTTGCTGAAATATCGCCGGCGCGACCTTGATCGCAAATGGGAATCTTTGCAACTTATATAATCTATAAATGTGTTTATGCACAACAACCTCGAGCTTTCCTCATCTACTGGCACTTGTAGGTATGCTTCGCTCAAGTCTATCTTTCAGAAAATATGTTCCTCCATTCAATTTTGTGAAAACCCTATCTGGACTAGGGAGCGGATAGTGATAATCCTTAATCGCTGCATTCAATCCCGTCGAGATCTCAGCGCATACTCGTATCTCACCCGATTTCTTTTTCACGTAAACCGTAGGTGCGGCCCACTGACTATATTCTACCTTTGTCAATATACCGGTTTTCACGAGTCTATCTAACTCTTGGTCTATTTTTCTAGTGCTCCAAAAGGTATATTCCTTTTCTTCTTGAAAATGGGTTGAACATTTTCTTTTAATTCTATTTTTGCCGCCATTTTTGTATACCTCCCGAGGCCGGCTGAAAATACTTCGGGGAAACTCTCTTTCACTTTCTCCTTTAATTTATCTGCCTCGGTCGATAAACTTTTCACTTTTTGGCAGAATGTATTTATCGGTAAACACCAGAGGTCAAATTATTACATCCACTCAGTTCCAAATATATTTTCCGTATTTTTCAGAACGTACATTTTTAATTTTTTGGTCATTCCATTGAATGTCACATTTATAATAACTTCACCCTCAAATTTTATTTTTCTTCCTGTTACAGACCGGGCTTTTTCATTGGTTCTCAACATGGTCGGTCTGTTTAATTTCTACCACGTTTGTAAGTTAATAATTGTTAAATCTGATCTGGAATCCAATTGTAGTTGACTTTTTGGTTTAACATTTCTACTTGTACGTATTTTCGTATATTTGTTTCGTTTGCTTGGCCATTTCTAGTCACTCTTACTCGTCTTGTGCTTTCTTTCCGAGTCCAACAATGCGAACTTTTATGCCCCACTTTATTGCACGACAGACAAGTCTTAAAGCGGTATGGACAATCATTGTACCAATGCAAAGTCCCACAGCGATAGCATGGACTAGGTGGTAGTTTTTTCTCATATTTCATTTGATCTTTTGAAGTAGAATAATTTGTTTGACTTGTTTTTTAAGTAGAATAATTGGTTTGGTTTGTTTTGAGGAGGGACAAAAACGTGTTTGCCGTTATACTTTTCGTATGTGAGCGACGCGAGACTATTCGATATCTTTCGAGTCCTTTTTTACGCTTATACATCTCTGACAGTCTTCAGCCCATTTTTGTAGCGACAATTCTGGTTCACTCTCCAGTTTTGTTAGAATTTTCCGTCTGATCTCTGCATCTTCAGTCGAAAGCCAGGCGTTGGACGAATATTAAACATTTAAAATTGTCCGGGCTGAGTTCAGATAAATTAAAGTCATCGCAGTGTTTATTTATTACGGAAGCGAATGTTATATAGTCTTCGCTATCCTTTTTAGTTACATTTAAACATTTCCATATTTTGTGGATTACTGAAGTGCTCGGACTAAATAATTCCGTTAGAAATTTCACGGCTTCCTTGAAAGACAATTCATTCGTTTTTCTCGGTAGGATGAAGTCTACTAATTTAGTGCATTCGCTATTTCTTCAGTAATAGACGTACTTTTTTCGCGTCTGACCAATTCCCGCAATCAAACTCATATAAATCTTCATATCTTAAGTATATCTGAAGTAAGCTGCAAAGGTTTTGTCTTCGTCCGGTGCATAAGTGAATTCTTTGATAGCGCTCCATATAGCATTTTGCGAGAATGCCTTTCCATTTTCAGAATTTTGCCCTTCATTTGCTACTGCGCGTAGTAGTCATTCTTGCAGTTCAATGCACTATCTCATTCATGGAAAATCCAAATGTTGTAAAAATCTATATAGGATGTAAAAAAAATAAATTTAAATTAAGATCGTGAGAGCATTTGACTTCCTTCAATAATCTTAAATACTGTAACCAAATATCCCTATAAAAATATAATTGGCAATTGAGAGAAACAAATAAAACACCAACAGTAAAATGGAAAATAATAAAACAGCAAGAACTTACAAATCTTTTGATGACTCATGTCCTTTATGACTACGTGAATAGTTATATATTATTAATTCCTGAAAAATTAAAAAATATTAAATCAAAGAAATGAAGTAGCAGTTTTGTGTAGACATTGTCATATATACTCCTTAAAAATAATTAGTTATAAAGAATAATTCACATATTTATATCTATTATTTAATCATATATTAAATAATTTATAAATGCGTAATTAAATTCTAATATATTGATTTCACAGTACCATGTCTAGTCTATTAGTAAATTAAATATATATAGTATTTTAGATTTGCATAAATAAAGACATAAGTATAAGAAATATGACTTAATACCCCTTTAAGTAAATGTCGATGTAGTTTTAAAATTAAATAAATAAACGCCAAATATCTTGTAGCGTAAACCTTAATAAGATAAAATAAACCAGGTAATAATAACTTAACAGCTTCAAAAGAAAGTCAGTGTAGCTAGTCAGAAATCAGAACATCCAACCAGCCTTAATCGACTTTAAATTTGCCACGCGTATATAGACTTGAGAAAAAGCCAACAATGAAACAAATGACAATTTTCTTTACACCACCAAATTAACTTGAAAATAGAGTAAATCCATTTCTTTCGTAGGTTATTCTTAGCATCGCTTTAGAATGGAACCGAGCTCCGAATTTTAAGTTTAACCCTTAAAGTTAAATTTTAAGATTTGAGCTTCGGTTTCGAAACATAATAATTCCTTTGTGGCGATAGTGATATATTTAATAAAAAAAGTAATTATAATATTATGCTCTATTTATATCGAGCACTGTCTTTTAGAAATAAAAATAATTGCGACAGAACTCTGGATTATGAATCTGAACGGTCTTTCCTATTATTTGTATATATATATATATTTTTTTTCTGCATACCTGCACACACACACACACACACACACACACACACACACACACACACACATATATATATATATATATATATATATATATATATATATATATATATATATATATAGTTTAAGAAAAACTAGGTAATCCGTATGGGAAGACCCAATGAGGATAGAATCCAGAGAGCTCAATGTAAATCAGAGCTAATAATTTAAATAAAAACAGATTGCTTTAAGGTTCCATATAATAAATTATTTCACCACAGCCCTTTTAAAGGACAGTGGATCATCAGATTTATTTCCAACTGTTGAAATGAAAAAATGAAAATAAATTTACACATTTATGACGGGCAATAATAAGGAAACTCACGAAGTGGGGGCAGTCTAGGGGGTAGAGAGACAGCATTGAGTTAGATGTAACATTTCTATTGTTTCAAATTTAAATTTTCGCTGAAATCTAGACAGTGACACTTTAAATCTGTTAACGGAAGTTATATCTTGATTAGGAAGTGGGATGGACAAAGCAGTATATAAAGAAAAAAGAAAAAGAGAAAAAAAGAGAAAAAAGAGAAAGAAGTTGTAAAAAGTGTCATTAACTTCTATTGGAATAGGCGTTAGCGTGACCAGACCTTAATTCAACATAATTTCAAAAATTATATTAGGGGTCTCGGCTCTCGCTTTTGAAACATGAGAACTCTTATGTAGCGAAGGAATCATATTTTTAAAACAAAAAATATTATAATATTATATATATATATATATATATATATATATATATATATATATATATATATATATATAGTTTAAATGTATTCTATATTTATCTAAAATTAAAAACTACATTAAAACAATATATAATATACAAATAATAATGCATTTAATTTTTTCTGTCTTTTTCTTTTATTCTTTAAATCTCTAACTTTTTAAACTATTATATCTTCCTATCTCTGTGTTGACAAGTTCTACAAATATGTCTTGTTGATCGAAATAGCTATTTTCGAATGAGGTATCTTTGTATTTTTAATCTATGCAATATATATATATATATATATATATATATATATATATATATATATATATATATATATATATATATATACATATATATATATATATATATATATACATATATATATATATATATATATATATATATATATATATATATATATATATATATATATATGTATGTATATATTAATCACTTGCTTAATCACATCAGTATCCCACTGTAATTCTATGGCAATAAGTTAAGAAAAATCAAGGAGAGAATCTTCGTAAAACTTGTTGATTAAATGCAAAGAACGTCCCCTGTCTCTCTGGAACGGCTTTGTTCCAAAGAAAGACATTACTTCTGACATTGAATGCTAATGAGACTCTGAAGTTGAAGCAATACACCTGAACACATCTGTTATATTCAAAACGTAACAGCTCAAGGAAATTAAAGAATATCCATTGTGTTTTTTTTTGTAATACAACAAGATATTCTAATATGAATGCATAATTTATCCATAAAAAGTTTGACGCGAAATCACCACATGCAATTGATATCATTATTTATACAGATTAGAATTAATCCGCATTATTTCCACTTGATAGCGAAACGTTCAAAAATTAACTTGGGACTATTCTGCCAAGTTTGAAGGATGGTTACTATATATCATTACATTTAAAATAAACGATGGCAAGTAAATTGACGTAAAGGGTGTTCCAATAACTTGGGCCGATTTTACATGTGAATTAAGTTTAAACGTCTAATGGTTTTTATCTTTTTCTTTCAGATTTAAAAACTTAAGTCTTTGCCAATTTCAACCATGGACAGATTAATAATCAAACAATGTGTTAAAGTCTGAAGAGTGCAATTGACAAGTAATTGCTCGTAAATTCAAACAAACTGTGTCGGTGGCAGGTGTTAAAACACCATTACGTGCTCGTTTACGCCGTTCAGCTGAAAATATTGCTGCAGTGCACGAGAATGTGGCCGAAAATCCAGACACCTCTATTCCTCATCGCGCACAGGCATTGAACCTCTCCCCAATAACGTTACATCGTTTCCATTTGAACTCTCGGTTGGTAGATTATGTTGACCAAATTAATCGCGAGTGCACGAAATGTATTTCTGTTTGACCGTCCATTTTCGTAATAGATTTCGATAACTTTAACACGTTATGTGATTGTGACATTTCCAATGGTTGAAATTGCCAAATACTTACGTTGTTAAATCTGAAAGAAAAAGAAAAACGCTTAAACTTAATTCACATTTAAAATCGGTCCAAGTTATTGGAACACTCTATATGAACATCTGAGTAGCCAGAGAACAAGGGTAATTTTGTATCTAATCATTATTATTAATCATTATTGTTTCTATAATAATACTTCAATTGACAGTTTTTGATATTTTATATACCATCGTTACTTCATGGTAGTAAGCTTATATATAAGGGTGTTTCATTACGACTCATCAAAGTCAGCAGTAAATAAATTAGTGTTATTTGTGAAAATTCATGTATTTCTCTGTTGGATCATGTTATTTAAGTCATGACAAGTATATGTGAAAACTAATATCGCCCAAACGTCCGCCAAATCTGAAAGAAAAAGAAAAAAACATCATTAGACGCTTAAAATTAATTCACATTTAAAATCAGTCCAAGTTATAGAACATCCTTTATTAGCGTATAATTAGAACTCGATTGTATTTTTAATAGGATTCTCCTACTTTGTAACATAACATTACAAAGTGCATGGTTTTCTATACAACGTTACTAGCATTCGATTTTAATTGTTCTAACATCGACTTTGTACCTCTGTGATATTTGAACTCTCATATTCACCGACCCGATGCTAAAAATACTGAAAAAATCGGATAAATATATCATTGCCACATGATGAAGAATGCGACGTTAATCACCACTTCTGTGTCGGTTGCTAAAAGGATATTTAACGAAACAAAATCCTAGGTTTAACATTCATGCTGGAAAACGTCTGGACGCTGGTTATATCAAATTGAAACAAAGGTTCTTGTCTGATTACTAAATTAAGCAATGTTGGCCCTGGTAAGTGTTGAGATGGATTACTATTAGGGAATACTAGGTGAGATAAGCTTGGGATAATGGGTGGTGTAATGAATAAATGCTTTGAATGAGAATTATGTGAGTCCAGTTCGAATTCCAGTCGGTTTCGATAGATTCATATACGTGCAAATAACATCGGAAAATTTATGAATTCACCTTTGTATTCCGAGTTATGTGTTAAAAAATATAAATCCTTATTATGTCAAAAAAATGCTTACAACGCAAAATATGTTTTGGATTTAATTAACCTGAAAAGATTGATAAGCCGTAAAAACTAATGAATGAATTAAAATTGCCCATGTAAAATATACACATAGTAGAAAAATATGAAAAAAAAAATTTTAAGAACAGAAAGATACATGATCGTCTAAGCGTGTATCACACATGGCATATAACTGACTGAAAATATCGACCGCTTCGGTGTATTCTCAGCAACGTGAGGCCCAACGACCATAATTTTTCAAGAACATGTGCATGATAAACTAATCCATATATATGAAATCGATGATCTCCAAATTAGTTATTGATAATCAAAAAATATTTTCGAGTTAAAATACAGATTGTTCAGGTATGCACACGTGTTCAACAGAAAGTTTTGTCAGCATACTTCAATAAGTTAGTATATAATAAAATTTACATAACTAACGGTTTCCTGAAAACTGAAACATATACAACTACTGTCATTCACTCTGATCTGCCGAACTCTAAATTTAAAGTGCTTAGTATTATTAAACTAACAAAGTACCTCTCAAAAATGTTATAATTTCTATCAAAGTATCCGCATTTGACCGAGGATTAGAATATCTGTGCGTCCTGAATAGGTTCAAGCAAATGGTCTGAAACACTTCTGTTGATGGTCAATCATGTATCTGTGGTTTTTGCGAAAACTGGTACATACAACCAAATTTAATTCATATATATATATATATATATATATATATATATATATATATATATATATATATATATATATATATATATATATGCGGTACTTATTGGAAAGCGCTCAATATCAGTGATAGAAATAAACATATTTAGTTGGATTGATTTGAGTTTATGACCGTCAATTTCACGCCCGTGGGACAAACTTTCTCTCTCTCTCTCTCTCTCTCTCTCTCTCTCTCTATATATATATATATATATATATATATATATATATATATATATATATATATATATATATATATATATATAAGAGGAGGCATGATGGAATAATGTATAGCGGCTCAGATTGAGGAAAAGCAGAGCCGAGTCGAATTCCAGTTGAATCCATTGCATTCACTTACTTGTTAGTAACCTTCCTATTGGAAAGGCACGAATCCTCTTCTCTAACAGGATTTATGGGCGAATTGCAAGACAGACTGGATGTCAACTGTTCTTGGACAACTCTGAATTCAACACCTGCGTAGGGTCGTGTCGGGTGCTTGTGTCACGTGGTGCACAATGCCTCTATATCCGGCTCTTCAAAATGTGTGGATGGTTCTACGCAAGCCTTCAACACTCTTAGCGAATCTTCTGTTTGTATTTGTCTACAGTTCAGCGCTGGGTTCAGGATACGATACATACGACTCATAAGCACAAATAAACTGAACTGAAAGACACTCATACTTTCAGAATGAAGGGGAGAGCCAATGATATATATATATATATATATATATATATATATATATATATATATATATATATATATATATATATATATATATATATATATATATATATATATATAGTCAAACTTAATGAGCCAGACAAACCATCAAGGTTTCACTTAGGCAGATCATCAGGGTCAGGTGGCCCTGACGATCTGCCTAAGTGAAATCTTGGTAGGTTTGTCTGGCTCATTGGGTTTGACTAGGTTTGCTCTACGTTTGAATCGAGTTCTTTAGTTAGTTGTTTACTCGTATCGGGGTTTTTTCTTTGGGCCTTGAACCTGTATCTGTGCGATTATTTCCGACAGACTTTCATGTTCCTGGCTCTTTCTTTTTCAAAACCTTTTTTACCCTTCGAGATTGATTTGGCTATTGTTAAATCAAGAAGGTTTTTCGACACGAGTATAGTTACCTATATATACAGTGTAACCCGGATATAAGAGAGTTGTGACCGGAGAAGAAGTATCTTATATCCGGGTTCATCTTATATGCGGGTTTGGTCTATTATATATACATTAACACAGGCTCTAATTTGGGACCAGATAAAATATCTCTTATATCCGGGTTTCTCTTATATCGGGTATCTTATATCCGGGTTACACTATATATATATATATATATATATATATATATATATATATATATATATATGAGAAAAATGTATTTACAAGAAAGAAATATGAAGTAAGTAATGGGAAAACATAAATAAAATGAAAAAGACAATAATCAAAGAAAGTTATGAGATAAAAGAAATGAGAAGAAAATAGAAACAAACACGAAAAAAAGGATAGAAAGGCAATAAAAAGAGACTTGAGGATAAGTCATACTAAAATCAGTTAGGAAAATGAAGTCAGAATTTAATAAATAGAATAACTGTTTGTACAACAGACGTAATCAGCCATTTTGATTTTGCTTTAATCTATGACCTCCATCCAAAACTAATAAAGTAAATCTGGAGATAATATCGTTGGTTAGAGACGAGTTGCAGATTTTGTATCGAGCCTCATGGCGGGGATTTTGCTTTACGGTGTTAAACAACCATTAAGTAAATTAATATAAATGATGAAATTATTTGATAAAGAAAGTACTGATTGCTAGTGACTGTGTAGTCAACGCAGAATAGGAAAACCAATCCTTGATTTTTTGTGTTCCTATCACTGTTTCTATCAAAACAACACATTAAGGAATCAGGCGTATCGTGTTTTAAGGAGAAATTTAATGAACTAATAAAACGGTAGATAATAAAACACACAAGATTTGGAAAGATATCAATATCAGTTACATCAACTTGCTGATGGGATATTTAATCAGTGTAATTTTTAGAGGAAATGTGTTGTATTATTTTGTGATATCTAAAAATACGAATACATATTCTTGCACTCGTATAAGTATCTCATTAAAAAATAAAAGGTAACTGGATTACAATAAAAAAAGCAACAACTTAGGGGTAAATAGAAAAAAGGAAGGAATACATTTTTTATATTAATGTTGACCCTGTTGAAGTTCCAAGTGCCAGTCGAGGTTGAAGGCACAGCGGATGAGGCACAGTTTAGGACGTTATGATGGGAAGATATCGATTAACCCTATATTTAATGAGGATTAGGTTGTAGTGATTGGGGAAACATCCTCTTGGGAATCGACTCCACAAACAGCGGTCCGTGGAAAAAATCTGCTCGAGTGAAACCGACATTTCCCAATGATATATGAAGAGAAAGAGTGTGGCTTGCTTTAGTGTGCATTGCATGGTGGGTTTTAGCCGTAAAGGGTAGAACGGGTGGAATTAAGGAATGCATATAGAAAGAGCAGTGAGAGGCTAGGGACGTTTCCTCTGAGGGGAAGACGTTGTCAGGAGGAAAATGATTAATTACCAAAAAGGGCGCGGATATCTTTTGGTTTCCATCGAGACTTCTAAGTGAAAACTCGGCAGCAACATCCTGCATATGGCAACATTATTCCATTTTCCTATCTGACTCTTGTAAGGGTAGAGAATAGAAGTGGGTGTAGAGGTACTTACTGATGCTGTACAGTGAACCGACCGTCTTTCCCATATCTTTAGGGATGGATCGTATGGAAGAGTTCAACTTGCGGTCTGGGTTGAATTAAATCTCAACAGTGCTGAGCCGTTATGTGAAAATTACGGGTCAGATCGGTGATGATGGGACTTGTAGGGATTAAATTATTATTATAAATAAATAAAAATAAAATAACAAAAATAATGAAAATTATAAATAAATTAAAATAAAACAATAATATTTAAAACATGTTTGAAATAAATTCAATAAAAAATAAAAATAAAAATATTACTCCAAGCATGCAGCAAAAACAGTTCCTGTCGGAAATACGGACATCCCACAAAAACAACGCATGTGTAATTGTTCACTGTGATATGACTTGTAATACTACGAAGTACATTTCTCCTATATATAACATGTACATTAACACTATTGCAACGTAAATAATACACACACTTATACACACAAATATATAAATAAAATTATATGAAATTAACATACAATTTACCATGCTTTTTTGTATTGCGGACGTTTATTTTGCCTTTTCTTATCGTAGGAGTGAATACCACACATACCTCATTAGTTTGTTTTTCGAGACACTGAACATGACCAGACCGTTTTTTCTAACTCTGATCTGTTAAAGCTAGTTCAGAGGAGAGATCAGCAGCCAAGATCTTGTCGTCTACGTGACGTACACATACCATTGAATTTTGTAAGTAGATGGTCTTGGATGAGTGTTTGTTTATCATTAAGATGGGAATTGATTCAAAGCTATACACAAAAAAAGCGGGGAACCTACACGAATTTGTTTTCTAATTTCAGGCAATTATATTAGACGAGTATATTAGGTCTAAAATAGTAAAAGCGGCAGTTATTGAGGAAACTTTAAACCTTCGGTTGGTATCTCGTAATTAGCAACTTAATAACTGCCCAAGAGGGAGTTTAAACATACACTAATTACGGGAAAATAAAATCTATTTTCATGATGTCATTTCAATAGAATATGATACATTTATGAAACTAACGGAAATATATTTGTTAAGTAATTATATGAAGAATTATATGGACTAACAAAGCATCATTAAAGCTTTTGAAAATGCCTGACTTTTTAAAGATTTATTCATATCCCACCAAATAATCTAAAGCAATATGAGGTTTATACGATTCAGGGTCCTTTAAATAATTTCTCAAATCTGTTCGGGATCTTGACAGTTCTCTTGCAATGAAACTTATGGATATTTCTTTCAGTTTATAGGCAGAAATTTGCCCTTTTTATTTTCATTAAGGCAGAAGTTCACGGGTATTTTGCAGTAACTGTATTCAATTATGACATGTATAAATAATACTCATATGGCTTAAAATCATGAAAAGAGTTTTTATAATCTGCGCATCTACTTTTTCCTCCATTGGTATTTTGAAGTAAACCAGATATTCAAATTTTCAAAACTGTCTTATAATTATTTACACCATCGAGAAGGAAGTTTTGTTAATACGTTTTCTGGTTGAAAGTTGTTATAAAAACGAATATGTGTACCCATTGGATTTAAATACCGCACACAAATATTCAGATATATTTGTGTAGGAATAAGAAAATAATTTAAAAAAATCATGTGGTGTCTTATAATTATTTCCACCACGGTAGATGCACACACACACACACACGCACACACATACACACATATATATATATATATATATATATATATATATATATATATATATATATATATATATATATATATATATATATATATATTACTTGCAACACCATCACTTAACAAGACACCCGCAAATAAATGACTATTTTTCTAGTGATGTTATCACATATATATGTTATAATTTTTTAATAAATATTATCTCTACTCTGTATTGAGCAGATTTTAAAAAAATAGGTTTGGGCATAATGCAACTTTATTCCATTTACACCAATCTTGTATTCGTATATATATATATATATATATATATATATATATATATATATATATATATATATATATATATATATATATACATGATGGACACTGTCGTCGATTTCTACGCATAAGGATCAGACAACCTCATTCAGCTTTTATGTTGGTCTCGTTTGTGACACTTCAATCCCTGTACTGATCTGCACATAATTTTGTGCAAAAGCTGGGACATGGGAGAGGGAATATCTGCTGACGGTTTTCACTGTTGTCTTTCGTTTCTCAGCCGCAAAATACGGCTGATTTTGAAATTTCTGGTGCCATTCTGGTAAAAATCTCCAGTTATTTCTATCCTGGGTAAGTCGCTCGAAGTTAGCATGAGGCACGTTGACAGCTGAGACGTTACTCTTTAACATGGCTTCATACCTGATCCAATGCCGTCTGTCAACTGTCAGACTGGCTGTACATGAGGACCTTAGGTATTTTGTCGTCACTCATCATTGCAAAGTGAACATACCGGCGAAGTTCTGACTACATAAGGACAATCGTTCAAGCAATATTACAATTTGCGAGAAATACTTTGGAAACCTTATCGTCAAAAGTATAGGCACAGATCGCACCGAGACAACTTTTGAGGAACAGACCCCTGTACATATGATTTGATTAGAATGAAGGCTTTGTGCAGAACCAGCCAAATTTTATGAAGGGCCGAATACAGAGATCCGGTGTATTACGTACCACAAAGTTCCCAAAAGATCCTCCGCAGGTTTTGAAATCAGAGTTGTCCTTCTCCTAGACCATTTGCCATCCAAATATATACGACCCTGTCAATTACTTTTATATATATATATATATATATATATATATATATATATATATATATATATATATATATATTTAATTTTAATGTAAATTCTATGAATATGTTTCTAATCGACTATTTCATATTAAATCCCCAAAATTTTTGTAATAAATATTTAAACAAAAAAACTTTAACTAACATATAATTAAATTCCTTACACTCTTTAAACATTCAAACTTATATAAGAAATTATAAAATTTATGAACTCTCAAAGTAAAGCAAAAAACAGCGTCCATTCCAAAGGAAGTTAATGACACTTTATCACAAATTCTTTCTCTCATTTTCTCTCTCTTTCACTTTATGCCTTTTTGTCCTATCCCCCTCCTATATCAATATATAACTTCCGTTAACAGATTTAATCTGTCAATGTCTGGATTTCCTCTAAAAATAAAAATTTAAATTTGAAAGAATAGAAATGTTACATCTAACTCAATCATGTCTCTCTACCCCCTTCACTTCCTCACTTCGTTAATTTACTTATTACTGCCCGTCATAAATGTGTAAATTTCTTTTCATTTTTCGTTTCAACCTATGGAAATAAAATCTGATGATCCGTAGTCCTTTAAAAGGGCTGTGGTGAAATAATTTATTATATGGAACCTTAAAGTGATCTGTTTTTATTTAAATTATTAGCTCTGATTTACATTGAGCTCTCTGGATTTTATCCTCCTTGGGTCTACCCATACGGATTACCTAGTTTTTCGTAAACTAACTATATATATATATATTTGAAATATATACAAACCTAATTGAAACCTATTTACAGAGATAAAAGTGTGTATCTTAATATTGCAAGACATTTTAAAAGGGAAACAACCGGTTTCGCTCCCGCTCTTCAGGACTCTACGGGAGATTTAACTTAAATTAAAAAACAACCGAAAATGTGTCATGAGAAGGAGAAGGGAAGAAAAAATGAACACAATATATATATTATATAAATATAATTTATAAAAATATATATATTATAAAAAGGAGACTATGTATAAAATAATTTATTAAATCTTCACAATTACAAAACTTGTTGTTTCGTTAACAAAATACTTTTATTCCTATTTGACGGCAATTTTGATAATTGTTGTTGTCACATTCTACTTGATTTGAAGGCGAAGTTGATGAACTAATCAAGATGTTAATGTTCCTCACTATTTCAAAAAATGTTAGGAAGGAAGACCTAATTCCGAAAAGAACGACAACAGTTTGTGATCTTGTGAAACCTATTGTACGGGGAAAATTTCTATTCTGGGAAGGACTTGACAAACTTCAAACGATGCTAGAAGTCGGTGTCCGGTTAATAAATAATGAATGTTTCATTATAAGAAATATGCTAATGTTACTTTTCTTAAACTGACTTCAAATTTACATGGCCGTATATAGGGGTAACTGCTCTGTTGGCTTGAAATATGTAATACATGAGCATTTCTCAAGTCTTTTAATCGTCTGTTACGTTCATATGACTTCGGAAAGGCATAAATCAATCTCTTGTTACCTATCTATGGGTTAAATACGAAGATAAATTAGGTTCTCTAACCAGTCCACGAAGCTATAGCAATTCATAGACAATAAAGAAATAATCGATTGATATTCATATTTGCCTAAGTCCAATAAATCCATAATTACGAAAAGAAAGAAAAGGATAATAATTGGGCCCCCAGTAATAAGTATAGTTGATAATTAGCTAATTACTGTGTGGCAGTAACAAGTCCCTTGTACAAAAATGAAAATAAATGCTTTGATAATGATAGGTTACAAGTAATATTCTCTGCTGGTATCAGCGACACAAACTACTTGGATGATATTGGAACTGCTTTAAGTTGATATTAATCGCAATATTGGCTGATCTAAAATTAAGATCATAGTAACTTTACAAGCATATGCATCAATAATTTAAAAACTAATACCTATAAAAATTATTAAGAAAAGTAAATTCAACAATATCTATATATATATATATATATATATATATATATATATATATATATATATATATATACATACATACATACATATATATATATATATATATATATATATATATATATATATATATATATATATATATATATACTTGTCTGTCGATCGCTATTGCGGGTTGCTAGAGTAAGGACTCGGGCAACGTTGACGTGTGACGTGTTTTTGGTCTGTCTAGATAGTTTTAAGTAATTTATTGAGTAGGTTGGTGCTTGTCTTCTAGTAATTTGTTTTTCTTTCCTTGTTTGGGATTTTTCATTTTCTAATGTTTAAGGTCTTCTGGTAAGTTGTCTATTGGTCACACCAACATAGGATTTCTTTAGTAGTATCTAATTATATCTATAAATTGGTAGTTATCAAACATTATAATGTATAATGATTTCACAAAAAATACAGGAATAAATAGTATTTATCTTAATAAATTTCCGCTTTTCTTTATAAATGGCATATTTATAATGGACTTGAATCAACGCTATACGTATTTAATGAATAAAATGAAAATAATTTGGCAATGAGTACAGTTTCAGAAATAAACTTAAAACTTTGCAAATATAGGCGAATAGGCGAACGAGGTATCTTTAGATTCGTTGAAGAGAAAAAGAAAATATTCTTTATAACTAAAGGCTTTTAACTGTTGGGCATTATCAATCTAACTATATTAATGTAAATAATAGACAGTTTTTCATAGTTAAAGTAAAGTTTAACAGGGATGCGCTTTAACAGAAAGTTGCCGATAGGGAAGATTTAAGGAAAATAGAAACCTGCAGAAATTAATTTGACGCAAGAAGTCTTAGTGGATTTAAAATTCATATGACGTATTAAAGGCAAGAGAATCAGTAGAAAACAAAGAACATTTTCACAGCTTTTGTGGAATTGGGGTGCATGACAACTCAACAACGCCGACTCAACACCACCGACACAACATCGCTGACTGAGCACCCGGATAACTCGGGACTGAAAATAACAGGTTAGATAAAACAAAGTAGCAGAAAAACACATTTTTTGTGACCAAATAAATGTAATTTATTAATGATTAAAAACTTCATTAGAGAATATTTTGATTTTATTAAAAAAATGTATTTGAAATTTGCTTTATTAAATATAATTAAAAATATTCACTAATTAAGGTTTTAATCTTTAATAAATTATTTTTATTCGGTTATAAAAAAGTGATGCTATTTTCTGGTTCTAATTTGTCTCGGTCCTGAATTGTCTAAGTGCTTTTTTTCCCCAGCGCTCATTCAGCGGTTTTAACACGGCCGTGTTGAGTTTTCAATGCGCAGTAGAAATTGGTGACTGAATTCGAAATTTGAGAGACGGGAAGAGGGACAAACATTTCTTACAAGAAAAAAGGTATATGAATCTATGGGTAATCAAGATTGCTTATGTCCTAAAAGGCCATATCACATAAAATAAAATAAAGAAGGTATTGTTAACAATTTCAAGGAAACCGATAATTTTATTCTCGGGAAAATAAGTGTGACAGCAAACAGAAAAAATAAGTGTGACAGCAAACAGAAAAATTTATATCAATTTACTTTTCGATATATTCCAAATATTAAGAAAATGAGAAGTTCCCTGCAAACATAGTGTTGTGAGACCGATACTTCCCTACATCATGGACTCTTCCAGTACTATATTATTATGTAGTATCATAGTAGTAGCACCAGTAATGCCCAGCCGCATACGATACCAATATCGGACACCACTGGAAAGTAAGCTCTGCCTACACTATTCTTTGTAACTTTTTTGTTTAATATATCTTTCTTACCTCTAACCCGTGTTCCGTGTTTTCCTTCCGTGGCCCCTACTTCAGGTCCACATCACATAGCATAAGCTTCTGCAAGCGGAAATAGAAGGGTCAACAAATGAGGACCAGAAAAAAGCCACAATCCGCTTTCGTTCTGTTAAAGTATTCTCACGAAGGTTTCATGAGATCTGTGGTCCATAAAATATTAGGAGAATATGCAGAACTATCTCGTTTCTACAGAGAAATATCTGCTGTATAAGACCTAATACAGAGGACAATATGACCAAAATCCAAGTGTAATATATTCCTTGCAGTTGTGGGGATTAATGTATGGATAAATCTAGACGCTCCCTGAGATTAATTCTTGAGGTCGATCGAAAAAATTTTATTGGAGAGTGGGAGAATAAAATCATGAATGTTTGAATTGAAATGGGTTGTCATCTACACCTGAAGACTGAAATAAACATACTGGACAGAGATTTGAGTGCCGGGTTTGTAAAAGAATCGTCGCATTTTCTAGGCTATCAGGACCCGTTTAATATGCCTAGAATCGACATGAATACGATTTTGAGGCCATTAATATAATGTAATCGCAGTAAGGATACAAGAGCAACATTAGATTATGTGTGCTATAATACAATAAAGAATAAATGCAATTCTAGATAAAAAATATATGCTTCGGCAATTCGTTAATCACACATTTGGGCCTATCACGTTTCCTTCTATATCTATGTCTGAAGATATAAAACAGCGGTTATGCCAGGTCGATATCCACTGCTCCATATAACCTAGCACATTTCCTTCTTTGGAATAAGGGCGGGATTAAAGAGAAAGACAAAGATCCATCAGAAAAAAATGCAGCCAATCATAAGTCAATATTACGCTCAGCACGGCATCGATTGTTATCACAGAATAAATATCAGAGCAGGTAAAAATCTAGTAAAAAAAAAATGCAGAACATATTGATTTAGCGACATAATGAAACACCGGAACAAAATGGCCGTTGATAGAGTATATATATATATATATATATATATATATATATATATATATATATATATATATATATATATATTGTCATCCACAGACAGACTGTTTCGCTGTTTCACAGCTCATCAGTGTGGCTAGACGTCCGGTTGTCTCTAGCAAGGATCCAAACCCGACTGAATTTGCGTCAGTCGGAACTTCTACTACTAAGCCGTCGGCGCACGGCAGGGATGAAGGTGAATTTTAGCGTGTTTATTTTTAGATTTGGATAAACACACAACGACTGACAGTGACTCAATTCTGCCGAATAGTCGTTATATATATATATATATATATTGCAGAAAAACATTATCATATATTATTCTAAAATATTTTTTGTGATATAGTGATTACGAGTTCAATCCCAGGGTCGGTCAGTGTGTAATTGCACTCAGTGGAAACGCTCGAGTAATACTTGAACAATATTATATAGAGATAAGGAAATAAACGATATCCCTAGTCATGAGAAGTGGAACAAGTAAATTCTAACCCCAAACATTAAATAAAGGCATCAGTTCAGAATTTCCTGCATGTCACCTTGAGGAAAACCTGGACACAACAAGCGAAATATTGATAATAATAACAACATGAGATCAATAATCCGAATATAAATACTGACTTTGATTTTATATTCTAACCGACATTTCGATACAAATATTCTACATCTTATTTAAAACAAACAATATATTCAACTTTAAAACAATCAGTGTAATATATATGTTTTCCGTTTTCAGCCAAGTGTACATTGCAACATATTCCACAATATAAACGAGGTTGGTTGTTTGTTTTGCTTTATAGGCTTTATATCAAACCGTATGTGCTTTTTAATGTCGAAATCAAAATAAAGAAAATTAAACCTTGATAATTTATTCACGAGAATAGACTTTAATGATTAAATTGTGATTACTTAACTGCATTTCTTTTTACCAAACGATGTCAGGCAATAAAAGGAGGAGTGAAAACGCGTTCTCCTTACAAGTGATAAAAGATAGCAATTTATCTTTTTACAATTTATGCCTTGTCTTCAAACTTGCTATAAAAATGCTTGATTGTAATGTTTTTATAAAAATATATTGTTATTTTACTATAAAAATGAGTTTTTTTTTATTATCTTTTTAGTGATGTATTGATTGGGATTTTGAAATAAAAGGCTAATTTTAGTCATTTAATCATAAAATGTATTATTGGCAATTCTACTAAAAAAGATATTGCTGTTCATTTTGCTATAAAATACATTACTGGTATTTTGCTATATAATATATTACTAGTAATTTGCTATAAAATATATTACTATATATTTTGCTATAAAATATATTGCTGTTAATTTTGCTACAAAATATATTGCAGGTAATTTTGCTATAAAATATATTGATGTTAATTTTGATATAAAATGTATTGCTGGTTATTTTGCTATCAAATATAGTACTGGTCATTTTGATATAAAATATATTACTGGTCATTTTGATATAAAATGTATTGCTGGTCATTTAGCTATAAAATATATTACTGGTCATTTTGATATAAAATATATTATCGGATATTTTTCCTATAAAATATATTGCTGGTCATTCAGCTAAAAATATATTTCTGGTCATTTTGTTATAAAATATATTACTGGTCATTTAGCTATAAAATATATTACTGGTCATTTTGAAAGAAAATATATTGTCGGTCATTTTGATATAATATATATTGCTGCTCATTTTGCAACAAAATATGTTGCTGGTCATATGATATATATATATATATATATATATATATATATATATATATATATATATATATATATATATATATATATATATATATTACTGGTCATTTTTTGTATAAAATATGATACTGGTCATTTTTATATAATTGTTATTGCTGGTAATTCTGCTATAAAATATATTACTGGTCAATTTGATATAATATATTTTGCTTCTCATTTAGCTATAATATATAGTGCTAGTCATTCTTTTTCAAATATATTAATGTTTATTTTGATATAAAATGTTTTACTGGTCATTTTGATATAATATTTATTAATGGTCATTCTATAAATTATTTTGATGTATTTTATTATAAATTATATTTCTGGTCATTTTGAAATAAAATATATTACTGGTAATTTTTGATATCAAATACATTGCGGGTTATTTTGATAAAAAATATATTTCTGGTCATTTAGTTATAAAATATATTTGATATAATATATTTTGCTTCTCATTTAGCTATAATATATAGTGCTAGTCATTCTTTTTCAAATATATTAATGTTTATTTTGATATAAAATGTTTTACTGGTCATTTTGATATAATATTTATTAATGGTCATTCTATAAATTATTTTTATGTATTTTATTATAAATTATATTTCTGGTCATTTTGAAATAAAATATATTACTGGTAATTTTTTATATAAAATATATTGCGGGTTATTTTGATAAAAAATATATTTTTGGTCATTTAGTTATAAAATATATTGCTGGACATTTTG
Organism: Acanthosepion esculentum; assembly: GCA_964036315.1. NCBI lineage: Eukaryota > Metazoa > Mollusca > Cephalopoda > Sepiida > Sepiidae > Acanthosepion > Acanthosepion esculentum. The sequence continues at coordinate 88,609,058 of OZ038505.1, read as the reverse complement.
ATATAAATTATATCTGGTCATTTTCCTGTAAAATATAATCCTGCTAATTTTGCTATAAAATATATTACTGGTAATTACCTATCAAATATTTTTCTAGTCATTTTATTATAAGATATGTTGCTGGTAATTTAGCTATAAAATATATTGATGGTCATTTTGCTAAAATTGATATTGCTGGTTATATTATATATTGCTAGTCATTTTATATAATATATATTGCTGGTAATTCTGGTATAAAATATATTCCCTGTCATTATCATTTACAATATTTTTATGGTCATTAAGCAAATGTATATAAAGTGTAATAATGCTATTTTGCTGTAGAATACATTTCTGGTCATTTTGCTATGAAATATATTGATGGTCATTTAGATATGAAATATATTGCTGGTAATTTTGCTATGAACCATATTTCTGGTAAATTTGTTATAAAATACAGTGCTGGTCATTTTGCTATACAATATATTGCTGGTCTTTTAGCTGTAAAATATATTGCTGGTAATTTAACTATAAATATATTGCTGGTCAATTTGCTATAAAGTATATACCGTGACATTTAGCAACAAAATATATTGCTGGTCATTTTTGTATAAAATATGCTACTGTAATTTTCCTATGAAATACGTTACTAGATATTTTGATATAAAATATATTGCTGGTCCTTTTGCTATGAAATATATTGCTGGTCATTTTGCTATAAAATATATTGCTGGTCCTTTTGCTATGAAATATATTGCTGGTCATTTTGCTATAAAATATATTGCTGGTCATTTTGCTATAAAATATATTGCTGTTCATTTTGATATAAGATATAATGCTTGTAATTTAGCTATAATATATATTGTTGATTATTTTTATGTAAATATATTGCTGGTCATTTTCCTATAAAAATATATTACCGCTTATTTAGTCATAAAATATATTGCCGTTAATTTTCCTAGAAAACATTTTGCTGTCATTTTCCTATAAAATATATTACTGGTCACATTGTTATGAAATATAGGTGGTTAATTTTGTTACGAAATACATTGCTGGTCATTTTGCTATAAAATATATCGCTGGTTATTTTTCTATAAAATATATTGCTGATTATTTTGCTATGAAGTATATTGCTGGTAATTTAGCTATGATATATGTTGTTGCTCATTTTGCTATAATATTGCTGGTTAATTTGATATAAATTATATTACTGGTCCTTTCGATGTAAAATATATTGCTGGTCATTTTGAAATAATATATATTGCTGGTCATTTTGAATTAGAATAAATTGCTGGTCATTTTGCTAGAAAATGTATTGCTTGTCCTTTCGATATAAAATATATTGCTGGTCATGTGTCTATGAAATATATTGCTTTTCCCTTTGATATGAAATATACTACTGGTCATTTGGCTATGAAATATATTGCTGGTCATTTTGATATAAAATATATTGCTGGTAATTTTGAAATAAATTATATAGCTGGTCATTTATCTATAAAATATATTGCTATTCATCTTTCTGTAAAACATATTCCTGGTCATTTTGATATAATGTATACTGCTTTTCATTTAGCTATAAAATATAGTGTTGATCTTTTTGCTATAAAATATATTGCTGTCGTTTTCATATAAAATATATTACTGGTCATTTTGATATGAAATGTAATACTGGCAATTTTGATATAAAATATATTGCTGGTAATTTCGGTATGAAAGTTGTTTGCAGGTTATTTCGATAGAATTTATACTGCTGGTAATTGTTTTATAAAACTTATTGCTGGACATTTTGCTTTAAAACATATTGCTGGTAATTTTGCTAAAAATTATATTTCTGGTCATCTTTATATAGAATATATTGCTGGTCATTTTGATATGATAATATATTGCTGGTAATTTTTATATGAAATATGTTGCTGGTATTTGGCTATGAAATATATTGCTGGTCATTTTGATATAATATATATCGCTGGATATTTCGTAATTAAATATATAGCTGGTCATTTAGAGATAAATAATAATTGATGGTCATTTTGCTACATAATATATTGCTGTTCATTGAGCTATAAAGCATATTCATGGTCATATTGATATAAAATATATTGCTGGTCATTTTTTAAAAAAATATAATGCTGTTTTTAGCTATAAAATGTATTGGTGATCATTTTGATATAAAATATCTTGCTGGTAATTTGAAATAAATTATATACCTGGTCATTTAGCTATAAAATATTTTGCTGGTTATTTTGCTAAAAAATATATTGCTGGTCATTTTGATATAAAGTATATTGCTTTTTTATTTCGCTATAAAATATATTGTTGGTCATTTTGCTATAAAAAAATATTGAAGTCATTTTGATATAAAATATATTAATGGTCATTTTGATACGACCTATATTGCTGGTCATTTTGCATAAAATATATTGCTGGTAATTGTGTTATAAAATATATTGCTGGTCATTTTCTTTAAAATATATTGCTGGTCTTTTTGCTAAAAATAATATTGTTGTTCATTTTTATATAAAATATATTGCTGGTAATTTTGATATGAAAATATATTGCTGGTATTTGGCTATGAAATATATTGCTGGTCATTTTGATATAAAATATATCGCTGTACATTTCGAAATTAAATATATAGCTGGTCATTTAAACATAAAATTTATTGATGGTCATTTTGCTATAAAATATATTACAGGTCATTTTTTATAAAATCTATTGCTGGGCATTTTGATATTAAATATATTGCTGGTCATTCTACAATAATTATATTGCATTTCATTTTGATATAAAATATATTGCTGGTCAATTTATTACAATATAAATTGCTGGTAATTTTGATATTAATTATATTGCTGGCCATGTTGATCTAAAATATATTGCTGTTCATTTTTATATAGAATGTATCTGGTCATTTAGCTATAAAATATACTGCTGGTAATTGTTCTCTAATATATATTGCTGGACATTTTGTTACAATATATATATTGCTGGTTATTTTGTATAAAATATATTACTGGACATTTTGATATAAAATATATTACTGGTCATTTTGATATAAAATATATTACTGGTCATTTTGCTATAAAATATAATTCTAGTCCTTTTGATATGATATATATTGCAGGTCATTTTGATATAAAATATATTGCTGGTCATTTTGATATAAAATATATTGCTGGTTATTTTGCTATAAAATATATAACTGGTCATTTTGACATACAATATATTGCCTCTCTTTTTTATATAAAATATATTGCTCTTCCTGGACGTTTTCTGGTGCCATACGATTCAGGGTCCTATAGATAATTTCTCAAAACTGTTCTGAATCTTGACAGTTCTTTTGCCAGGAAGCTTATAAATTTTTCTTTCAGTTTATAGGCAGAAATTTACCCTTTTTCATTTTCATTAAGGCGGTAATTCATGGATGTTTTGCAGTAACTGTATTCAATTATGAAATGTATATATAAGACTCATATGGCTTAAGATCATGACAAGAGTTTTTATAATCTGCGCATGTACTCTTTCCTCCATTGGTATTTTGAAGTAAACCAGATATTAAAATTTTCAAAACTGTCTTATATTTTTTTACACCATCGAGAACGAAGTTTTGTTAATAAATTTTTTGGTTGAAAGTTGTTATAAGATCGAATATGTATACTTCTACATATTGGATCTAAATACCGCACACAAATATTCAGATATATTTGTGTAGGAATAAGAAAATAATTAAACATTTCATATGGTGTCTTATAATTATTTCCACCACGGTAGATACATACATATATATATATATATATATATATATATATATATATATATATATATATATATATATATATATATATATATATATATATATATATAGTCTTAAGATGTGCTATATTTATGGGATAAAGTACTCAATATCAGAGATACAGCGTGTGTAAATATAAAAGCGAACATAGAAGTCAACATTTAGAGGCGACAGTCTGTTTCATGCTAGACAAATCGTTCATCTAGCATGAAACAGACTGTCGCATCTAAGTGTTGACTTCTATGTTCATATATATATATATATATATATATACATATATATATATATATATACATATATATATATATATATATATATATATATATATATATATATATACATATATATATACATACATACATACATACACACAGGTATATACATATATATATATATATATATATATATATATATATATATATATATATATATATATATATATATATATATATATTCCTGAGGATGTCCATTTCCATATATCAATCGATACAATTCTGCATCTTATAAGAGCCAATATACCCAAGAAGCTCTATCTCCATATATCAAGTATATATATATATATATACATATATATATATATATATATACATACATACATACATACACACAGGTATATACATATATATATATATATACATATATATATATATATATATATATACATTCATACATACATACTTACATACACACAGGTATATACATATATATATATATATATATATATATATATATATATATATATATATATATATATATATATATTCCTGAGGATGTCCATTTCCATATATCAATCGATACAGTTCTGCATCTTATAAGAGCCAATATACCCAAGAAACTCTATCTCCATATATCAAGTAACATTCTTTTGCAACTGATCAGAAACAATATTCCTGAGGATGTCAACGTACATATATCAATCGACACCGTTCTGCATCTGATAAGAGCCAATATTCCCGAGAATGTCTACACCGATATATCAATTGATATACTTCTGCATCTGATCGCAACCTAAATTCCTGAGAATGTCTAACCCCATATGTCAATTGACATTCTTCGTCATCTGATCAGAACCAATATTCCCGAGGATGTCCATTTCCATATATCAATCGACACCGTTCTGCATCTGATAAGAGCCAATATTCCCGATAATGTCTAACCCCATATACCAATAGACATTATTCTGCATCGGATCAGAACCAATATTCCTGATGGTGTCAATTTCCATACAGCAATCGACACAGTTCTGCATAAACATGAGAGCAAATATTCCCGAAAATGCCTATCGCCATATATCAATTGACACTCTTCTGCATCTTATTAGAATCAATATTCTCGAAAATGTCTACACTGATATATCAATTGACATTGTTCTGCATCTGATCAGAACCAAAATCCATGATGATGTCCATTCCATATATCAATCGACTCAGTTCTGCATCTTATGAGAGACAATAATCCCGAGAATGCCTATCCCCACATATCAATTGAAATTAGTCTGAATCTTATCAGTACCAATATTCCTGATGTTGTCCGTTTCCATGTATAAATCGACACCGTTCTGCATCTTAAAAGAGTCGGTATTTCCGAGAATGCCTATCCCATTTATCAATTGACACTCTTCCTCATCTGACCAGAACCAATATTCCTGAGGATGTCCATTTCAATATTACAATCGACACCTTTCTGCATCTTATAAGAACCAAAATTCCAGAGAATGCCTATCCCCATATGTGCATTGACATTCTTCTGCATCTGATCCGAACCAATATTCCCGAGAATGCCTATCTCCATATATCAAGTGACACCGTTCACCATCTGATCAGAAACAAGTCTATTTTCTCATTCTTCCCTGTTGACTAATCTTTTGGTGCCCATTTTGCTTCAGATTATTTTCAAACATCAGAAATTGTTCACTGGCCTTAGACATGCTGTCAATGAGACAAACACACGTGGCGTCGAGGCAAATAAGCTTCCGGGGTTGATAATAAGGAGGATTTTCATAACAACATATCTAAAACGTTCTTAATTCTTGTAGTGGTTTAAGTGTTAACGGCTCGTGATTCGATATCGGAGTACCTAGTTAGGTTCGCTACATTCAATTATACTTAAATATCATTGGGAATGTTTTCAATCAAGTACCTTCCTCCAGCTATAGATTTGTATTTTGTGATAACATTCACCCACAAAAAGAAAAGGAATTATTCTTTCAATCTCCAGTATATTTTGGTTTAAATTACCAGATAATCTGTTAAAAAGTCAACCAGTAAATATGGCTATCCAAAATTGAACGGAAATTAAGAAGACAGAAAATAACGATTGACATTTAATTTAAAGTAGAACGCTTCAATTCATAAAGGTTTAAAAGCTTAAGATGAAAACTCATCAGAACAATTACCATGAAAATATTTATAGAAATGTCACAGGGAAGTGACGGTCCGTGGGTGAGAAAGGGAAAGAGATGCCAGGTCAGTTCCAGTAACATTGCAGATTCTTCTTTGCATTTTATCAACACTCCCTTACATAGTAAAAACACCAGACCAGAGGTGACAGAAATATTGAATTCATGGATGAAAGTAAGACTTATATATTTGTAAAATTGATTCTGATGTGTAAATCTGAATAGCAAAACACGGTTTATCAAATATAAACAAGGACAGAATTTGCCTTTTTTTAGAAATATTGCACGCGGTATCTTGTAATTTTCAGTTTCTTGTTAGTTTGTCATTGAGAGCAGCCTGCTATTAATGAAATTTCAATTTGTGCCCTTACATCAATGTTTAACTGCATTCAGTCTGCCTTTTTTTCAATTTACGTCAAAATTAGAATAAAATATATGAAAATATTGTGATATTCGTATCTATATTAAGTAACGTTTCAGCAAACAAATGAAATATGAAGGATTATTCCATTTCTTTATATATATGTGTGTGTGTGTGTGTGTGTGCGTGTGAGTCTGTGTACACGTGTGTGTAGGTGTGAGAAAGAGTGACAATTTTTCAACCCAAAATCTATCGTACATATCTATGTCTACCATACGTCCATGCTTAGAATATTGACGTCTTGTATAGTCCAGTTCTCTTGCTGTATACCTTGAGCTCCTTGATGAAATCCAAAGAAGAATCAGCAATAATATATATCTGGCGGTTCGGCTTCAGTCTCTTATCCACCCGCTTAAGGATACCTCGCTGCTTCTGTTCTATAAATACTTGCAAAGTCTGTGTCCGAATGAGCGCTTCTCTCTGTTAACTTGATTTATGAATTTAAGGGCAGTACTAGAATAACATCAATTATTTCATAAATTTACTGTTGAGGTGGCTAGATTTAACCGTAGACTCTATGCTAAAACTTTATTTTATCGCTCTTCTCAATTTGGAACTCACTTATGAAATTTAAATGCAAAGTCAACGGCTGTCTAATATGATCCTGGTTACTCTTCTTTGCTCCTAATTCTTCCATATTCTGTAAGCCAATTGTGCCTTAGTGGCTTTACGGCCTTCCATGGTGTGATTCTGATTTAAAAAAAACAATACACAGACACACACACACACACACACATATATATATATACATATATATATATATATATATATATATATATATATATATATATATATATATATATATATATATATATATATATATATATATATATAGTGGACATTGAAGTCAACACTCAGAGGCGACAGGCTGTTTCATACTAGACGCAATCGACAGGTCGCCTGACCGGTTCAGTGTTCACATTCAAGTGAATATTCTAGTCAACACTCAGGTATGACACGTTCTTTCATGGTAGACGCAATCGTCAGGCCGCCTGACCGATTGCGTCTAACATGAAACAGCCTGTCGCCTCTGAGTGTTGACTTCAATGTTCACTTTTTTATTTATATTTACATACCCTCTCTGATACTGAGCACTTTATCCCATTAATATAGCAAACCTTAAAACTATATTTTTTCATATATAAGAAATAATAAATTTAAAATGAAATTATGCGCGCACATACTCACACACTCACACCCACTCACAAAAACACACACACACACACACACACACACAGTGTGTTCACTCTCATTAGTAATATTTCTGTTTCTATTTGTATAACACACTGTAACCTCTTGTGTCTTAGTGACTTTAATTCCTTTCTTGGGGTGAAATCGATTAAAAATGTGTGTGTGTCTGTGTGTGTGTCTCTGTGTTTGTGTGTGTTTGTGTGTGTGTCTCTGTGTGTGTGTCTGTGTGTGTATGTCTGTGTGTTTGATGTTTTTAGTATTCTGCCACGAATTTGATATCCCCAATATACATTATACGCTGATGCCATTCATTGTTTAGACAACAATGATCCTATCTGGAGAAGCGAGCCGAACTAATGGAAGCCATTCGCCATTGTGATTCATCACAAAATGTACAGATATGATACCAAGAAAATAAAACAGGATCCGCCATTTAGTAAACAAACTAAATAAATCAAATATAAAAAAATGATATCATGTTTACGAAGCCAGCGCATGCTTATTACGGAAAGTGTATTTCAATGTGTTTATCATCGCCCCAGTGACGCCTTTTGGCTTATAAGCTGGATAGTTTTACTTTCTTTGTTCAAGGAATCAGAAAATTATCCTGATGGTAATTCATTATATTCATAAGTCCTATAATGCTTTTATTATAGACTTCACGAAACGTTCGGGTGATGTTATGTAAAGACAGTTACAGTTTGCAAAGGCCGAAATAGGGAATGATTTGTTTGTTGCTTGATTCACTGTGTGCATTCAAAAGCAAGTGCGACACTATGCAATCGTTATCACGTCAAACCAAATGCAATATGTTCGACGTTGAGAGGGGTGGGTGTGTAAATGTCATCACGTTAGTGAAGAATGCAGGATCTTCAATCTCCAGTGGGTTGACTTTATTAATCTCGAAGTAGATCTAAGACTGGTTTGAGAAATCGATTGGATAGAACCAGTGTAGGGACAAACAGTAAAGTACATTGCCGACAAGGGCTAGTTCGTAAAAACTAAATTATAGACAGAATCTGACATCAACCGATCACTCTGTCGAACTTGTAGACGCTTTTGTCCTTTTGTCAGAGCAACTCCATAAAAGGAGTGGCTTCCGCAGTAAATTATAACTGTAATTTGCAATAGTAATATCAGCAGTTTACTCATAGGGAAGAATACTAATATTGACTTTTTCGTTATATCGATCTATCTAGATGCTCGATCATTGAATGCTGAATAATTCCTTATCATGGAACACCTATTACGATTTTCTTTGCGTCATAGCTATCAGGTTGGTATCAAAATGTAGTAGCACTTCTAATCTTTAAAGATAATCGTAATATTATCCATTTCCTTACGAGGAAACATTCTGCGTTAATTGACCGATCAGCCAGTGCATTTCTAGTTAGGGATTTCTCCGATTCCTAGCAATGAGGCTGTGATCAATATGCAGTATCTGTTTATTAAAAGAAAATATTCGGTATTCATTGACAGCGAATTTCGGGTGAAATTTCTGAAATCTTTTCTAGA
>OZ038505.1:88587261-88594761 GCA_964036315.1 Acanthosepion esculentum | reverse complement strand
TGTTCATACAAGCATCCTCAGATATCAGTTATTTTAATATCATTCATACCTGACGATGATTGTAGAAACAATCGAAAGCTTGTAGAAAAAATGACCTCATAAAAATTTATATCATTAACTTCACTATCTGCTTTTTGTATGAATGATTCATGTATGTAAATTGAACTGCACCATATACTTGATATTAAAATACATACATATATATATATATATATATATAATTATAAGACATTTTTATGTTTGAGATTTTTTATATATATATATATATATATATATATATATATATATCAAGTATGTGGTGCAGTTCAATTTATATTACAATGAATCATTCATACATTGATTAACTTCTATATCTGTTTTCTGTATGAATGATTCATTGTAATATATATATATATATATATATATATATATATATATATATATATATATATATATATTGTCATCCACAGACAGACTGTTTCGCAGCTCATCAGTGTGGCTAGATCTCCGATTACCTCTAGCTAGGATCGAAACCCGACTGAATTGGCGTCAGTCGGAACTTCTACCACTAAGCCTTCGGCGCACGGCAAGGATGAATGTGAATTTTAGCGTGTTTATTTTTAGATTTAGATAAACACACAGTGACTGATAGTGACTCAATTCTGCCGAAGAGTCGTGCTATATATATATATATATATGGACATGCAACATATTTACAGAGTGAAAATTGTTCGTTCGCAATAGACAGATAGATAGACAAATAGATAGATAGATAAATAGATAGATAGATAGATAGATAGATAGATAGATAGATAGATAGATAGAATGTGATAAAATAATTCATGTAATTTCTGTCTTAACGCATGGGATGTGATGTTATTATTTATGTTATTATATTTGGCCTATTCTCGTCATCTTTGTTTCATTTATCACGACGTTTCGGTCGGCATTCTCAGGGGTTTATCGATCTGCCTAACCTACAGGTAAATTCTAGACTGATACATTTATTTAATCTACGATAGTAGACCGTTTTCTTTCCCCTGACTATATCTGCCCAGGTTACCGTATAGTTTTATTTTTTGTATTGCTCAGTTATTGCTCGCCCGTTTTCACTGCGTTTACACACTGCCCGGTCCAGGGATGCAACGCATAATCCCAATGTCACCAAATTCACTAACTACCGCATTAATAACACATTTTTAAGGTGTACCATTCGGAATAAAAACTACCTGGTAGACATATCATCAGCCCCTGCAGTTGGGAAAAGGAGAGACAAAGAAGAATATTAGAATATTGCCATGGTGTGTCTACCTTACGTCAAGGGCTTATCGGGAAATATTCAAAAGGTCTGTGGTCCATACCACATCAGGCCAGTATTCAGTAATTCCACTCTATGAATAGATCTCACGGCGGAAAAATTATCAAGGTGATACATCCCCTAACAGCAAGGCTGGCGATATCGTAAAGCTGTAGTCAAGTGTGAGACAATGAAATCGGGCATGGCTGATCATATATGGAGGAAGGTACAGTCCTTCTTGAATGAAGTGAAAGTACTGAGCAAGGAAGAACACTGAAAAGATAGTCGTGTATGTCTACTATATAAATAAATACAATATAAGGACAAATGACAGCAATCTTCAACAGCAGCAGCTGCCAAAAGATGACAGGCCGCATCAGAAGAAGCAGCAGCAGATGCTGCATTAAGCAGGAACGTATTTTTAAGAGAGAAAAAGAGAGACGGACAGAGAAAGAGACGTGACAAAAGGAAATATAATATAGTTGAAAGACAGGATAGACAAATGTGTGTGATGAGAAAGAGGGTGAGTGTGCTTGAGAGAGAGGATAGGGAGAAACAGAAAGAAAGTCGAGAGACATGGGTCTAGAAGAAGAAAAGGAATACAGTCCGGTAATGGCGTACGAGTAGAGTAATAAAATAAAAGCAAAACCTGATTTGCTGTTGATGTATACATTTGATTGATATTTATTGATTGATGGTACATAATATATATATTTATATATATATATATATATATATATATATATATATATATATATATATATATATATATATATATATATATATATATATATGATATGATATGATATGTTTGTCCTAGGGTGCATATTTTCTTATGGTTTAATTAAGATTTATTGGTCATCTCGAAGATGGGTGTGGCAAAATTTTCAGTGGAAGAGCCATATTAAAAAATTCTCAATTTTACTCGTCCGCATATTATATTATCCCAAAATAATTAATATTTAAAATAGATAAAAAAAATGCTTTTAAAAGAAAAAAATACAAGTATTTATTATTAATCAATATTTTAGTGTGGCAATGGATAGCGGTACGGATTGAAGAATCGGAGGGCCGAGTTCGAATTCCAGTCGAATCCATTACATTCACTTACGTGCTAATAGACCTGGGAAAGGTATAGATCTTCGTCTTCTCCCAACAGCTGTGGGTAAATAGCTGGACAGACCGGGTTCTATAGCTTTGGATGGCAAATGATTTACCGCAGAAAGTAATGGCAACCTACTGCGGGAAAAATCTGCCTCGTCAGTCATGTAGCAAAATATACCTGATCGTCTAAGCGTGTATCACGCATGTCACATCACTGTAGAATATTCGCATGAAACGCATTAATTTGAAAAACAATGTAACCCAGTTTAAATTATTTTTAAGTTGAAGATTTACATGAAAAAAATATTTGAAAGACAAAATAACCTTGTTTTAAGAAAAATATTTTTTATTAATTAATATTATAAAGTAGAAAACATATCTATTTGAAAAGCAAATTAACTCTGCGTAAAGAAATAAAAAACAATTCTTACTAATATTTTTAAGTAGAAGCTTCTAATAAGACACATATAATGTAACTAAATTTAAAGAAAAAAATAATTTAGATTTTAAACTAGAAATTTCACATGAAACTGATTTGTATGAAAACAAAGTAAATCAGTTTAATGAAAAAATATTGATATTTTAAAGTAGAAACTTCAAATGAAACAGATTTATTTGAAAAACAAAGTAACTCAGCACTAGAAGGATGGCAGTGACGCAATCAGAATAATGTATCTGGTCGTCGTCATTTAAGAGTTTCTTAGAATTAGGCGTCAAATTGCTTGTATGAATTATTTGACGTTGCTTGCTAACATCTCGCATGAATTCTTTTGGTGTGTCATAGTTTGCCGACCCATGATCTAGAAAAAGACATTTTTAAAAAATATTATGTTAGGCTTCCTTATGTATGTATACACAATTGTATTTCGCTTTACATATTGACGTGCAAGAAATTAAATGACTGCACAATACTTATCAAGAAGTTGTAAGGATTCGGCAACGTAATTCCAAGAGAATTTTCTGTATGCAAAATGTATGAGATATATTTAAAATTAACATCATCCCAATGTACAATTACAGATGCCATAACGTCTGGCGTCTTGACATCTTTAGTCTATTTTTAGTGGAGTTGATTCAACTTCAAAACTTTGAAGGATGAGTCTGGAGAAGAGGATGGTAATTATTTAAATGTCAAACAGAATGACTATACGTTAAATAATAAGGAATTTTGAATATCAAGGCCTACTGTCCAAGTTATCCACTAAAAGCATACTGATATTACTAGCGTTTCCGATATGAAAAAGAAATCTAACATCGAATTAAAAGCTCTCCAATTAAATGGCGAAAATAACATTGCGAATGAAATACCATTACATACAGTAAGAATAATTCTATGCAATGGCAATTTAAATGGATACATTGTAGCAACAAAGAAAATTTTAACCGAAAAACATTCAGTAAGATGCAAAAACTGGATAACGGAACCTGATTTGAAATTTTGAACAAAAGACAAACGATTACTGAAAAATAGTACTGAATTCCAATGAAAGGTAGAACAATACGTCCAAGAAACAATACAAAATATATAACAAAGCAAGCAGAATTCGGTGGAATGGATTTAATGGTATGGGGCGTCATCAAAACGCATGATACATGAAAGTTGGTAAATATCGATGGAGAATTTAACTCCAACAAAATACCATCTTGATAAAGGCCACCTATCACATTTACAGCAAAAGGTGAAATATTCCAGCCTGATTGTTCCTCTTGCCTTACATCTTGTGTATCACAGATGTCACTCCCTGATATCGACATTACACTGTTAGAAATGTAGCTTGCCCAAATCCTCACATTAATATAATCTTACTCATTTGCAATTGAATAATCAGGTGTACAACAGAAACGAAAAAATAGAAGAGTAGTCGTTCTATTGTCAAGTGAAATCGCTGTAAAGTTCTTAATGAAAACTTCGTTTTATTCTATCCCCCATTGAGTTGGTTGTACGTAGTTTGTCCTACTTTGGAGTACATTAAATCATGCATAAAAGTTTTAATGTCCTTCAATATATAAATAATTTCATTTTGCGCAAGTTAAACTTTATCTTGATTAAGTAAGTGTTTCATGATCTATAACTAAGAATACTTTTGCTCTGCCCTATGACATAGACCTCTCCCTGAATCTATATCCACCTGGACATTCAATACGGATTACCATACTGCATCATTAACATATATATAATTATGCTCTAGGTGGGCACCTCGGCGTTGTGTAATGGTTAGCAAGCTTGTCTCGCTAGACCGGTTACGACCGAAAAGTGAGTTCGATCCTCACTAGGTGCTCCATACATTCATCCATATGCCGCATCTAAGCTATGCCTTGAAAATCGCTATAATTATGCATTTAGGTAGCAGTCTAATTTTTTTTAAAGAAGTTTCATTTAAAACGACTGATAAGTTTAATTTTATTGTATTTAATTTTGTTTTTGGTGAACATCAATTATGTAGAAATTGTCCGAATATTATTTTGACAATATTCGGACAAATCCTTTGTATTTTATGTACAGAACATTAACAAAATATAAGAACACAACAAAATTAGGTACAAAATAACCGTAGTACCGTGCTAGTTGTTTATATTGAAATGTGTGTGTGTGTGTGTGTGTGTGTGTGTGTGTGTATGTGTGTGTGTGTGTGTGTGTGTGTGTGTGTGTGTGTGTGTGTTCACAATCAAACTGGTGGACTTGATTTTCTGTCTTTACCGACATGGCTTAAATAAAAGACTGTAGACCGGAGTCTAAACATTTTGTGAAGCCAACACTCTAAAGAAGAAAAACAATGACTTTCAACCCGTGAAGAATACAACGGGCATCTATTCCATTAAATTTCCGAAGAAATCGTGGAAATTTTACAGAGCAAGGTTGGGAACGATCATTTTGACAGATGGATATATAAAGAACTATACCTGAGGTGTTCTGGGCAATCTCTCACACATCGAATGCATAGAATGTAAAGTTCAAGTATCGGGCTCAGGACGATAGGCCTTGAAGCACAGATTAGCTGAGTTTAACTGAAGAAATAATGTGCTATGGTTTAAATCCCGTATTATCGTTTAATCAGCGTACATTCTTTATTACAGATATTCGTTTATTAGTATTGCTTTTGCAATTATGAACGTGGAGTAGTTCGTCGAATGTCTATTACAGTAGATTGCTATTATTTTGTAAGATGAATCTAAGCAAACATACATTAGTGTTTTAAATGACAACAGCCTGCTTGTTCCTAATTTAAATGTATTCATGATTTCATGCAAATTTTGTTTGGGGCTAACATCATATGAAACATATTCGTTCGTTCTATTTTATTGCCTTTTTTAACAAAACATTGAAAACTTAAAATTTAAATTATGATTTATGATGAAATTATTTGGTTTGAGTAATTATAGAATTCAATTAAAATGTATAATATTTTTAAACTTGTAGATTAACCAAAATGGCATGGCCGATCGGGGTATATTTCAAGGATATGTCAAATTTCTTGTATATCTTTTAGTTTTCTAATAAATAAAAAAACGGCATGAACATTTCAAAGTAATTAATCATTATTAAGTTTTATTTTTTTATGCTTACTTTAAGTTTTCACTGTTATTTTATTATATCACCATATATATATATATATATATATATATATAGTGTGCGTCCTATTGGGTGTCAACAGCAGTGCCCCACCACTATCGAGAATCGAACCAGGAACGTTTCGATGCAACGCAAACGTCATACCAACTATACCATTCAGTGACGACGTAGAAATAGACTAGATTTGATGTAGTGCCGCTAAGTATTCAGTTCGGTAGTGATACTTCTCCAATTATGTGAAAAGCTACGGAAATCTGCCCCAAGAGCCACGTCTTTTTTCACCCTTAGCTACTCCTCACGAGCTGGATCAAGCAAAGATATAGTAAGTAAGTAAGTGTTGGGGATTTAGAGTAATTATATATATTAATTCATCGAGCATATATATATATATATATATATATATATATGCATATATATATATATATATATATATATGCATATATATATATATATGCATATATATATATATATATATATATATGCATATGCATATATATATATATATATATATATATATATATATATATATATATATATATATATATATATATATATATATATATATATATATATATATAAATCAACCATTATTATCGTTTCGTCTTGAAGGCACATTGCAAATCAGTGTCATTTCTTGTCTTCGGCAACTTCAACAATTTTCTTATTATTTCTCTCCAAATTGTTTGCTCTCTGCTGACTCGGGAAAGTGCTGCAGGTTTTCAAATCTCGTCAAGGACATTTGTTCCGGGGAATTGTAGAATTTATTAACGTTTATAGTAATGTCATTGTTCAGTTTGAATTCTGTCGTTATTCGAGAAATTCTCTACGGATGTTTTTAATCCATTTGAAATTGGTGACAAAAATATTTGTATAATATTTACTATATGTTTCTATATATACTAATTCCTATATTAATATCGATAATTCATTGATTCATGGTTTCTCAGAGGCAACATACGTCAGTGTTATAAGTACCAATGTCCCGAGGCAATAAATCCTGCTAGCGTTTTACCAAGTATTTCAATATTATCTGTCCAGGTAATAAAATATTTTTATGCAATTGGAGGAATTTACGATGTTATATATTTGAAGTTGACAAGGTTTAACATTTGACAACTAGTGTAGTCAATATCTCCTCTGGTGACAAATTTTCTCAAATGGTCATTTAAATATAAAATTAAACTCTACTTTTAAAATAATAAATGTTTTACTGGAACAATTTATTTCCTGATGCTTCTTATTTATTCTGAGAATGTTAGTATAGCATATTTGAGAAGAAAAAAAGAAAAACCATGTACTTCTCACAAATTCTATCTTCCATTACGCATCAGGCATTATATATATATATATATATATATATATATATATATATATATATATATATATTATACATGTAGTATTGAATGTTAAAGACAACATAGTCTGGCACATGAAAATGTGCAATACTCTGTTGTCTTTAACATTCAATACTACATGTTTAAAAGAAAAGTTGCTGCCAAATTACACACATATATATATATGTGTGTGTGTGTGTGTGTTGTGTGTGTGT
>OZ038505.1:88579761-88582261 GCA_964036315.1 Acanthosepion esculentum | reverse complement strand
TGAAAGTATAAATATCCATTTGTATAATAAAATAATAACAATTCACTTTTAAAACAAAATAAGTAACTATACATTTTATAATAGAAATATCAACGATGTATCTTATAACAAAATGGCCAAAAATACATTTTATCTGTAGTTGAGGGCATACAGCTCTGTTCAAAATATATATAGGTGAAACCCTAAAACTGTTCAAAGGTTTTAATTTCGGCATTAATAAACCTTTTTTGATATACCGCGAAACGAAATCAACCAAAAAACATAAAAGAATTTTCATGGAAGTAATCCATATATAATCCTACAATTTCTTTAAAAAATCAAAATGTATTCCAAAATATAAGTACCACAAAACTATAACATAAAATACACATATGAACGCATCTAATAATTATATCAACAAAAACATGTATATGCACAAAAGCTGAGTATAATCTACAATGTCTACAATTTTGATGAGAGATTAACATGCATCATATTTTTATTACTTCAGATTTCCCAAGAAAATTACAGTTAACCATTAATTATTTTTCTACTTTCAAAATCAGTTTTTGTGCATATACACGTTTGTATTGACGTAAGTATTAGAGACGTTGATATATTTGTTTTATAAGAAGTAAGGTACTTTCTGGCGTGGGAAAAAGTGTACTGATATGCTGTTAAACAAACAAACAAATCAATCAAGCATATTCACATGCCAGAAATTATCTCACACTTTATACCACTGTCTATGACTGTTATCCAACTGAAAAGAGTAATAAACAGGGAACTCGTTTATTGAAGCGCTGCTTTGTGATGTAACCGAGAAAACGTTTCCTGAATAAGAAATAACCAAAACCAAGGTTGGAAATGAAATGGTAATCTTTATAACACCAACAAAATAAAATACTCGCCAGCGACATGAAGTAGGTAAACCACTCCTTGTGGGAGACTACTTAGACAGCATATTACCCAACTTAAAATAGTGTCCGAAGTATTAATGATGATTGGGACATATACATTAGTGTTCATAGGTACGGTATATAACAACTTGTGAACCTAGTGGTATAGTAATTATAAGAACAATACTTATGTCAGGTAGTACAGGCTTAATGTGAATATTAGCCGTTTACCTATAAGGAAACATTTGACGGAACAAGAAGTACTGCTATTGGTTGTATCTTATAACATTTTTCTCTTAAAACAAAGTATTAGAAATACAAAGTAAGTCGATATAGACGTTGATTAGATCCAGTGACTAGACCCAAATAGTTGGCAGTTTAATGCAAAGCCATAGCAGTGCTGAGCCAAAGACTTGGAGAGCTGAGTTAAAGGGAAATAACTGAGACATCCGGAACAGTCATGGTTCGTGGAACTAGAACAATCTACCCCTGTGGATGAAATAAAGGGTTCGTTTCTAAATTCCAATCACCTGAAGAAGGCCGGAGTGTACAACGACCGACACGTTGTAAATATGGCACAAAAAGATGAGGATAATAGTCCGAATATTTTAAATAATGTAAATAGTCATAATATCTTATCTCAGAGATATGGACAGATACAAAGTATTCCTGTCAGTCATACCTTGACTATCCGATACTCCAGTCGTGTACGTGACCGCTTACTGATTTCTCTTGATAGGCTTGAATAGATCTGAAATTGTAGAAATATTTATTTTAGTTTAGTTATGCACAAAGTATAACATTTTTTTTTATCAGAATCCGTGTGTTTTAAATCTGGCAGACAAATATCTGCTTTCCTGTTAGTGCGATGCGTGCTCAATACGCCATATTGAATTTGAATCAAATCTCTAAAGAATATAAGTAGGCTTTGTTATCTTTATATTTAATTACGTACCTACCGGAAATGTTAAGTAAAATAAAATAAAAAATGACGAAAGAAATAAAAATCTAGTCAAGTTCGTGTATAAAAATTCTGATGAAGAAAGATTTCAACATGCAATTTGGAAATCAAGTTGAATTTCCTTTTTCGACTAAGCGTTTTCTTCGTGACATTGATAAACGATAAAAACGAAAGAAATCATCTTTTTTCTTAATTTCTAACTCAAGGGACCAGTAATGATTTTAGAATTACTGATTACAAACTTAGAAAGTTCAGTTACGTCTTTCCTTTCAACTAACATGAACGCTTATATTAGTAAACGCAAATTGAATCTGGTCGCAAAATGAAGAAAGCGATATATATGATTTGTTAAAAATGTGAACACAGTTTCGTATCAATCATCATTTTTGCAAATTACCCCATGCGATCAAGATGAGATTCAGATATTATTTGAAATAATATCATTAACGCATTACGAATGATTTAAATCACACATGCAAAATTAGATTCCATGAAATATGTTAAATTACAGGTTTTTTTTTAGTAAAGAAATATAAAAGATCTTTACTCGCCATAGTGAATAAATGTAAATATTGAACGACATTTAGGCTTTCCAGGTACAGTATCGATATTTCTCCGTCGCCCCGGTCTTATGTTTATGTCCGTTAATAAAAATTGGTCA
>OZ038505.1:88517261-88574761 GCA_964036315.1 Acanthosepion esculentum | reverse complement strand
TCCAAGTAACGTGTGATATGTCTTTTCATCTTTCCACATACTTGAAGCGGAATAGTTCATGATTTATGAGTTATTTGCAGGACATGTTAAACACGTCTATCTACCATTCTTTCTTTTTTCTTCTTTTTTTTTTACTTTCTTTCTTTTTCTCTTAGAATCCATGTAATATCTGTGATATGCCTTTCCCGTCTTTCCAGAAAACTCGAAACGGAATAGTTCATGATTTATGAGTTATTTGCAGGACACGGTAAACACTTCCATCTTCCATTCTTTCTTTCTTTCTTTCTTTCTTTGAATCCAAGGAACGTCTGTGATATATCTTGCCTCTCTTTCCACAAATTCGAAACGAAATAGCTTATCATATATGAAGAATTTGAAGGACATGTTAAACATTTACATTTTCCATTCTTTCTTTTTTCTCTGTTTCTCTTGGAATCCACGTAGCGTCTCTGATATGTCTTTTCCACTTTTCCACAAAATCAAATCGAAATAGTCCTTTATTTTTTAAGATATTGGCTAACTAATAGAGGTAAACGCAGAATTATAAGTTGACAAAATAAAACACAGAAGAGAAACTTAAAACATTCAAAATACTTTCACTCTCTGACCTTCATACATGCAACGTAAATACTTCAATTGTTACCGAAAAAGTGTCCGCTCGAAAATATAATGAAAATGAAGAGTAAATTAAGTACTTTCTATGGACACATGTTCTAATACCTTTTTGATTAAAAAAAAAAACGAATTCGAAATCTAACAGATCCAGATGAGATATTCAGACAGGACATTAGAATGTAGTTTAGTTTTGTAGAATATGTAATGACTGTAAGTAACAACGAAAAAGAGTAATTGCATCGAATCCATCTAATAATGAAAGAAATAATCTCGATGTAAAAAAGAATTGCATGTACCTCGTTATTTTACAAGTTAAACCAAACAAGTAGAATGAGTTAGAGTAAAGAGATAAGAAAAGTATTGAGTGGTCTCCCCGTTTCACACAAATGAACTCACCCAGTGTATACATATACTACTGCCAGTGAATACCCGAGGAGTCGAGACGGAACGACAGAAGAGTAGTAGTGTAAGTCACACACAGAGACGGCGAAAAGCGTCACAGTTAGCGAGCACGTACACTCAGTAAGGAGTCATACCGCGATACTTCAATACCAAGACTCTATATATATTAGTGCTACTAACCCGCATTCCTGGATCTACTAACCCGTATTACCAGTTTGTATTATTACGCTAATACATTTATTTTCCTTATCCATTCCTGGCGTTTGTTATTCATTGATATCGGATTCATCCCGGAATCCACAACAAATTGGTGACGAGGAATGCGAACTCATACGGGAAGGAAATCGAAACAGATTTCTCCCTCGTTGTCCACAACAAATTGGCGACGAGGAATTCGAACTCATACGGGAAGGAAATCGAAACAGATTTCTCCCTCGTTGTCCACAACAAATTGGCGACGAGGAATTCAAACTCACACGGGAAGGCAATTCCTGGATCTACTAACCCGTATTACCAGTTTGTATTATTACGTTAATACATTTATTTTCCTTATCCATTCCTGGTGTTTGTTATTCATTGATATCGGATTCATCCCAGAATCCACCATAAAAAAGTATCTCACAAAAGTTTCTAGGAATCTATTAGAAATGAAACTCATCGGCAGAGACTTGATCAAAGGAATGAAACCTTGAGATGTTCTATTGGAAGTTATACATAACCCGTCTTAAACTGTAGAAAAGGGGAATCGAGAAAAATGGAATAAATAAAAAAATAGAATTATCAGAATAAATAACGTTTTGACTTCAACAGATGAAGTTGAAAGGCAGTGGAACAAAATGAAATGGAAACAGAATTCGGTGTTATCGACAATTCTATCGAAGCAGTAATCTAATGACTTCATGTCTACACCAGTAGGAACAACGGAATACTGATTAGAGTAGACAAAGTTTCCAATAGAATAACAAGGAAGATAAATAAAAAATCAGGAAAAAACAAAAAAATCAATATGAGTCTAAAATAGGAAACAGAAAACCTTATAGAAATTTTTAAAATACATTGAAAGAATTGCGCATGTGTCAATATGGATATAGCTGCCCAGAGGATTCATAATGAAACTGAATTCCCTTTAAAAAAGTTTTATACAGAAATCATAAGAACTAATCATATGAATGTAGAGTGGATGGCCGTGCGGTTGCGATCCCCAGGGGTATCGGTGTTCTAGGTACAAAACAGAGACAAATGAAAGTTCAGAAAATCAATTCAAACACCTGCTACAGAAGTAGATAAAAAGGCATGCCAGGCAGTAATTTAAGTTGCAGCTTAACAGAATCTGCTAGATTCCATAAGTCGCATATGAAGGAAAACAACAACAATGAGAACGACAATGTGAGAAATAACAACAACAGCAATAATAATAATAATAATAATAATAATAATAATAATAATAATTTATTATTCGGTTTCATTTGCCTTTGCTTTCCTTTATTTAAAAAGAAAGCAAAGACAAATTCAACCGATCTGATACGGAAACGATGGCAAGATAAACCGCTTCACGTGCAATATTCTGCCCGTACCAAACAAACTGATCTAGACAAACCCCTTACCTATCAGTGGCTACGTAGTGCAGGGTTAAAAGCTGAAACCGAAGATTTTATTCTTACTGCGCAGGATCAATGTTTGCCAACTAGAAATTATCAAGCACGCATACTTAAATATCGTGTTAGCCTAAAATTCAGATTCTGTGATAAATATCCAGAAACAACTGCCCGTCTTGTATCAGGTTGCACGGTATTGACACCCACTGTATATAAACCCCGGCAAGACAGAGTGAGCCAATACCTGCACTGGAAAATCTGCAGTTTCTACGGAAAGGAAACTGAAAGTAATTGGTATGAACACCACGCAGAACCGGTTATGCAGATAGGAACTTTAACAACTTTACGGGATTTTCTAATACACACAGACCGAACAATCAAATCTAAGCGATTAAAGACGGCAAAGGCAGAATGTGCTTCCTTATTGATATGACAGTCCATGCAGGTTGCTATGTATCTTTGAAGATCCTCAAAAAACTATCAGAATAAAGAACCTTGAAATCGAAATCTCAGAAAAGTGGCGCATGCGGACATTAACAATTCCAGTTATAGTTGGAGCCCTCGGATTGATTGCAAAACGATTTCAATAGAGTAACTGAAGGAATCCCTAGTAGTCTATGTTTAAAAAAAATACAAAAGATTGAACACACAAGTACAGCCCTCACCTTTCAAAGGGTTTTCTCTACGTAAAAAGTGGGATTTATGTTCAAAACGGCCCAGGAAAAATGTCATGATGCCATTTCTGACCTTAGGTCTCTGGTCGGGATACCGTAAAGAAATGTATAAAAACCATCAACGAAAGCAAATATTAATAATAACAATATCAATAATAATTTTAAAATTCTTTCTATGAGAAATAAATTAAGACTTTTTTGAGAGCCTGAAGCAATTGGTGAACGTTAGCTGAGTACTTAGGTTGATAACCGACAGGTCTACTCTGGGGTAAGTTGGATCATTGTATTTTACAAGAGAATTTTATTTCAACAGAGTCTATCTTCCACATCTGCCAATCGTCAATGCATTGAATATTGCTGCCACATCTCGTTTGGTATGAATTTACAATTTTTTTAAAAATCCAAATAATTAGCTGCAATTTTATCGATCTTGACCTGGCATCTCGCCTTTCTGACCGCCGTAACTTACATTTCATATACCTTTTCTATAAATATTTCCATGGCAATTTTTCTGATTAGATATCCTTTATTGCTTATAGACATTACGAATTTATGCGTAAGAGTTGGGTAGCAAGGTTCTATTATTTTAGAGTTGAAATGGCTAAGGTTAATTGTATGTTCTCTGTTGAGAGTTTCTTCTCACTCAAGTTTCATTTATGGAAATATCTTCCATCTTCTTGTCTTCCACTCAAATTTGATCTTCAGTTATTTAATTGCAGTGCCAATAGTGTCTTCTGGTTTTGTAATTTCTATTATTTTATTGTACTCTTTCTTTAATAATGTTTTCTTTTTCTCATATTCTCTCACACTCAGTAATTACCTTGCCTTAGGGTTGTTTTACCTTCTTGCGTCGGGTGAAATGTTAAAAAAAAGATTAGTTCATGATTAGTAGAAGATATTAGGAGGAAGTTTATGAAACTTGAAATTAGAAGTGACGAACTTATTACTCGCTATTGACGATTCAGTTTGAGTGGCAAATATATTTCTTAAAAACGAGAAATTAAAAACCAGGTAACAGAAAAGCTCTTATTCTCTAAATAATTATCAGGAAATTATAATTATTTATATATAATATTAACCTTTGACACGAATAATTTCAAATCAAGTTTTCGATTTAGTCGTCATCAAAGACTTAGAGGGACATTCTCGTGATAACAGATTAACATTTCCACGTCTGATGAAAAGAGCCACTTACGAACAGTATTACATATTTGGAAACATCTCAGTAAACGGAACTGTTTCCTCTCTTGTCTGGTTTTCCACATATCGAGAGCGCTCCCACCTTGCAGATGGAGAGCGACGGCTTCGATCCCACAACTATAATCACTTCTATATATTCACTTTCCTTCTTTCGTTACTTCCGTATAATAGAAAGCATCAAATTAAGAGTCCACCCACATATTGTACAGTAAAAAAAACTTTATAATATATATATATATATATATATATATATATATATATATATATATATATTATAAAAAATTTAAGACAGCTAACCTCATCCTCAATGCTTATCCAGACGTCTTACGTTACACCTACCCGATCACAGCTCCATTAGAACTCATTTAAACAAACACACAAATTTACCAGACTCCATTAGAAATATACTAGTAGAAAACACAAATATATTAATTGCTTCCACCTGTAAAAAGAGCTTAAAAATAAGGGAGGCTTTAATAATAAAAAAGAAAAAGCCTACCCTTAACAATATTAACTACGAACAAAGCCACAACGTGCTAACCGTATTTGGAAATTAAAACAGCACTACTACACACTAAGACATATACATAATGCACACACTCAATTAAGGTGAAAAATCAAATCATCCTTGATAATGGCTAAAGGTATAGCCGAAAGCTCCCGGTAAAATAAAACATTTGGACAGTTCTTACACGCCCTTTGTCCAGCAAAAAAGCTCTTGTTTGTACATAAGAAAAATTAAATAAAAAACTTATCCCTAGTACTTTGTCTGTCGTTTTTAATGAAACTTATATATATATATATATATATATATATATATCATAACTATCAAGCTATACTGACGGTACACCAGATGTTCAATCGCCACCAATAGTACAAAATTTTCTTTAAAACCAATACTTTCCGTGGTTGATAAAACCTTACCGCTTACGGTATCGTTTCTTGTTTCTCCCTGAAATCACTTTTGCTTTTATTGCCTTCTTTATTCTCGTCTTTTCTTTTCCTGCTGTTCTCTCTTTCTTTGCCTCATTATGATATTCCTTTTTAATCCGCAAAGTCTTGTCCGTTTCCTCCCGATAATAATGACTTGTCACTCGTTTCCAACTAAAACGTCATTTTCCGCTAGCAGCACAAATTTAATTTACAAACGCCTAGCGAAATGGACAAACAAAGTCACCTTCATTTTTATTCCAAGGTCAAAACGGTAGCAGCTACCGTAATAGCAGTTTCGCGGACACTTCTTTTTGTGTAAATGCCCATTACTTCCCTTCCTTTTAGAAAAGCAATCGATCTATCTTGGAAGCCGTGAAACCTGAATACATGGTGTCACAAACGCTAAAAAAAGGCTACAGCGCTTATTGTACAAAATGGCGCCGATAACACTTCTGCTTGTCAACTTGACCTCATTTCGCTGTTGATGACCTCATTTGTATACAAAGAATTCCTCTCCGTCTTCCTTTGCTTCTGTTTAACAGTCCCTTTGAAAACGCTTGGGCAAATTACTTGATTGGCTGTAATCACAAGGAACTGCCATGACCCTATCAGTAACAATGCGCATGCGCAAAACATGCGTCTTGACTACAGTTATTTTTCTGATGTGTAAAAGCGTATTATCATCATCCCCTTGGTCACTTGTTAAATATTTGCACCGGATATATTGATACACCCTATCGCCACATGATACAATTGAAATGAAAAACGTCTTCCCTGCAAATTCTCGAAAACTTAAGATAAACCTTGTGTTGGCATATATATATATATATATATATATATATATATATATATATATATATATCCAATTGTGATATATATATCCAATTGTGATATATATATATATATATATATATATATATATATATATATATATATATATATATATATATATATATATATATATATACACACGCTCCCGAAATATTTATTTCGGTTGTGCTCTCTGGGGAGGAAGTGTGTGTTGTAAGCAGTGACTATAACGGCTAATGATGCAAAACTCTTCGGTAAATCGAATCGAGTTCTCTCAGTCTCTGTCTGTTTATCGAAAAATAAATACGCTTAAGCTCACCTTCATCCATGCCGTGCGCTAATGGCTTAGTGGTAGAATCCCCGACTGACGCTAGTTTCAATCCTAGCTAGAGTCTAGTCACACTGATGAGCTGTGATACAGTGAAACAGTCTCTCTGTGGATGACTATATATATATATATATATATATATATATATATATATATATATATGTGTGTGTGTGTGTGTGTGTGTGTGTGTGTGTGTGTGTGTGTGTGTGTGTGTGTATTTAAAATAGAAAACATTATATATGGGGAATTTAAAAGTCTAAACTTGAAAGTTATAATAAACACAAATTTAATAAAGTAGATTTCCTCGACGTAACACTAGGCCTAGTGAATAATACATACCAATCCTATATGAACACTAATACAAATCCCTTATATATCCTCCCAAATTCAAATTACCCTCCATACATAATCAAACACATACCCTCCTCTATAGAATATATAATCAGTAATAACTCTTCAAGTCAATATGTATATTATAAACATAGCAAATTTTACAACACTGCTTTAAAAAATAATGGCTATAAGTGCCCTGGCATTAAAGATAGGAAACATAACAGTGATAGTGGGAAAAAAAATTGAAACAGAAAAATCATTTGGTACACAGACCCATTTAATCAAATGGTTAATACTAATTTAGGACAGAAGCTTCTCAATTTAATTGAGAAACACTTCCCTAGTAATAATCTTCTTAGTAAGATTTTTTAATAAAAATACACTTAAATTAATATAGAGTTGTACAGACAATATTGAAAAAAATATGAAAAAACAACAATAAAATTATAAATTAACACTTAAACCTAAGTAACAATAGCCATTACATAGCAAAAATTAATAATGGTACCAACTGTAGAAATCCTAGCAGCTGTCCGTTAAAAAATAGTTTCCTAACAGATGCCGTTGTATAACTAAGTATATTTCATCTCGATAAAATCCAAATGATAAAAATCTTTATATCGGTAGTACGAAAAATTATTTAAAAATTTAGTGGTGTCAACACATATAATTTTTCAACAATAGTGCATATGCTAAAAGAACGTTCCTTTCTAAAAAGCTTTTGGTACTTAAATGAATTTATCAAAACTCCTAACATAGAATGGAAAATATTAAAAATAACTAGAACTTGTAAATCCTTACGTGATCTGTTTTCACTATATTTACAAGAAGGTGCATATTATTAAGTTACCTGACAACAAAAACCAAATAAATAAATTAACAAAGCAGTTTTCTTGACATGTAAAATGACCCTCTAAATTTGTTTATATTTTGAGTGTAGACCTGACGTCCATTGTTTAATCTAGACATACCCATAATTATATTTTTAATTCTGACATTATCCCCACTCTAACCTACAAAAAGAGGTAAATATTTAATTTTTAGTTTCCATGATAAAACATTTTAACACAAATGATCTACCATCGCCTGAAGGAGTACCATCTTAGTACTAAAACATGAACGTAAGATGTTTTTATAGTAAATTATTATAATACAAATATTATAATAAATTTATACATACACACACACACACACACACACACACACACACACACACACACACACACACACATATATATATATATATATATATATATATATATATATATATATATATATATATATATATATAGTGAGGTTAAAACCCAGGGCGACATTCTGTTTTATATTACATGCAATCCTCATGGCTAGATCGTCGCCGTTGGGTTTTGAACTCAATGCCCACATTAATATTTACATCCTAGACATTCACCAATTTATCTCATAAATACATCATAACTTAAAACTATATATATATATATATATATATATATATATATATATATATATATATATATATATATATATATATATATATATATATATATATATATATATACAAACAAACGTTCTGTATGTTTCATCTTTTATTTTATTTTCCAATTTCCGGGTATATTTAGTTTGTTTTCAAAGTTTATTTTTGTTCTAGTACTTTCAGTACTTTTCAAATTTACCAGTTATGATGGAGAACTTATGTGCTGTCTGTGTGTAAATTAGAATTCTGTTTTCCGCATCCTGCTATTCTTTGGGAAGCTAGACGTTAGAAATGTTTTCGCCTGAACAATGCCGCACGAAAAGAATAAGATTTTTTTTATTTCATAATTTAGATGTTTATTTTTATTTTTATCTCATTTTGTTTTTAAATTTTTATTATAATATTCATATAATATTGTCTCATATTAAATATATAATATGCACTTCAAGATAGTTTCCGTGGCAAATGATATTTTATTTAAAGTGGGCTGTCTATTTTCCAGAATGAAAGCTTCTATATTGTTTAGTATGTCCCTGCATTGAGCGCTATAAATTATTTTGTGCCTATCATCCAGTAATTTTTTAAATAAAATTTAAAATATGTAAAGAATTTGAAATAGCAGCTTTAATTCTATATCATTTACAACTAAGATTTGAAGGCATTGACTTTTTTGTTGCATTTAAACACCCTGTGTGAAATATTACCGTGTCTAAGTGTTAAAAGTACGTTGCATATTTAAATACTGTAAAATGCCTTAAAAATTGCTGCTGTTAATGCTGCTGCTGTTGCTGCTGCTGCTGTTGCTATCAAACTCAATGTTGTTATTAATGTTTCTCCTTGATAAGGTGGTATAATCAGTAAACAGAGTTCTAATTCATATCGTGAAAGTAAAAGTGGTATATCACACTGGATCAAACGATTTTTTTCATACGTAGGTGGTATGCAGCATCCATCACTACCGAGGAGATTTTTTTCTGTAATAAGTTTACTCGAATGCGATTGCATTCACCGTTTAATATATAAAAAGAGGCGTCTATTTCAAATACGATGTATCAACTATAACATTCTTGGGAACGGTATTAATGAATCTATTCTCCCGCTAGCCAAAGATTAAATAGCAATACTAGCTCCACTCTCTTGGTCTGGTTGGTAGTTGGATAAACATTAATGGAGCAGAGCAGACCGACATGCTCAGAAATGAGCAGACATGCCAAAGGTGAAAGATCACACTGATTGATAATGACCCTTCGAGCTGAAACAACAAATTTATAAACTGTTTAAAATTCTCATCCGACTGAAACGTTTTAGAGATTTATCAAATTAGAACTACAAAGAGCTGTTCATATATATATATATATATATATATATATATATATATATATATATATATATATATATATATACAGAAATATAGTCTTAAAGTGTGCTATATTTATGGGGTAAAGTGCTCAATATCAGAGATAGAGCGTGTGTAAATATGAAAGTGGACATGGAAGTCAGCACTTAGAGGCGACAGTCTGTTTCATGCTAGTGCAATCGTCAGGCGATTGCACTAGCATGAAACAGACTGTCGCCTCTAAGTGCTGACTTCCATGTCCACTTTTATATATATATATATATATATATATATATATATATATATATATATATGTATATATAAATAAAAAGGAAAGAACAGTAAGATATAAAATCCGGTGTTCTCATAGATATTTTTATTTTTACACAATAGTGCTCTATGTAAATTTAAATTTACAGAGCATTAATATTATAAATTAATAGATTTAAAATATGGTTTTACCGCTACACAGTGATGACCATGTTACAGAAATGGAAGCTAAAGCCCCTGAATTTAATTTTGTTATTAAACCAAAGACATTAGTTCCATTTCCTCATCAAGCGAATTTTGGAGTAACTTACTTTTTAAAATTTACGGTTGTTAACGGCACAGGAAAGATTCATAGTTTGAGGGTTTCCAAGGTTACCGATAAATCCATTCATCTAGACAAGGGGTGGTAGAGGGTTCAATTTTTAATTTTCGTTGTCTCAGTTAATAGTTACATTTGAAAGCAGGGTTATGTTTAGGGATGGGTAGGGATGTATCTTTTAACAAATTCTGACATCCGCTAAATTCATGTCATCTGGGTTTATTTCTAACGGCAAAAATTCTTATGGTATTATTTCTATTTGTATATTTAAAGATTTTGAGGGACTGTTTAGGTTAGAATATGTTTTATCCACCTTTCTAAAAAGTTATTTTTAATATTTAATATACTATACTCCTAGTTAAAAACCAAGTAAATGTATTAGGATTACTTACAGTATTTAAAATTATTTATTCTTATCGAGTATAAGTAAATATTATTTTATTTTATTTTATTTTATGTAAACTTTATGACAATGACGGCAAAGGTGGTTAAATTATTTCACTAATTCAATAAACTTTTATTTAAAATTTAGTATTATAAATGTATATAAGTATAGCTATTTTATGTCGTCATTGCCAAAAGTTTTCTTTAAATAATCTTTAAATAATCTATAAAAAAAAAAAAAAAAAAATTACCTGATTATTATGCATACTCATATTTGATGGGTATAAATAATTTTAAATAATGTAGATAATTATATTACATTTACTTGGTTTATAAAGAAATATAGCCGATTAAAATTAAAAAGTTAAATTTGAAAGTAGAATTTTTAAAAATGTTTTAAAATTGAAATTAAATAAAACAGATTCTAACCTAAATATCTTTTAAAATTGTAATTAAATAAAACGTATTCTAACCATAACACCTCTCTCAAAAGCAATTCAAACACTGAAAAGAATCCAAGTGAACACCGAAAGTCATATGAAATTAATAAGTTAGAATATAATATTGAACATTAAATGTCCTTTATACATACATATATACATTTATAATACTAAATTTATAAATAAAAGTTTATTGAATTAGTGAAATAATTTAACCACCTTTGCCGTCATTGTCATAAAGTTTACATAAAATAAGATAAAATAAAATAATATTTACTTATACTCGATAAGAATAAATAATTTTAAATACTGTAAGTAATCCTAATACATTTACTTGGTTTTTAACTAGGAGTATAGTATATTAAATATTAAAAATAACTTTTTAGAAAGGTGGATAAAACATATTCTAACCTAAACAGTCCCTCAAAATCTTTAAATATACAAATAGAAATAATACCATAAGAATTTTTGCCGTTAGAAATAAACCCAGATGACATGAATTTAACGGATGTCAGAATTTGTTAAAAGATACATCCCTACCCATCCCTAAACATAACCCTGCTTTCAAATGTAACTATTAACTGAGACAACGAAAATTAAAAATTGAACCCTCTACCACCCCTTGTCTAGATGAAAGGATTTATCGGTAACCTTGGAAAACCTCAAACTATGAATCTTTCCTGTGCCGTTAACAATCGTAAATTTATAAAGTAAGTTACTCCAAAATTCGCTTGATGAGGAAATGGAACTAATGTCTTTGGTTTAATAACAAAATTAAATTCAGGGGCTTTAGCTTCCATTTCTGAAACATGGTCATCACTGTGTAGCGGTAAACCATATTTTAAATCTATTAATTTATAATATTAATGCTCTGAAAATTTAAATTTACATAGAGCACTATTGTGTAAAAATAAAAATATCTATGAGAACACCGGATTTTATATCTTACTGTTCTTTCCTTTTTATTTATATATACATACATTGGCTCCTAATCAAAGTCGAGCACTTTAAATCTTTATTTTTATCAGGAAAATATGGAGAAAATAAATTTCGGAATTTCTCTGAAAAACATTCCTAATACAAACAAAAAGGAATATTTCGTTGCATCAATGCAAAAGACGGAGGAATTCATACGAAGGATGAGATGGAAGGCCTACTTCTTCCTTCAACGGAATGATTTACAAAATAAAAACAAGGAGGTTTACGGTTTTAAAAGCAAGAAAACAGCACCATTTGTTCATAGTTTGTCGGCTTTTGAAAATGACCTTTTGGATATGATAAACAGCATAAACTTCAGGGAGAAAAAAATGCCACTTCCAGAAACACCTAGATAGAATAGTGAAAGTAATAAACACATCTGATAAAATTTTAATAAAGTCAGACAAAACTGGAAACTTTTATAAGGCAACCACGAAAGACTATAACGATCTATTCAATAAGGACTTACATAAGAACTATAAAAAAGCAAATAATAGTAACCTAAATATGGTCCAGAATATCAATAATAGTAGTAAAAAAATCACTGATAAACTGAAGATCAGTGCCAGAGTAGGTAAATTATCTGAAAAAGAGAGCTACATAACCTTAAAAGACCACAAACCAGATTTCGAGGCAAATCCGACTACAAGGATAATTAATCCTACAAGACCAGATATAGGAAAAATTAGTAAAATGATCCTTGAAAGGATAAATAAACAAATCAAAGATAAAATAGGCCTCAAACTTTGGATAAATACCGAAGACGTGATAAACTGGTTCACCTGTATAAAAGCAAAAAACAATTGTACACTAATGCAGTTCGATATTGAAAATTATTACCCATCAATATCTAAAGAACTGTTCTTGAATGCGTTGGACTTTGCCACCCAGTACACGGATATTACTGAGGATGAAAAGAACATTATATTAAATGCAAAGAAATCGGTACTGATCCATAATGGTGAGCAATGGGTAAAAAATTCATATGACCACTTTGACATCACAATGGGATCACTAGACTCAGCTGAGTCTTCTGATCTCATTGGTCTTTTTATTTTATACAACCTAACAGCGCACCGTGATATTGATTCAACTGACATTGGTCTATACAGGGACGATGGTCTCATGGTTATTAGGAATTCTACTAACTTCAGAATAAACAAAATTAGAAAGGCATTATATAAAGAATTTAAAAGCATGGGTTTAAAAATTACCGTTAGCACTAAAATTAAAAAAGTTAACTTCCTTGATATAACATTAGATTTAAAGAACAATACATACACACATTATAAAAAACTCAATACGAATCCTGTATATATACACCCTAAATCAAATCACCCCTCATCTATAATTAAACATATACCTTTATCTATCCGAAAAAGAATTAGTACAAATTCAGCAAATGACAAGATTTTCGACGAACATATTAATTTCCATAATAAAGCTCTAAAAGATAGTGGCTACAAAAACCTAAAACTAACTTATATTAAAAATGAAAACGGTAAACATAGGAAAAACAGAAGCAGGAAAATAATTTGGTATACACCCCCATACAACCAAATGGTAAAAAACAAATTGGGACAAAAATTCCTTGAATTAATACTCAAGCATTTTCCCGGTGGAAGTAAACTTAGTACTATTTTCAATAGAAATACACTAAAATTAAGTTATAGCTGTACTGATAACCTAGAAAAGATAATTAAGAAACATAATACTAATATCTTAAATAAACACTTATACCAGAACCAAAAAATTGTAGACAAGGGAAAAATACAAACAACAACTAATTAGGGTGAACAAAAATTATGTAATTGTAGAAACCCTCAAAACTGTCCTTTACAAAATAAATGTTGCATAGAATCAGTAGTATACCAATGTAATATATCTTCTGTTGAAAACCCTGAAAACATAAAAATTTATATAGGTTGCACTAGCCATGAGTTCAAAAAGAGGTTCAACCAACATCAATCCTCGTTTAGGATAAATAAGTATAAAAGTCAAACATCTCTTTCGAAGTACTTTTGGCACCTAAAAGAATCCAATAAAACACCTACAGTGAAATGGAAGTTAATAAGAAGGGCTAGAATATGTAGGTCATTAAATGACCCATGTCCTTTATGCATACATAAGAAACTACATATTACTAAGTTTATAAAAAATAAAAATTTACTGAATCAGAGAAATGAAATAGCTATTTTATGTCGTCATTGCCAAAAGTTTTCTTTAAATAATCTTTAAATAATCTATAAAAAAAAAAAAAAAAAAAAAATTACCTGTTTATTATGCATACTCATATTTGATGGGTATAAATAATTTTAAATAATATAGATAATTATATTACATTTACTTGGTTTATAAAGAAATATAGCCGATTAAAATTAAAAAGTTAAATTTGAAAGTAGAATTTTTAAAAATGTTTTAAAATTGAAATTAAATAAAACAGATTCTAACCTAAATATCTTTTAAAATTGTAATTAAATAAAACGTATTCTAACCATAACACCTCTCTCAAAAGCAATTCAAACACTGAAAAGAATCCAAGTGAACACCGAAAGTCATATGAAATTAATAAGTTAGAATATAATATTGAACATTAAATGTCCTTTATACATACATATATACATTTATAATACTAAATTTATAAATAAAAGTTTATTGAATTAGTGAAATAATTTAACCACCTTTGCCGTCATTGTCATAAAGTTTACATAAAATAAAATAAAATAAAATAATATTTACTTATACTCGATAAGAATAAATAATTTTAAATACTGTAAGTAATCCTAATACATTTACTTGGTTTTTAACTAGGAGTATAGTATATTCAATATTAAAAATAACTTTTTAGAAAGGTGGATAAAACATATTCTAACCTAAACAGTCCCTCAAAATCATTAAATATACAAATAGAAATAATACCATAAGAATTTTTGCCGTTAGAAATAAACCCAGATGACATGAATTTAGCGGATGTCAGAATTTGTTAAAAGATACATCCCTACCCATCCCTAAACATAACCCCGCTTTCAAATGTAACTATTAACTGAGACAACGAAAATTAAAAATTGAACCCTCTACCACCCCTTGTCTAGATGAAAGGATTTATCGGTAACCTTGGAAACCCTCAAACTATGAATCTTTCCTGTGCCGTTAACAACCGTAAATTTTAAAAAGTAAGTTACTCCAAAATTCGCTTGATGAGGAAATGGAACTAATGTCTTTGGTTTAATAACAAAATTAAATTCAGGGGCTTTAGCTTCCATTTCTGAAACATGGTCATCACTGTGTAGCGGTAAAACCATATTTTAAATCTATTAATTTATAATATATATATATATATATATATATATATATATATATATATATATATATATATGCCCGTTCATGATGAGACACAGTCATAGTCGGATTCAGGATCTTGATCCGTATTATGGGCTATTTGAGGAACGTAGAACAACCGCTTAAATGCTGTTGTCCCCATGTTCAACCTAACCCAGAGTAGTATCAACTGTTAGGGTTACAATCCTGGCAAAATTGTGAACCCCCAAACAAAAAAACAACTGTCCATATTTCAGTAAATTTATAAGCAATATAGTTTGTCAAAAAGGGCCAATAATACCCTTATATAGTAAAATTACATACAATATATTTATGTTGTAAAATTACCCCCAAAATCACCAACAGTAAATTGTTATAATAACATGACATTTAGTGTAAAACAAAAATAATATAAGAAATATATTTTTATTGTAAAGTTGTCAACAATAATATTTTATAAACATATACCACCAATACATTTTGTAGTGAAATTACTAACTACAGAAGTAAAATAATATCAATACAGTTTATCAATACAGTTTATCATCTACAAACTATATATCTATAAAAAAAAACAAAGTATAAAATTACGTAGAAAATATATGTAGCTGAAGGTAGAAAGTAGCGCACAAAATATTTAAATTTCGACATTAAATAACCCATACAATTGTTTCCTCCTAAAAGTCAATCAATAAGTCGATCTTTCCATCAGAATGGTTGGTAAGTGATCAGCTGCGCTGCAATTTCATTTCAGATATTAAATTTCGAGTAAATTATATATGCAATTTTATTGGTTCCGACCTGTCATCTCGGCTGCAGTTATTGTCCCGCTGTTTCATGTAGCCTCTCTGTGCCTTTACTATAAATAAATTAACTTTCATGGCAATAGTTTCGATAACATTTCCTCTGGACTTTATGAATTTATGCTAATACTAGATTAGCAGAAAGGTCATATGATTTTACAGCTGAAATGAAAATAATTAACCGTAAGTTCTGTACTTAGAGTTTCTTCCATGGCACATTTCGATTGTAGAAACTTTTTTCTGACTTATTGCTTTGCAGACAACTTTGAACTTTATAATTGTAAATGCAATCTCAGTCGCTATCTAACGTCTTCGTAATTCCTGTTCTTTGATTGTTCTTGCTAATTAAAAAAAAAGTTTTTAGTTTTCTCATATTCTTTAAGATTATAAACACACTTGTTACGTAATGGGCGTATTGTTTTACTTAGGATGAGGTGATTAACAAATGTTATTTATGACATTTGCATTCGTATTCCACAATAAAGAAATAAACGAATCGAATGCGGATGGTCTACTTCATCATCATATTTCGTCAGTCGTTGGAATTGTAAATTTTATATCAGCAATTTATTTTAATAGGGATTACTAATTCATAAATTGTATTCGTGATAGATAGACCTGTCAGTTATTTTCTAAGACAAGGCTCTACAAATAACACCTAGACGGACATATCCGGCGTGTAAAAATTATTCGTTTCTTTGTAAATTTCATCGATGTATTCTGCTTTTAATCATTTAATAATGACGATACAAAACCATTCAGAATAAAACAGTTTCATTCATTTAAAATTTATACATTCATTTAGGAAAACTATTTTTCATTAATCCAGGAAAATTTTTCAAAATAAAAGATGATTTCCAAGAACTGAAATGTTTTAAGAACGCTTCTTATGATGACCTAATAATATTCTCACAAGAGTGTATTAGCTATACTAAGAATATTCCCAAATCTTTATTCCATAACAATACGCTCTGAGAATATTAAGAAAGCTTCATTAAATAACTATACTCTCTAAGAATATTCTCAAGACTGTATTAAATAGCGGCTCGGATGGAAGAATCGGGGAGCAGAGTTCGAATTCCAGTCGAATCAATTGCATTCACTTCAGTGATAATACCCTTCGGAAAGGTATGAATACTCATCTCATCCCCAGCTGTGGGTAAATAGCAAGACAGTTGGAGTTTCCTTGGATGGCAACTTGTCTAGCACAGAAATAAATGGCAACCTACTGCGGGAAAAATCTGTCTCGTGTATCGAAAGATACATGATCGCCTAAGCGTGTATTACGCATGGCACATAAGCGTCTGACTGACTCTTGGGAAAGGTATGAATAATGTACTTCACCCCCAGCTATGGGTAAATAGCAGGACAGAACGGGTTGCCTTGGATGGCAACTGGTCTACCGCAGAAAGAAATCGCACACTACTAAAAGAAAAAATCTGCCTCGTCAGTCACGTATCGAAAGATACATGATCGCCTAAGAGTGTATCACGCATGGCAAGTCTTTGTTAAGTAACCTTAGTGTCTAATAATATTATCAAATCGTTATTTAATAAAATTATCTCTGAGAATATTCTCAAATCTTTGTTAAATAATTATATACTATATGAAGTTTCACAATTTTTTTAATTAATTAATTATACTGCGTCAGAATATTCGCAAATCCTTAATAAATAACTATGCTGAGGTTACCAAATCTTATGGATGCACCTCTAAACATCCAGATGCTTAAATCCTGATAACCGATGTCTCTTTTGACGTAACTGTAACAGCTTAACGAGTTAAAAAATCATTGTAAGAGAGAATACTAAAAAAATATGAAAGTTACCTAGTAGACTCTCAACTTTCTCGTTATGATGGGTGGGTGTATACAATGAATATAACTCATCGATAAAAATACTGAAAAAAAATGACTGTTTCTTGTGCTCGTCCGAAAAGCATCACTCTCTTCCGTTTTATTTAATAAAACGAGAGCAAAAATGTCACATATTTGGTATGTAGCTATCTAACCCTCGTTTTCCGGCCTTGAGAGAGTTCAAAGCATTTGCGCGACCTTGTAGGCCATGAGTTCTTTTCCAACATAGAGTGCCATTCCTATAGACTAAACATCTGCTAATCCATCTATATTTCCATTTCAAATATTCAGACTAGATACAATCCTGAGTTCCACCAGTTCAGACACTTAAAATCTAAGAACTTTGTATTCTGTTTCTTAAAAACGGGTTTCCTCTTAGTAATATTCTTCACGACAACCCCTACTTGGGGAACTCATTCTCCAGAGAATGCTTCACCGATCCTCACAATATAAATGTTTTTAATTCTAGAGTCAAGAGTTTTATTTTCTACGGATTCTTATTATCGATCCTACGTTCTTCCTCTTACATCAATGCAACAAATTCCTTTACTTGATCTTCGTTCAGTTGTTGTCCTTGTGTTAAATCAGCATTTAGTAAAATAAAACCATATTGATTACATGAATGTAAATACATTGGCTGTGAAACCAAACGTAAGTATTTTCCTAATATGTCTGTATACTTTATATTTATTGATGAAACAGATCTGTGTATGTGTTCAAAGTTGGACAGACTAGAAAATCGGCATTGAATGTATTGCCATTTAGCAGCACTTAGGAAATGATTCGTAGGTAAAATAGGTGGAAATCATTGGAGTGATTATATTGAAGCTATACTTAATTATACTATTGGGTAAGTGGGTTCATTGTGCCAGCGAATTCGTTTCGTCAGAATCCCTCTTTCACTTTTATAAATCTACCCCATTCGACCGTGGATTGAATATTATATGGGCTAGGTCTCCTAAGAAGGTTATGTAATGTTCTGATCTGATATCTTAATAGCAGTCACTTTCACACCGCCTTGATATAGCTTTCCTGTGTATTAATAATTATTTTCATGCCGGCTATTCTAACGAGATATCATTTGTACCCCGACCGCATATATTTAAGTGTGCCAAAAAATTTGAATATAGGTGTCATTTTTTAAAAATTTATTCTTGATATAGCTAGATATATACCTAAGTTATATGTTAACTTTCTTTTCTGCCTGGGGAAATCTCTCCATTTCCTGTTTGCTATTCTGCCATCTACTATCTCCAAAAACCTAAATACAAAATACATCGCCAACATTTGTCTCCTTGAATCTATTTGTTTTTTGCCATTTCTCCTCTACTGAAAGCATTTCATTCTCCCTAACTCTCATTACGCCTTGGGTTTTAGTGGGATTATCGACTTACTTGGGGTAAACTGATTAAAAAGGAAATAATCTCCTAAAACATATATTTATTTTAGTGTCAATATTTAAATGCGCTGTTAAGTTACGTATGATTTCGAAGGATAACTAAAGGTTGTGTGAGTGTGCAGCCTGGACCTAGGGTATGTTTCTTCGCCGAGATCTTATAAGCGTTCAATTTCGCCGGCATAATTCGAAATTATCAGCTTTTCCATCCATAAATTTATAAATAATCCTTTTAAACAAGTATTCCCCACATTTTTTTTTGTGGGCCATATTTCGGGAATGAAAATTTGTTCGCACCTCAGCAAAGGAAAGTCCCAGTGAAAATGTGCAAGCATCCCTACGGAGGAAGTCCAGAGTGAGGGTTAAATATTCGAAGTAATAACATTATCATTGATAACTCTATCTTCCAATTTGCTATATTCTTAATATTTGATATAACGCAAAAATATCACAGTGATAAAGTCGCTCAAAATTATTCATACCTATTTATACTGGAATGCATGTATGCAATCACAAGTAATTCATAATAATATTTAAAATG
This sequence comes from Acanthosepion esculentum, assembly GCA_964036315.1. NCBI lineage: Eukaryota > Metazoa > Mollusca > Cephalopoda > Sepiida > Sepiidae > Acanthosepion > Acanthosepion esculentum. The sequence continues at coordinate 88,554,778 of OZ038505.1, read as the reverse complement.
TTGACATCTTATTTATTGCTGGCTGATGATTTATTTTTTAAAACATTGTTTCTAAATCGTTGACTTCCGCCTCACCTGCTATCCACTTCCGCTGAAAATATCAGGTGCGTCGCACCGTTTGTTAGTTTAACGTATATTTTCTTTACTAATGTCCTCAAGGCCTATAAGAGTTTAAACAGCATCTAATAAGTACATTCATTACATTTAGTTTTGTTCTACCTCCGGGATCCTTTGTTGATTGATATTAAGACGAATGTGTTGCACTGTTTACGGTAAACTTAACAAAATATTTATCGAACTGTATTTTTATATGAAGTTTTAATCCATTTCACCCCAAGCAAGGCAATAAACACAATACGCCTTATGTGCCTACAATGAGTGAAATAATATGTGAAAAAGAAAATAGCATTAAGGGGAGAGATTAATAAAAGAAAATAAATTGAAACAAAAGAAATCATTGGAACTTCATTTTATTTTCTTCAGTATCACAGTTGATGGGAAAGCAAGAAGAAAAGTACGATTAAGATACTGCTAGCATAGAACGTATGATTACAATATATTACTGAGCTTAAATTCGTAACGTCATAGGTGTCAATAAGGAAATCTACTTTGTACAATTACCGTGAAAATATTTAGAGAAAATGCTGAGAGAAGCTACGTAATGGCGGTGGGCGGACATGATGACAGGTCAGGAACAATATCATTACTGATTCCTCTTTATTTCAAATGTACAATAACTGTTTAAATCTCATCTAAATCTAAATATTAGCACGACAAAATATTTCAATCACATATATATTACTAACAGAAAAATAAAAAGTATCTACGGTACTAGATTCCTGATCACCGCTAACTGCATATTATTACAGCTCTGATGAGCGAAGTCATATCCGGTTGAACACAGTTACATTGGTCCCCAGGGGCGTCAGTTTCGATGACGAGCGGCCAATTTTGGAGTGGCGCGTTTCGAAAAACTTGAACGGAACTGCAGCTAATTTGTATCCACTTCGCTTGCACCCAGTGCTAATGAAGCAATTACGTCACATTGAAATCCATGTTGTATACAAGATATTTCGAGGATTCATATGCTAGGTAATATTAAACATCTTATTTTTATATCAGTGTTAACAAGTCTGCGACAATCATTCTTATTTTTGCCTGCTCACTTTCAGAAAACGGAAAATACTTATCTGCACAAAATTTAATACGCATGTCTATCACAAACCAATGCATGTTCTTTAATTGAAATATATTTCAGTATAGAAGCAAATGAATGTATCAGAATGAACACAAATTTCAAAATAGAATCCCCAAGAATCTACATACTCAGTCGTTGTATTTTATCGTGTATACGACTTATGGGAAAATTAATTGAAATCAGTGAATAAAATAATAATAAAAATTCAAAGTACATAAATATTTTTTCTCATGATGTGAAGAGTAAAAGAACAAGAAATATGATTACCCCACTTAGTTACGTAAACGATGTTAGGTGGAGGTGTTGACATTTATTGAAAGACAATCATTTTCCTACCGCATTATCTTTCTACCATTTGATTCATGTAGGACAATATAATAATAATGTTTCTGGTAAGGAAAGTTTGTTCCCCGGTCCACTGACGACTGAAATCTCCTACCACTATTCAGCGCATACAACTTGCAGGTGTCTTTCATAAAATTCAACCTATGCTGTAAGTCAAGATTTCTCCAACTCAACATTTACATAAGCTAATTTCTGGAGTACGAAAAAGAAAACGTACATCCTATAACAATGTTTAAATCTTTCAATGATAAGGTAGGTACAAAACTTCATTTGATTGTCCTAACTATGCGCAAGGCTGACTTGAGCTCGACCATGAATGCGATATTTATACGTGCTTAAACTAACTCCTGAATCAAAAATATACTATAACAATGTATAAATCTTCCAACGATAAGGTAGGTACAAAACTTCCTTTGATTGTTCTAAATCTGCGCAAAGCGGACTTGAGCTCGTCCATGAATGCGATATTTATACGTGCTTAAACTAACTCCTGAATCAAAAACATCCTATAACAATGTTTAAATCTTCCAACGAAAAAGTAGGTACAAAACTTCCGTTGATTGTTCCAAATATGCGCAAGGTTGACTTGAGGTCAACCAGGAATACCATGTTTATACGTGCTTAAACTAACTCCCGAATCAAAAAGATAACGGGCATACCCAAAGACAATGACAACTTTGTTTCACTACTGTTTATATATAAAGAGAATAAACGGTCCGTAGTAGAAACCCAAGTTTGTGTGTGATTTTTATTTGTTTGTCATATATGAACAACCAACACCTAAAATACACACAAACACATAACAACCCCAGATTCAATAATGTTGCATGATTTATCGAGGAATTGTCTGCTTCATATCATCACAAGATGAACGCTTTTCTCTGAGAGTTATCTCTGTTGTCAGGAACGAAAAGATCGTTGGCAGCAGGCGTCGTTTTTTCTTCTTCACGTATTTCTGAACATTTCCGCAAGTGACTTAACACAGAAGATCGAGTATTCAAGACACGCCACAAAAGAGCAGGTATTAATACGGTTCGCCAGATAGCTTTCAAAATGTTGTATATTTGTGTTTCTTCGTTTCCCTTTTTTTATACTTTTGATCCGCCGATATATCGTCCAAGAACCACTCAAGGTAAATTTTTAGTGTTTGATGTTTTATGAGCGTAAGGAAACCCAAGAAGTTAAAAAAATAGATTATGGTTAATCCTAGAGATCAAGTTTGTAGTGATTGGAAAATAAATCCTGTCGGCAATCAGTTCGACACAGCAGCTGTTCTGTGGAAGAAGCTGTGGAACTTACTCCTTATTAATGGAATACGATGGAAATGAGGATGATTCAATATTGTGGACGTACCATGACGGGTCACAGTTGTAAATGTCAGCCGTGCTGGGATTAAGGAAGGCAGCTTATCATAAATACATGGCATGGAAATAGTGATAGACTAGCGCGAGGATATTTAACTCTGTTAAGTCAGTCAACTTAGATATGGTTGTCTCAAACCCAGATATGGCATCAAAACTCAATATTCGACAGCGTATAACAAGGGAAGCGATATACTACCTGGATCGGTAAAATTAACCAACCATTTTTCCAGCATATTTGGCCAAGAGATATTATATGTGTTTCATCTGAGGTGTGGATAGAGTCCCAGTAGAAGTTCAAGACAAGGAGCCTCCTGAGAGACGATCCATATATCTTGATAGATGAAATTTCAAGGTCTGTTCGGTGGTGGTGGTGGTGGAGTAGTTTGTTTCTGGTCGGGTCAAATTTTAAAAGCCTGTTCATTCTCAAAAAGCTAGGTCATAGAAGAGATGAATTGCTAGCTTCTGGACTTCCATATTTTTGGAGGGTTTCCTATACATTGTAGAATCAGTTAGTATGTACTTTCTAATGAATGGATTACGCTCTTAATGATAATATCAGGTTTTTGATCTTATAATGATTGACAGCTGCAGCTGACCTACTATTCTAATACCTTTCAATGATGCCAGTTTTCTATTCCTTTTTGGATTGACATTAACTCTGTTACAAATCTCTATAGAATGCTTATAAGAAACGTCTACTTTGAATGTTTTTGGCGTTTCAACTTCCAAAAACTGGAATATCATTTGCTTTTTCCCTATACATGAAAGATGATTACGAGTAGTAATTGGCAACCAGATATGGTAAAAACACTCAATTTTTGACAGCGTATAAAAAGGAAAGCGATATACTTACTGGATCGGGAAAATTAACCAACCGTTCTCCCAGCATATTTGGGCAATAATTCTTATATATGTATTTCATCTGAGGTGTGGACAGAGGCCCAGTAGAAATTCAAGACAAGGAGCCCTCTGAGAAAAGACCCATCAATCATGATAGGAGAAATTCCAAGGTCTGTTCTGTGGAATGCGGATGATTTAATCTTGTGGACGTACCAGAGACGTGCATTAAGAGGGTTTACTTTTCTGCGTGTTGTACTAAGGTTCATAAATAAGGAGTTTAACATTAGATTTCCTGTGTTATTGCGTTTTGATCAACGCATTTGTTTTCAGATTTTTGCATGAAACCTTCTTACAGAAAACAGGTAACAATTCCCGATATGAAAATCTTCACTTTTGTCATTTATGTGCACTAGATCCTTGACAAAATTCCGAGAAGGTTGTCTAATGTAATCGAAGTTAAGAAGGAATCTCGATTCTAGTTTTAGTCTCACCGACGTAATGTGGCCCGGCTCTGTGTTTTCTACGAATATTTTTAGGATAATTATTTCTCTTCCCCATAGTAACTTGATTACATGAATAAAAGGATGCAACTAGATTGGCAATGAAGCATAAACGTTTTACTTTTGAACTCGCTAAATACAACCATCAACTTCTATTCAAACAGTTTCTTTTCTCCTCCTCCCCACACCTGAACTCACTTCCGGTTTATTGCGTTAATCTTCAAATCTTGATCTTAATGAATTAAAAAAATATAAATTCTTAAATTCTTGATAAATTTAAAAAAAGATATTTAAAGGCAACGCCAATTGCCTTCTGTCGTCTTTATTATCCATTCTGCAGTCTTTCCAAATAAGTCTTCTTAATCTAAATTCCTGCAACCACCTACGTTCTAATAGCACTACCGCCTTGCTTTAAGTGAAACGATTAAAAAAACATTTGTAAGATATTTTGTGAGATTCCATTGTTAATATTTCAAGAATTATGCCTAATACTCTCACATTACCAATGGCAACTCAATAGATATTCATATTGCCCATCTCTGATACATCCCATGAATATGTAAATGATTTTTCATATCTATGCAACCTTTAATCAAACACGTGCACCTCCGGAAATGAGAGGGAACACAAAATTGGAGCCGCACTCGTATAAAATGGAAAGCTAATCTGAACATAATAACAAACATTATGGCTTATAATGCTGTTTTCATTTCACCTGAAACATGGACAGTATAACGCCGTGATATGAATACATTAGAATGCTTTCACCAGCTAAAGTATCGTGTAATATTGAAAATCAAATGGGGATACTATATGACCATCAGAAAATACTGCTAAGTGCCAACAGTCAAAACATCCAATCGTTTCAATGGATGTGTCAATGTTTCAACGTCATGTCTTATTCAGCGAGCTTGTTTCAGCAAAAAGACCATGGGCTTGACCTAATCGAAGATACAAAGACCGACTCAAAACAGCACTGAAAACAAATGCAATTGAAATTAAACCATTTGGAATAAGAAGCCGAGACAGTATCAAGAGAAGAGAACAGAAAGATGCCAAAATACAAGAGAGAAAGGAAAATGAACTCAACATCGTTCTCCACACACATTAAAATAGAGAAATTGCTTTTGTCTCTTCCCTGCAAGAATTGGACTAGTTGGTCATCAACGTCATCATCATAAAAGAAGCGATGAGCAAAGAAGAAATGTCTTTACTGAACACAAGATAAAGTCGACCGCAACCAAAGAAATCAGAATAAGTAAATATGCAGTTGATCCGACAAACATATTGCGCTTGCTCTGGCTTATAATGTCTGATTAATTATCAAAACACTAATGAATAGAACTCTTGTTAGAATTATACCTGAATTCATATGAGAAATGAGATTTTTATCTTCAGAATATTATCAGGATGAGCCACATTAGTACAGTAAGACCTTTATCAATGTTTCATGGATGAAAGAAAGTAATTTCTGCAGAGGCTGTGGTGCTGGTGCAGGTAATTGAATCATTTTTATGGTTTTTGCATATTGATATGTTATTCTCATGAATGGCTAAGAGCGAATAAGTCTGAGTAAAGCGGTTCGTTCTCTAGATGTACTTCTCCTGAAAAGCGTTAAACATTTTTTCCGATATATAAATATTTATACATCATATTTTAACTCTCGCTCTCTCTCTTTCTCACACACACACACAGGCACACAAACACACAGACACAGACATAGATAAACACACACACACATAAAACACACACATATATATATATATATTATATTTTATGATTACTACTTAATATTTTTAGTAGATACCCATATTTGAGTAGACACTCTGTTTATTTATTAGACTATATTCAAATCCTCGTGCGAAGCGCATAATAAGATTTATTGAATCGACGAAAATAAATCAATATACAGTTTAATAAACAAACGCAGCTTCGACTCACGTAAGGGTATCCAATGAAAGTAACGTTTAATTAAATGTATTAATAAATAAATAGCAATATATATATATATATATATATATATATATATATATATATATATATATATATATATATATATATGTGTGTGTGTGTGTGTGTGTGCGTGTGTGTGTAGTGCTGCACGAAAGTAAGTTAAGCTCTAATATATTATTTCAAATAATTGTATCTTTTTTCAAGATGATCAACAAGTCTTAATTAAAATATATATTCGTTAAGAAAAAAACTTATTAAATCAACCACAACCACTTTCAATTTTTTTTATTAAGGTGTAATTAAAATATTCATTTAAAATTAAAAAATTAAGATTGTGTAAGTAATTGAACCTTTATCATTACACTCTATATTTTTGGTTTACTTGGTTGCTAGTGCAAATATTTTTCTGCGCATGTAAAAATCAAAATGACACATCTTTATTTAGTAAGCTGCGTATACTGCATTTAACCAATACAGCTCATTGTGTATGCAAAGGTGTGCATCTAGAGATTAAATCTAACAAAAAAAATTAGAGTCATCTAAAAAAATATATATATGCAAAGATCAAAAGAACTTTCTGAAACTTTAAAATATTGCATAATTCTGGATAAAACCGATTACCAACAAAAACTAAAAAATATTGAAAGAAATCCCACTGAGACTTTAAAAACGTCCGTCCATAAACCTAATAACAGTTCACAACGCCGAAGTCGGTTCCCTGAAAATTCAAAAAATAGTTGGAGTTTACCAACCGGTATATTTATATGTAAATATAAAAACCCATATACCAGGATACCCGCTTGGACCAATTATTTCCCAGATACTAGCACATATCTACGTGCTATCAAAATTCTTGAACGACATCATCACTCCATACCTACCTACCAATTACAGTGTCACACCCACCCACGAATTCCTGCAAATTTTAGAATCTACAAAAGAAAAACAAGGTATAATAGCGTCACTTGATGTCGAAAACTTATTTACAAACGTTCCCGTCGACCAAACTCATTGACATTATCCTCAATTCTGTATATATTAATAATTCTATCCCTCCGCCATCCATCAAACCATCCATACTAAAAAAATTACTACACACATGCACAACCAAAGTTCCATTCTATGGCCATAATGGCAACATTTACACCCAAACTAATGGTGTTATTATGGGAAATCCACACGGTCCATGCTTTTCCAACTATTACATGTCCCACGTAGAAAATACGATATTTCCACAGGTCCGTAAACCGAAAATATACGTTCGCTACGTAGATGATATTTTTATTTTAGCAAATAACATAAAGAAATAGATACACGTAAGACCACATTTGAGAAAAACTCCGTCCTTAACTTTACCTATGAACTTAGCCAAAAGAATAAACGTCCATTCTTAGATGTCCTCGTTGAATACAGCAATGACACTTTCATTACATCATTATACAAAAAACCCACCAGCAAAAACTCGTGCCACCTTAATTTTGAAAGCGAATGTCCACTTAGGTACAAAATAGCAGCAATAAGAAACTTTCTAAAAAGAGCACACCAGAATTCATCCTCTCGAATACTCTTCCTCAAAGAACTTAATAATGTTAAACAAACACTAATCAACAACGGTTTCCCTAACCACCTTATAGACCACCAAATTAGACTATTTCTCCCCAAAGTAAGTAATAACGATAGTGAACACACAGTCAAAAATCACATACACATTTATTACAAAAAACAAATATATATTAATTACAAACAAGACGAATTTTCACTAAGACATATTATAAAGAAATACACTACCCCAATTGACCCGAATAAAAAAAATCAAATTAATTATCTACTGCAAAAAATTTAAGACAGCTAACCTTATCCTCAAAAATAACAACACACCATCAAAGACAACATTACAAAGAACGAACATTATCTATGAGTTCAAATCCCCCTTAAGGAACTGTGTTCCTAATCAAACCGGACTCATAAATAATTACATCGGATACACAACTACATGCTTATCCAGGCGTTATACCTATCTGGTCACAGCTCCATTAGAACCCTTGTAAACACACACAAATTTACCAGATTCCATTAGAAACATACTAGTAGAAAACACAAATATATTAACTGCATCCACCTGTAAAAAAAGATTAAAAATAATGGAAGCTTTAATAATAAAAAAAGAAAAAAAAACTCTTAACAATATTAACCGTATTCTAAAATTAAAAACATCACTACAACACACTAAGACATACACATAATCCACACACTCATTTAAGCTGAAAAATAGAATCATCCTTGATAATGGCAAAGGGTATAGCCGAAAGCGCTCGGAAATATAAAACATTTGGACAGTTTTTACACACTCTTTGTCCAGAAAAAAAATTAAACAAAGAGCTTAACCGTAGAACCTTGTCTGTCGTTTTTAATGAAACATGCATAAACGAAAGATTGCTGCCTAAATATACAATATATATATACACACATCGATATATATATATATATATATATATATATATATATATATATATATATATATATATATATATATATATATATCGGTGTGTGTATCTGTGTGTGTATGTTTGTGTTTGTGTGTGTCTGTGTTATGTATATATGTTTAATTATATTACATCAAAGTTTATTATAGTGGAAGCAGTAAAACTTTCGGAATTAAAATGAATCCATTAATTCTTTAGCAATACATATAATTATATGTAAACATAGAGACGTCTTTATTCTGAAATGTAAGAGTTAAGTTCTTTAATGTTATGTAAAATGATTATTTTTTCGACTTTTCACTCAGTATATTATGTCCACAAGGAGAATAAACTGTTCGTATCTTAATTACATATATTACCAGCAGGAATAACAGATGGCAATGAATACAAACTACAAGAAGGAAATGTACTGGAAAATATCAACATAAAAAAGTATAAAATATTTTTTTCTGATAAAAAATATAAAGAATATGAGAAAACGTCAGAGGAAATTTGCGTGTGAGCACAGGAGGTTGAGTTTTGACAAGATTTTACTTTTTAATCAGTTCGACAAGAAATGTGTTTTAAGATTTTGAAAACCAGTGACAGTGCATGCGGAAAAAATGTGTCACATGGTTGACAAATTGCTAATTTGAATAAAAAATATTCTTCTCTCATCTGAGTTTCAGTTATTTATTCTCTTAAACGTTTTCAGTCTTCGATGTTGATTGACTTTTCCGTTTTCTAAATTTTGCAACCACTATTCTGAATCAAATTTAAATTGTTACAGTTTAAAATCTTCAGACTATTGACATCTGAGGTCTATTGTATTATTGACTTTGCTTTGGCCAACATATATACATGTTCCTATTCTGCTAACTGTGTAATTTAAATTATCTTATAAATTTTCTTTTTAAATAAGTTTCCAAATTTAGGTTTTCTGATGTTGATGGAGTTTGACCTTTTCATTGTAAAACAACATATGATATGTTACAAAACAATTGATAGGCATACACAATCCGTATACATAAATACTTAAACACACACATAAGACTTTTATCACTAAATCATAATAATCTAAAAAATCTTACAGTCTAAAAATATTTCGTGGCTTTAAATAACCGGCAAATCTTTTATATGTCGTAGAAAAATAGTCATTCAATATGTGAACAAGTATACACTGTATGCACATCCAACGTTATATATATATATATATATATATATATATATATATATATATATATATATATATATATATATATATATATATATGGTGGACTCTCTTATCAGGAACAATGAATGAGGGTCAGCAGTGGATAGCGCCTTTCAGGGGATATTGCGGAGGAGATCAATTAAGGGAAAGACATAATTTTAATTGTGCTTTCTTAAGTGCAACACCAGCCCACCATTACTGCAGGCGACAAAGCCACATTGACAGAAGAAATTTTTTAAAGCAGGATTTTGATGTCATCTCTGCTTCAGAGCTTGACGAAGCTGATCACGGTGCTACAGTTGTCTCTTGTTTTTATGTGCCATATCATTTCAGGATATAGGCGATCGTCGTTCTCCACCTCCCTCTATCCTTTGCAGCTCTCAACTAGTTCCTTCACACTGCTTCCTTTCCATGACAACGTTCTGTTATCCACTTGCTTAAGACTGCCAGGTATGTCACGCGTTGCTTTCCCTTGTCTCTGATTCCCTCTATTACACACGTGAGTATCAGATTCTCCAGGTCCTACTTCATCATTATGTGCCCAAGAAACTTATGACTCTCCACATCCTTCTATCCATGGCATCTCTCAACAAGTTCTTTCCCACTGCTTCCTTCCCATGACCACGTTCTGTCAACCACTGTTTAAGCCCGCCAAGTATGTCATACTAGTTTTCCCTTATCTCTGTTTCCGTCTGTTCGACCCATGAGTATCGGATTCCCCTTCCTCATTATGTGTCAAATAAATGTCAGCTGCGTCTACCTGATATTAAGTATAAGTCTCCTCTTTGTTGGCATCCTCTCTAAGACGTCATCGTTGCTTACACGCACGTTCCATGATATCCTTAGCATCCTTCTGTAGAACCACATCACCGTTATTTCGAATCTCTTCTTCATCTTTGAGAAAATCATCCAACATTCCCTGCCGTAATGATGGACAGATGTCACGTAACAGCTCAGTATTCATGTTTTTTACCAAAGAAATCCTCATGTCACGTAATACTCTGCCCAGCATTTGGAATACGTTCTTGGCCATCCCAATACGTCTAGAGATCTCAGTGTCGCACTTACCGTCCTCTGTCTAAACACTTCCGACTTATTTAACCTTCCGTGCCTACTTGATTCTAGTGTTCCCGATCTGCAAATTGCATTTCGGGCTCACACATTTACAGATGACTATGCATTTTGTCTTCTTGTTTCAGCTTAGTCCCTTCTCACTCTCCGTCGCTACCTTTTTCCAGGAGGTTTTGTCATTTCTATTGGAATTAACTCCCCGCCCGGTAAGGACTGACGTGCGCAACAGGTGTCACCTGACCGTTATTATAGCATAAACAGTGTAAAAGGGATAAAAGTCCTCGGAAACTATCCCTCACCTAAAAAGTAACGACAGGAGGGACAGGTGTTACCGGACCGCTATCTTGCGACTGCTCGCATCAAACACAAATTAACACTCGGGGCATGGAACGTCCGAACAATAAACAACTGCGGACAGTTTGATAATATCAAGAAATTCATGGACAGACTCAACATCATCATTTTATGTTTATGTGAATCCAGATGGCCACACAACTTTGATGTTGTCAGCGACAAACACAGGATAATTTATGCAGGCGGCGAGAAGAAAGACAAAGGAGTAGGACTAATTTTAGATATTCCATTTAAGAAATGCGTTCTAGGATACCACCAACTTTCCGACATGGCTATTATATTAGTTTATGCACCGAATGCACAAAGAAAGGAAGATAACATCAAATCTTCCTACTCCATGCTGGACAGTGGCAAAGCTTTATGCATATCACAGGATGTTATTATAATAGGAGACCTAAACGCCAAATTAGGCAGGGAAAGGTCAGGGGATATAGCAGGAGGTTTCGAAGTAATAACCAGCAACGACCACGGAGAAGAATGGATCCAATGGGACACAACCAATGACTAGGTCATGTCCAACACATGGTTCCAGGATCACACGAGACAACTATGGACATGGAAAAGTCCATGAGGAGGGTTTAAAAAGCCAAATTGATTATATAACGATCAACAAACTACTCGGGAATGAAATGATTCACTGCAAAACCTACCCATGTGCCAGCTGTGGAAGCGACCATCGACCTCTTATCTGTAAACTAAGAGTAAAACTGCGGAAACTGAAGAAGCCTAATGCCGCACCCAACTGCAATACAACTGAATTCTGAGCAACCCTAAGCTAAAGAAATATATGGAGAATGTGAAAACAAGATACTAGGCACAATATGGAAACTCCAAATGGGACGCCCTAAGAGACGCTTTAGTGATATTAGCAAACGATATTATCCCAAAGGAGACAGGATGAAGAAGAAAAAACGAATGGACGACTGATAAGATTCTCGACATGATGGAAAGGAGAGAGTAAACTCTGCCAAGATACGGAACGGAGTACAGAAAAATGCCCAACGAAATATGGACCAAATGCAGGCAAGCGATAGAAGAATGGCTAAACGAAACACGTGCAGAAATACCAAGATTGAGTACTACCAACAAAAGAGACATGCACAAAGAAATAAGGCCTCTAACAGGTCAGAAGTCATGCTCATCAACAGGCTGCCTAAAATCAAAGGATGAAACACTCATATTAGGGAAGGAAAAAAATTCTTTAACGACGGGGCAAGTATATTGGAGAACTCTTCGACGACGAAAAGGAAAACCGTCAATACACAGAACTACGACAGACTTGGAATTCTGAAAACCGAAGAAGCCGCACTGGTCAAATTGAACAGAAACAAGGCAGTTTGGCCAGACGGAATCGTAACAGAAATGCTGACAGCCTAAGATGACTTTGGCATATATAAGACCGCTGAAATAACAAAGCAAAACAGCTGGGATATACCGGAAGACCTCAGATATTCCTAAGCAACAAGGCTTAAACGAATGCGAAGTCCACTGAACAGTAAGCCTGCGTGAAAAAACTGATCACCCGTATTCTAATGAGCAGAGCTCGCTACAGAATCAGGCCAGGGATAGAAAAAGAAGAGTGCGGCTTCTTTAACAACACCGGAACAAGGAACGCGATATTCACGCTCAGAATGTTATCCGAAAGAGCGATACCAATAGAGAAGGACGTGTACCTATGTTTCATAGACTACGCAAAGGCTTCGACAATGTACGCCACAAGGATCTGATGGAACTGCTCAGCAACCACGATATATTCGGGAAAGTTATCAGAATAATCAAGAACTTTTACTGGTAGCAAACAGCATGCATGCGCATAAGGAACGAGTTCAGTGAATATACAAAAGTAGAAAGGGGTGCAAGGCTAGGATTTGTCTTATCACCCGACATGTTCAATCTATACAGTGAGACAATCCTGAGAGTGTTGGAAACCCTATCGGGATTTAGTATTGGTAGCGACAATTTTAACAACATACAATACACTTCAGTCTATTGTCTTCAAAACCCTCCGCTCTCCGAATAAGATTCTCGAGCCATTATCCTTTACACCACACGCTCATACAAGGTTACAACACCTGGTATTTCCAAACAGTCACCCATCTAGGTACTGAACAGTCTCGACGATTCTTAACTTTTGAAATTGGTGTGTCCGTAAGGCCATTGTATTTTTTGGCAACCATCTTTTTGCATGCGTCTTTAATTAAATGTGAATGATAAGACTATTTGTATAAGTTTTTTTTAAGTTTTTAATATTATCCTTTTTGCTGGACTAAGAGAGTTGTTGTAGCGTAACTACGGGCGATAATAGCTATGTTCCGATTCAAATAAACACAGTATTAAATACTTTATGTTGGGATGATTTTGGAGATTCGTCTCCAGCTGTGCTGGTCAAAGTCTCTGCCTACGGGTAGAGAGGGTCCCCAGACGAGGCTATGTCGAAGGGTAGAGTTTCCTGTCGATTTTTGGCCGAGTCTATGTGCTCGCTTACCCCATATTAAATTCGTACTTGTGTCACATCTGACCACGTGCAGCGGTTGGTCGATATGCAGCTGTTGGAGATTCATTGAAGAATTCACTTGACTACTTCTAGCAGTTGACTATTTCTTCTACGCGCCGCTGGCGAATCTGATATGTATTTTTCTTGTCCTAAGTATTGTCGTTCATTACCAACCTTCGTTTGATTATTCTAATCAGTAAACGTCCCTAGGTTACAAGAGTGGAGAACGTGTCCGTAGTGATTAAAATCCTACTGGCTTTAGACCAATCTATATATTTTCCAGAAAATAAATTATATAAAAACATATGATTTCTGTATACCTCACAATTTAATGAGGACTTTCGAAAACACTACCCAAGATTGATATTCTGTTTTCCCTAATCTTTTCCAGTCATACTTCTGTAAAGTTTGGGTTTTATAAAGAAACTAATTTCACTTTTCCATTTTTGATACAAAGATTGTAATTATTGGAGCGATTTTTTTTTATACGTTTGGGAAATTTATATGAAAAATAAGTCATATATTTTGAATTTTATGTTTATTAATGTTCACCCAATGCTATACACAAGGAAAGTTCACAATAGAGCCTTAATTGTAGTGTGTAATATGAATTCAAATTCGAAAGTAGAATGCGGGCCTGATGTAGATTGGGATGATAGATCACGAGTGGTCGAAGACTTTTAGTGATCAACGTTTTAACACCACGCTGCGGCACAAGAAATTGTTGTTCTCGTTAATGAGCAGTCTGAGTAGAACTTACATCTTACCAACGGAATACGAAGTAAATTAACGTTATTCAACTCTGTGTACCTGAAATAATGGGTCATATCTTTTAAGGTATGAAGTGGTGGATTTTATGAAATGTAGATCGTCTGAAGATATATCATGGAAATAGAGAAACTTTAAAGGAATTGTAGGTTTGAAAATAATTCTTTACCTGCAAGACTGCGTAAATGTTTTTGAATCTAAGAAGTGAGGATTAGGCACCTCTTGCTTGTATGGCATCAACAAGCAATCTTTGCTTTAATTCCAATCTTGGAAACATCGCGCCGTCCCCCACCCCAATTACTATAAAAACATAATCATACTAGTCACCAAATTTACAAAACAATTGACCTAATTGCGAAGTCCATGTAACGCATTTGCTATCTATTAAAAGTACAAGGGATAGGACTTTTAGTATTTGTATGTGTGGATATATACAGGGTAACTGAATAGTAACTACATATTTTATGTATACTAGCCAGCTAGAAGTCCTGACGACACTCTGTGACTATTTCCTTTGGGGTTGGTTATAGGAGCAAGTCTACTATACCAAATGAAGAATTTGGAAGAACTTTACTTGAGAATACAAGAGGTTATATCTGCTATACCACTAGAGTTCCTGGTGAAATCAGTTGACACTATTCCTAATGTGCTCGAGAATCAGTTGCTCATAACGAATATTAAATAAGACCACAGGTTAAACGCGTACCAATTATATCCATCTAAAATGGGGACTTACTTTTCAATCACCCTATATATATATATATATATATATATATATATATATATATATATATATATATATATATATATATATATAAATATAATCAAGTATGTGGTGCAGTTCAATTTACATTACATGAATCATTCATACAAAAAGCAGATAGTGAAGTTAACGATATAAATGTCGAGAATACATCTTCGCAAAAGGATTTATTAAGATACATTAACCCCGAACTTGTAGATAAATGTTATGATCCCTGTTTTTAATAAATTCCATTTGCATAAGGTCTTTTTATACGAGTAATTTCGCCTGTTGATACAGGCATCCACAGGTATGGAAATAGATTTGTTTTTTTTACATTCAGGTAATAACGGGACAACAAAAGATTAGATGTGATCCGAAATATGTTTTTTTTAGAAATGTGTTATTGTTAACGGTAAGAAATTTTGGAGCGTGCGGTCGCAACGCTGAGGTTGAATTCTTTTTTAAATTTAAGTGTGTGCGTTTTTGTAGTAATATGGTAATAGGAGAATTCTTTTGTAGTAGTAGTTTTTTTCAGTCGATGTGGCATGAACTAAATTGTTCAATAAATAGAGGAATGTCACAGTTATTATCCGAATGTTGCACCTCAGATCATTTTTTTTAATAGCAAGTTTATTTATATATATGTACATTTATATATATATATATATATATATATATATATATATATATATATATATATATATATTTATATATATATATATATATATATATATATATATATGTATATTTATATATATATTTATATATATAATTATATATATAGAGATATTTTTATATATGTACTTATATATAGAGATTTTTATATACATACTCATATATAGAGATTTATATATAGATTGACATATATATATTTATATATATATGTATATATAAATTTGTATTTATATATATAGATATATATATATATATATATATATATATATATATATATATATATATATATATATATATATGTGTGTGTTGCTGAAATGCTCATTTCTAAACGTAGATAATTAAATAGATAATAAATTAGGAAAAATGGATGATCGAAAAAAAGAAACAATATCCCGAGATAGGTACAACAGATAAATGGAAATGTTCAGTGATAAAAAAATGTGAAGGTGCTCTTATTTTGATATGGAAATGAGGGGGGGGCAATTCACACATTGAAATAGAGATCAATATGGTCAAATGAACCGATATAAAAGCAATTTCGTGTTAGTAATTGCACTTTCTGGACAGAAGGTCACTGTACCTATCCCTATAACACTAATTGGAAATTGCACGAGTCCATTTTTAGAGATTCTCATAACTAAACCTGATATGTTATTTGTAACAAGAGAAAATTACATCTTTACATCTTAGGATTTCTCACAAAACACTTCGGTGATTCTTTTGTAATCAATAAATTCATGTAAAAATGCAACAAAATTAAGTTAATTGGGATTTTTTATTAAATAAAACGCATTGATTAGAAGGATGTAAAATATATCTGACAATGTATACATATATATATATATATGCACATTTAATTAAAAACGACTGAATATTATGTCCATGTTCAAAGTTAATATTATTAAGTGTTGGTTTGTTTGTTTTTATTAATAATAATAATATTAATATAATTAATGATATTAACTTTCAACATGGACATAATATCTTCACCGTGTTTTGAAACAAAATTGAAACATTTTATAAAACATACATATAACAAATTATAACAGTTGAAATATAATCCTTGAAATTGGCTAAATGTATAGCCGAAAGCGCTCGGATAAAAAGAACATTCGGACAGTTTTTATATAATTTATCATCCAAAAAGAAAAACATTATTAGATCGCACGATAAAATATATAAAACTAAATAATAGCACCTAGAAGAGGTATTGCTACCCTGGGTCAAGAGGTTAGCTGCTGGAAAACACTATATCTGGCAACAGGACTGAGCACCATGCCACACAATCAGGAGAGCCCATTCATAATTGTCAGACAAATTTTGCGACCACAGTACCCCTTTCATATCGCTACTTAACTACCAAGACTGCACACCATTTGATTAATATAAGTGGGGTACAGCTGAGTGAGAGACCAACAAAATTCCTTTAACCCCAAAGATGAACTGAAGAGAGGGATTATAGCAGCATTCACCAACTTAAACAAGGATACCGTCCAGAAGAGTTACAGAAGATTCCGAAGTAATCTGGAGGTTGAATCCAAAATATTTTATTGGACAAAATTACTCTTTAGTACTTCAAAATATTTTGTGTAATTTTGGTAAATATATCTGTTGTAAACGAGGTATCAATGCTATTTTAATTTTTGCGTAATTTAGACAATAATTAATCCATCTCTCCCACCGATATGCGTGTGTGTGTCTATTCAAAGGTTATTTCATGAATTATTAACTTTTTAATCAGACAATTGTTCTTATTGCTAAGAACTTATATTTAGCGCCCGCACGTAACTTTATTTATTCTTATATTTTGTAAAATGTATAATTGAAATCATCTGGCCAGAGTAGTCGAAAGTTTTGATAAAAGATGATCCCTTTTGCCTGTTGTCAAATCTGCTTTTCTGATTCGATGAGGAAACCCCCACTTACCATGCAGGTGAATTCTAAATGGCATCAAGGCTAAATGCTATTTTTAAAATTGTAGTGTGATCGTAGTTTCTACCCTCCCCTCCCGAGGGCCACATTTTCTTTATTAAAACGTAGAAATTATTAGCATTGCTCTGTCTACTCAAACAGGTGTATATTAATAATTTATCTATATAGGAGAATAAATTCTGTGTATTAGAATAGTGGTGAGTATTTCAATGAGATAATGGAAAAAAATCCTGTTTAAGTCCTCTCGTCCTGAAAAATAAGAATGTATAAAATATCTCGCGCGTCACGTGACTTTACATCAGTTCGTTCTCCATTCATGAGACGTAAAATGTGCGCCCTTATGCACATAGCGTACTCTGTATAATAATTCATAATGAAAAGAAATAGTAATTTCTTCCTCCACAAAGTGGGTTGTTACTAACTTGCCTTCCTTTTTATTTTCATTGAAGCAAAGGAAAAAAATATAAAAGAAGCAATCATAGTGGACACCAAATTGGCATTGATTTAACTAGATACATCAAAATGTGTTTCTTTTCTTGCAGCAACTGGAGAGTCGATTTTCGTTGTCGCACTAATAATTATTTTTCAATCAGTTGTTTCCCAATGAGTGAAGGTCTTCGCGATTACATGTAATTCCAGTTAATATATACTTGATGAAAGAGTTAGAGAAACAGGCGTTGGCCAGCTACATGTATAATGGCGTCGGTTCTTTTGTTTTCAATGTTTTGTTTTTTACAAGTACCATGGTTCCAATTTTAGAGGCGGGTGTAATTATTTTTATTACCTTTTTCTAGAATTTGGTCTTCTCCCTTTTCTGTCATGTGTACACCTGTAAGAATAAGACACGCGTAAACAGATCAAATGGTTAATATTTGGGTCCATTTAAAAAAAAGATTGGGCAAACCTTGTTGAACAACACCATTCTGTTTGTCATTGAATCTCATTAACACAATTGACCGTGAAGGATTATACGGTACTCAGTCACACAAAGTCACGTATGCTTCGATATAGGGTGAACGGACATCGAGGTTAGAGATTTTATTGATATTCCATCAATAGGTAATCGAATTTGTGAAAATTAAGCCAGTCTTAGAAACTGAAGCATACTCCAACAAATATTCCAGTGTGATGCATTCATTGAAGAAATATATGGTTTTCCATAGTTTTAATATCAACATTATGCATGTTTGTAATCATGAAACAGAATGAAATGGTTCCTGTTTACCTTCTTTAGCGTTTCAATACAGCGCTCGTTTTCGTCTAGACTGGTTGACAACCAAGGCTAGAAAACTTAGTCTGCCCTACTATCTAACTCATTAGTTCGTACTGAACAACATTTATGGTATTTCTCGTGTTACTTCAGGATTTGAGAGACCATAGCTCTCTAAATCTCCATATCATTTGAAATGGCATTCTTTTTATTACTCCCAATGCCTATTCTGCTCTTCCTTTACACGTGATCGTTAGATTTCTCACTCAACGATTTCCATGTCATTCAGATTTTACATATATAGCAAGTGTCAAAATATCCAGGCCTTGTTTATTTTTTTTATTTTCTATCCTAATCTGATTCTTTGTATTCTTATGTTTTCTAAAAGCATACATATTCTTTACAACCACTATCAGTGATATTCTCAATATCCTTCTATGGAACTAAATTCCTTTTGTTTAATGTCTCTTCATCTGTGAGGAAATTCTTCAGCGGTCTATAGCATATAGGAAGAAGACATATAAATTCATTATTTTTACTTTGTTTCTAATGATATTTTTTGGTGTGACACTTTAAAGTGTTACTTGTTTCAGATGGAAGCCTTAATTAAACACTATAGTTATACTGGTAGTATGAAAAAGATTATAAGGGTTCATGTGAAAATACCGTATCGGATTTGGAGAACTGGAAGGGTTAAAAACGTTACGATGAATGCATGAATTGAAATATGGAGCAAGAAAAAAAAAGTGAGACTTCCTTTCTAATAACCAGAAACGCAAAATGGAATGTTGGGTCGTATATAAGATTTGAGAAATGTAAAATGCAAAGAGTTGTAATTTGGAAAACACCTGATATTGTTACGATTCGCAAATCCAGTGATGCAATTAATATGAAATATGATTTCAGATGTGTAAAATGTAAATGCTTATCAGCTGAAAAACAAATAAAACTGTGATAAATCTCAAGCCAATAATGAAAATAATCTGAAATATAGTTCTGTCAATATTCAATGTGGGCAAAGATTTTAATCGGTCATATTGAAAAGTCGACAAGAATGAAAATTCCTTGACGTCATGAACATAGGAATATTTTAAGAAGACAAAGTCTGTACCAGAAGAATGTATGCTTTTGAAAAATTTGAGTTGTTTGAAGATTTTTTGAAATATATATTAATTAACTAGGAGTAAATGCTTCTTTTCAAAACTACACAAAAATAAAACACAATTAAACAGTCAAAACACGAGGAGAAAAAACAGCAGAATCAAACCTCCTTAGAAAAAGGCAGAAGTACCCGAAAGCGATTGGGATAATGAAAATTATGAAACATTTCTCTACTTTCTCAATCTTACAAAACGGATAAACCGAATGATGCAGGAAAAACTAAATAAACAATTAATTAAATCTTACATGTCTGCCGTAGTGGTTGAAAGGGGTTTAGCAGAAAGATTGCTGCCTAAATGTGTGTGTGCGTGTGCATTTACTGTCTAGAAATCTATATAACAGATAAATAGTAGGATATAGTTTGAGAAAATGGACAAGTACGTATTTTGTTATACAATAATATAGTCTCTATCGGTAAAATGTTTATCAGTCTGAAAAATCTATTGAGGAGAGAAAATACTTAACAAGTGAACACTTGTATTTATTATTTAAGCAAATTTTTACTTATATCAATCAGCTTATATTATCAAGTAGGCGTCCATGTTGAGTCTGAGCCAATCACCAACAAATTCTGGAGTTTTTTATTCTTATCACAACTATCAAAATGAATTTTCCGAGCGGTCGTATTTTCATCATCACAATTAGACTAATCCAAGTCTTTCCAAATCTTCTCCACTCTCTTCAGATTAACACTCGGACACTCTGAAATGTTCGTATTGAGCTTCTGGCACGAATGACAATCATTACAGCATGATGTTTCCAGATTTCTGGCGGATTGAATTACGTCGTGGTGCAAAAGTGACGCTGCTATACTGTGCCGTTGACGAAATCAAAAACAAAGAATGCGCATGCGTGAAATTAAAAAAGTATATCATATCGATAATTTATCCATCACACTAGACATATATATATATATATATATATATATATATATATATATATATATATATATATATATATATATATATATTGTTGATTTGTCAAGAAGGAAACTTCCTGACCTTATCTGTCTGGACGTTGGACGTTCCTAGTGTGCGGCAACTTTAGAAAGTGTCTGAAATCCATACCACGGTTCGACCCAAGCTTTGCGAGTGAATCTGGGTAGACACAACACTTGGAAGCCGACGATAACTGTGCAAACACGATGTCACAAGTCATCGTGACCGAGAGTTTGAGTCTGTTGGCGTGATTCAGATTTCTGATGATGCTAGATAACACGCTCTATCTCAGAAACTGTAACTAAGGTCTGCTCAACGTAGTTGCTGTATAAACCACAGGTTGGCTCTGTGGGTGGTGAAGAAACACAAATGTGTCTGAACAAGAGTCTGCAACAGGGATTGGCTAGCCGCCCTAGAAGACGGGTATCCTCGAATACGAGTGACTATATATATATATATATATACAAATAAAAATAAAAATAATAAGCAAAACAATTTGACCCAAATAAATAAGCGAACAAGCGATTTCCGGTAAATGGCGGCCATTATAGACTACCAACAATAAGCTATATAAACAAATTTGTTTACTACGTTAACCAAAAACACCGATCAAAATAAAAGAATAAATAAATAAATATATAAGATAAAAAATAAAAATAAAAAAACAAACAAAAAAACAAGCAAAATAATTTGACATAAATAAATAATCAAATAAGCGACTTCCGGTAAAAGTACCCGCCAAAATATACTACCCATAATGCACCACTGACCCTTATATAAACAGCCGAGAAAAATAACAGCACTAGTCGCCTGACGATTGCACTAGCATGAAACAGACTGTCGCCTCTAAGTGCTGACTTCCATGTCCACTTTTATATTTATATATATATATATATATATATATATACACATATATATATATATATATATATATATATATATATATATATATATACATATATATATATATATATGTATATATATATATATATATATATATATAGAGAGAGAGAGAGAGAGAGAGAAAGAGAAAGAAAGAAAGAAAAAAGGAAGAAAGAGAGTGAGACAGACATAGACAGAGAGAAAGTGAGGGGGAGAGAAAAATGAAGTTTTATGTTTATCATGGATGTACGGCAGAGTTCCCCTTCTCTATTTGCTATGACACCCACCCCGTCCCGCCATTCCTTCATGTAAGCCAGTCAGATAAGTAACTCGTTAAAGAAATGCCCTTTTAACAGAAACTTCCTTAACTTTGCTCTCCGCCTTAGGTAAATTTCGTTGTAGCTTTTTATGAACTCTGTTACATTGCCAAATTTAAATAACGTTGTCCCTTCGGGAATAGAGAGCTCTTTATACTATTGTTTTCCCAGTGCAAGTTCCAAGAGACACTCAAGGTTACTCAATATCTTTTAATGGCCTATGAAGCGGGATTAAGAGGTACATAATTGGAGGATATATAGCATATATAACGATTTCAAATGGTTGCAGTGAGTGAAAGTGAATAGTGATAGAGTATGCTGAGAACAGAGAAAAATAAGGAAAGGACAAAAAAAAAGGACGTGTTTTCAAGAACACAGAATATGGTGAGAGACGTTGCATTTAAATTTCGATGATTTTAGTTTTCATAGAAGTAAGTAAATGGAAGAGGGTCCCACAGGCGGGAAGTGCAAGCAAAGAAAATGTTGGAGAAAAAGTGGCGGTTACAGAGTCTGTCTATATTTCTGAGATGAGGTATTATGTACAGTATTTACATTAGTCGGACTATTGTCCTCATCTTTGTCGCAATATTTGTCACAACGTTTCGGCCGTTGTACGCTCCGGCCTTCTTCAGGTGGTTGGAATATCGAACCGAACCCTTTATTTCGATCACTGGGGTAGACTGTTCTAGTTCCACGAGCCATGTTTGGTGGATGTCAGTTATCAGTTATCTCCTGGTAATTTTCCCTCTGAAAGTTCTCCACTGCCTGAACCGGGTATTGAACTCACACTCTTTGGGTCTGTCACTGGATCTAACCAACGCCTTTATCCACTGTGCCATGTGTCCTTGTGGAACTAGAACAGTCTACCCCAGTGATCGAAATAAAGGGTTCGGTTCGAAATTCCAACCACCTGAAGAAGGCCGGAGCGTACAACGGCCGAAACGTTGTGACAAATATGGCGACAAAGATAAGGACAATAGTCCGACTAATGTAAATACTGTGGCGGTTACAGTTAGCTATTTTAACGGTTAATGGGTGGGTGATAAATGCCAATCTAGTACAATGTTTAATTTCATGTAGTCGGGGTCTCAGGGAAAAAAAACCTCGTCAGAGGAGTTGACATGAAAAATGTTTTATTAGAGACGGAGGGAAGCCACGTCACATATCTTGCAAGGATGTATAAAAATGGATAAAATGGTGCACATTTTGATGATATCTAGGATATATAACGGTTGACTATGTTACGATTATAATGATTGTGTGACACCCAACCCTCCTCTGTCCAGGTCAGGGCACCGTTTGTGACACCCGTACTGGTCGCGGCGCACTTGTGACACCCGACTTCTTTTTCAGTCACGACGCCAAAATGTGACGTCGGTCCTTTGCGACGGGCTAACCCTGGGATATCGGTTGATGTCTTGTTGGGTTCTAGCACCAACTTGTCGTACTCGGCTCGCTTCCAACGCCTGGTCACCGAAGCAACTGCTTTGATCTCGATTCAACCCACCCACGTTGTGATTTGATCTTAGGTTGACGAGATCAATCAAACGTCGGGCCGTAGTGCCAGCCGAATCCGGGTCAAGGTGATACTGCACAATAAATGTAGACAAGAAAAACAAAACAAAAGCACAAACAACAACTTCAAGGCGAGCGACTGGTTAGGAATAGTGATTAATTTTATGTCGGTTTGTTGAGTTACAGGAGTGCGTCTCTCTCTTTCTCTCCCAGCCCGAAGAGAAAAAAAAATGTAGATTGTAACACTTTTGCGTTCCTTAACTAGTTCTGGATATCGGGATGGCGAATATAAGTCAGAGTTCTATAATTTGTTCTTGGTTAGAAGTCTAGTCGGAAACTTGTTTTGGTGGGAAATCTAAAGTCGGTCTTCAACAAATCTGTTCTTGGTTAGAAGTCTAAGTCGGAAGGCATGGAATCGTGCGGTCACCTGTGCGAGCCGCGTCTCTCTCTTACTGTACTGGCTGTACTCTTCTGACTCACTGTCTGGACCCGACCCGACTCTCCGAACTCGACTCTCCTCGACGAACTCTCTGAAACACCCGTAGATGTTTGCTTATATGGACGCCGATCGAAACCTGGCGTGGGGTCGGACGTGGTGTGGCCACCACGTTAATTTCAAATCCCCAATAAGGATTTTCTTTGTTTTCGGCCAAAAATAATTATCATTTTCCGTATTTGGAAATCTTATTCCACTCCCACCCTCTTCTGCTCTCATATGGGTATCTCACCATACTTTAGAGGGCGTCAACGGTTTTCCCACTTCCTCGAAGTAACATCTCAGGCCTCCTCTCTGCGTCACATGATCATCTCCGCCTGGCTATTCGGCCAATAGGCGTCAACTGATAATCTCAATTTTTATCCAACTTCACGGGATATGTTTTTTCTCAACCAGGTTTATCCGTCAACATTAAGTAGACGATTCTTTTTTGGCGAAATTGGGTTAATTAAAATACCCTAACATAGCCTTCGTTATCACAAACGAACTTAAACAAAATGCAGATGTCCTGTGTGCGGTCGGCAGGCGGCCCATCAACTACTGATAACACAAGTTCGTCATCCTGACACAGCCAATGTTTTATCTACCCAGAAGCTCTGGTATCCCTCAACTAATTTTCACGACAATGACCATCAGGATTTTCGTGGGTGGTCTTTTTTTCTTTTATCATCTAAGTTGTTAAGTCTTGTCCCTCTGTTTCTTTCTCTTTTTCCTTCCTTTATCCTCGAAGAGAATTTGGCATATCTCAACATCAAACTTCACCGAGAAAGTAAAGTGGTTATCTTGAATTCGCACTTGAAAATAACAAAACAAAAATTTTTTTTTTCTTTTTTTTTCACCGATACTCTGTTTGGGAAAATAACAAAACAAAAAGAAAATC
The DNA here is from genome assembly GCA_964036315.1 of Acanthosepion esculentum. Taxonomy (NCBI): domain Eukaryota; kingdom Metazoa; phylum Mollusca; class Cephalopoda; order Sepiida; family Sepiidae; genus Acanthosepion; species Acanthosepion esculentum. Next base: position 88,529,465 of record OZ038505.1, on the reverse strand, counting down.
GCTCAGTATGTCTTTCGTTATATCTATCGGTGTAAGTAATCGCTCAGTATGTCTTTCGTTATATCTATCGGTTTAAGTATCACCGTAATTAACTTCTGTGGTTAATCAATTGATTAATTAACCTGCCGTTCCTAAATAGTGTTACAATTGTGGAAACATAAGGAATATTGCTCACCTGACGAAATAATTACTGAGGCTAGCATTCCAAAGCTTGAATTCATGGAGTCCGAACACAAAAGACAAAGAGCGCTTGCCATGAAAATTATTTGTATAAAAGACAGAGGAAAGCCACATTAAGTCGGTGAGAAAGTGACTGAAATCGACAAGACTGGGGGGGATCGCTTACACTGCAGATTAGTCTTTGAATTTTTTCAAGAATCTGGAGATATCGAGCCGGAGTATCAGGCTAAGTATGACAGCAGTATTAAATGCACGGACGAATGGTAGATTTGTAAGTGTGCAAGAAAATATTTCTGTTACGTCTTAGTGACCCAAGTTCAAAAGAGTAGAGGCAGTAATTGAATCGACCTACTCGTTCCACCTCAAGACAGTGGGAAAAGTGCGGACAAGAAGGAGCTATGTGTTGCTCTCGAAGCAGTTTTGTTTTGGTGGCCTTAAATTTTACATGACAAATTTTACACCAGTTAACCAATGGCTGGGGTCCTTTTTGAGAGCAGATGCCAGTTTTAATTTGTGAGATCTATTTAACATCAAATTTGTGTTGCCTTTTAATTAGTGGCTGTCATAAAGTATAATTTATACTTGACTGTAAATCAGATGAATCATGAATAGTCTTTGTATTCTTTCCTGTTAACAGCATAATTCTCATGCTTTTCCTTATTCATTATATTGGCGTTGGCTAGTAAAACACATTCCATATATGACAAATGATTCTCGCTTTTAAAATTACAAAAAGATACTTTTGTTTTCCAACATTTTTCAACTTTAATTTGAGTGGGCGGCTGGTATCGCTCTTGTAAAACATTGTCACAAGGACGTAAGATTTAATACGGGCTTCATAGTGATTTTACCTACTAAAAGGAATTTCACTTTGGTTAGCTTCACCTTAGAGGTTTACAACAGAAGCAGTAACAATCCTTTGTGGGTGAAACGGTTAAGGCACGTCAGGCTATATGACGGTTCCGTATAGGATACAGGTTTGAATCCTGTAGGAGGACAAATATTTTCTATGAAAATTTCTCGGACATTCAGGTCGGTAAATGATATTTAATACTGTTTATTATAAACAGAGCATTTACTTAAATACTTTTATCTATAAAAACAATGTTAAACATAAAAATGTCTTTAAATATATATATATATAGCAGAATTGAGTCACTGCCAGTCACTGTGTGTTTATCTAAAAATAAACACGCTAAAATTCACCTTCATGCGCCGAAGGCTTAGTGGTAGGAGTTCCGACTGACACCAATTCAGTCGGGTTTCGATCCTAGCTAGAGGCAACCGGACGTCTAGCCACAATGATGAGCTGTGAAACAGCGAAACAGTGTGTCTGTGGATGACATATATATATATATATATATATATATATATATATATATATATATATATATATATATATATATATATGCAAACACATTGTTGTATTGTTTTTTTTTAGTAAAGGAAATGGGTAATGTTTGTATCTACAATGTGTATAAACATCACGTAGAGTGAGTATCCATGACTAAATGTTAATAAATGTCAGAACTGCCCAAGAAACAGAATGGATAATTTTGGCTATAACAATAACATAAAAAAGAACAGGACAAAAATAAAGCAAGCAAACAATATATGCAAAGAAAATTAACCGTAATAAGGAAAAAGTTTCACAAGGTAAGAATTGGGATTGATACAAAAGAGGAAATTCGGATAATTTAACGAAGTGTTCTGACTTCAAGACAAGACTGAGTAAGATGAAACCAAGAACTGACCGATTTTAACGGCTAGGAAGAAATCTCACTATGAAATGGTTTGCTTCTGCCTATAAATTTGGGAGAGGGAAGTGTTTTGTAGCCATTCCCAAATTAAAAAAAGAAATTTGATAAGACAATAAATCAGCGATCCATACATAATGTTTTCAGAGACATAAATGCTGATGTTCAAAATGATACATGCAGTTTAAAAAAATCAGGTCGACAGGTAGACCGGACAGCTTCATTAAGCGAGAATGGGTTGAAAAATCTGCTCCCATTTTCATTGGTTTATGCAGTTTTTCCCGAGACCCCATTTACTAGCGCTTAATTTAACATGATTCTCTTTAATGCTTAATGTTTAAAATATATCTCAAGAACTCAATTACTTTCAAAACATTTTGACAGAATTAAATGTTTAAACAGCGTAAATCTGGACGTTAAATTTATCCGCCCTCTGGGATTATTTCAGCCAAATATTTAGGAAGTAATTCAGTACACAGAGCACTGAATCCCAGAAGAGCGTGTAACGCAGTAATTAACATCATGTCTTATGTTCTGTGTAGCAACTGAAAAATTTGGCCTGATATATTAACACTTGAATATTTTCATTATGTTTAACTTTATAAAATTGTATTTAATTTATATTCTTTATTTTCCCTCGATTCAAAAATGGTTCACTTCACAAGAGGTCAGTTCGCTGCTTCACTCCTAGTCAGTAATTTAATCTGCAACGTAAAAACTCCTTCAACATCAAAGCGTTTATTCCATTTTTTGTTAAAGCAATTTCTCTGTATTTTACTTCTTAGTCTCTGTATCGCTGAATAAGAAGCTTGAATCATTCGAACATTTTTCTCATCGACTTTAGATCGGTGCTGGGTCCTCAAAAAAAAGAAAAGAAAAAAAAGTACTGGCACCCAAAGCAAGATTCCTATTCTTTACAACGAAGATCGTTTTACAAGGAACGAATTTAAGTTTGAACACCTAAACTCTGAATTACATAATACGTATATGTTATATCTGAAACATATGGTAAAGTTAACATTCGCGTTTTTATTATAAGATAACAGTTGTCATTCATTGACGAGTAGCAACTATTACTATCTGTTTAATTTGAAACTCATTATCTTAAAACGTTTTTTTCAGGAGAATCCATTTCTCAAGTTCAGTAGCTGATATTTCTCTTTCCATTGATGGAGTTTCCTTCCTGATGTTTTGTTTGAAGTAGTGTGGAATGTCAACTTCGGGATTACGTTATTATTTTCTCTTCGAGTTATATGTAATAACCATTCCGGTTTCTGTCTATATTATTTACAATATTTAGACTTTTCCAGTTTAGTTTGTATATAAATATTTTTTTAGAATGATGTTAATTCGGAACAAAGCCCCACAGCTACTCGATGTCGAGTGTTACAGCGAGAGAGACAAAGTTTAATCGGGAAGATAACATTTTACCTTAGACATAAAAAAATAAGATTGTGTTGATCGGGTATGCGTCCTCTTGGGAGGTGGTTTCACTATGCAGTTATACCTGGGAAAATACTTTTCAACTGATACCTGCCAAAGGAATACGAAGGAAATGAGGTTGGTTCTCTACAATAAACTTTGCAAGGTGTTATTTGTCGTGTAAGTTACAACTGGTAGAACTAAGAATGTGGTTCGTCTGAGCACTTTCCATGGAAATAAAGATAGAGCAATGAAAAACTTTGTCTGTGGTAAATAGGTTATAGGCAAGATAATAATTAATCACCCACAGGGCGCGGAGAGTTTTTTTTAACTCTATGGAGACTGGAAAGTAAAGACCACATAACTCGTGTCCATATATGGCAGCGGTGCTCCATTTTTTTGTCTAATTTGATTCTTGTTGAGATAGTGGATAGCAGGAGGAGTCAGGTACAGTTAACGTGCTATTTTTCCAGAATCTTTAGCGATGGATCGTATATACGAGTTACAGTTGTCTTAGTCGTTGAGTCTAAATCCCAATAGGCGCTCAACGCACTGGGCTCCCCTGAAAGCTGATCCGTTTATCGCGATAGTTGTAGGTTCTGGGTTTGCTTGATGATGTAGTGACGTTAAATGTTGTTTTTCGAGGCATTGAATTTGAACAGCAATTTTTTTTTTGAAATCTTTTAAAGCTACACTGGAGTTTAACAGTTTGAAGTCACCCCAAGAATGATCATGGGATTAACTTGGCAGAAGAGTGAGAAACAACAAATAAAAAAGAGCTCTTGGAATCATTGAAAAAAAGAATGGAATCAATTATGAAACTTATAATTCTTTGAGGGACTTTTATAATGAATGCCAAAAATTTGTGCTGCAATGATCAAGGCTAAAGGAGGATATTTTGACGGGAGCAAAATTTAATCATAAAATGCTTGTCTTCTTCAGAGGAAAATTTCAGTTAAAAATCATGCCTCATTTTTTAAAAATATATATAATAATTTTATCTTATTTGAAGTAAAAAAAAAAGCTAATTTAAAAATTACCAGGGGTCGCCGCCAAATTTTAATTGAAGTGTAGGTTAGAGGCCAGATCAGTTACTAAATCCATATAACGTTGTATCATCAGTATAGATATTCAAAAAAATGAACGGTGTATAGGCTTAAGCAGATCATATATGTAAATTAGAAAAAGGGGAGGAACGGGAAGCGAGCCCTATGGGACGCCAGAGTTGATCACTCCGGCTTCAGGGGACTGGCTGTTAACAACTATTTTCCTTAAAGTGAACTTGGTAATTGAGCAGACTATTCTAGTGATTCCATATCTATAGAGCCTGTGCAGCAACCCTCTATTCCAGTACGCCGTTATGCCACACCTTGTCAAACGCATTTGAAATATCTATTTCTATCATACTTGAGATGAAATTACTGACTAATGCCTCCCTTATTATGTGAGTAATGACGATGTATCAGCAGCGGACGGATATGATCGCTAACCGTACTGTTTGTCGCTCAGGAGGTTGTCGCTACTGAGTAGAATGACAACGTTCTTGTTAATTATTGCTTCAAAAGTTTGCTTATGAGACTGAGGAGGCTGAAGTGTTAATAATGCGAGGGGATGAGCTCTCACCCGCATTCGGAAAAGAAAACGGCACACACTTGACAAATTTTCACTTTCAAGCAGTTGTTAATTAATTCTACTAAGAACAAGGATATCTGAGGGATTCGTTTTAGACTAAAGTATTGTTGATCTATTCTTATATGGTAAGGAGAACGACTGTTATACATGATTTAAACGAGAAAATGTTAATACCAAATAAGAATTATTGAAATTAATAGCAATTTGCTTACACTGTGCAACAATGACAGGTTAAATAATTTGACCGACCTCATCTATCAACCCGTTTTCATTTAAACTCTTTTTTGATAAATCAGTATTTTTCGTGATTCGAAAAGGAAAGACACGTCTATTTAAGCCACATCGTCTATTATATTTGATGAATATCATAAGTAGTAAAATAAAGTATTTGGTAAATCCGTAAGAATATGGTCATATTATTACAGTAAAGTTTCTAAAGAATTCTAAATTTATGCCTGAACGGTAATAAAATATATTATTTGTGTTGGTAACAGAGATATGAAAACCCTGCAAAAACGGAAATCTCACCTTAATATGAGTTGGGTCTGGGGTAGACATTTAAACTTAATATAACTTCCCAGCGAAATTGCTATTTAAAAGATTGAAATGACAGAACGATCGAGTTGTACGATGTTTGTCAGCTTGTTACAAACTGAAGACATAAGATCAAAGAACTTTGAAGTGAAACATTTGTTTAGTGGTCTTCGCACAGGTTTTCTTTTTTGTTTGACAACTTTGAATAAATTCATAACTCTTATCTGACAACGAATAAATTATCTAAGAGACTCATTAAAAACTTTAAATTGACAATTGGCTGATGAGTATGTTTCATTTAAAATTGATCTAAACTACATGTTACAATTGACATCTGGCATTATAAAGAGACTGAGACGCAAATATCAACGAAGTGTGTGTTATCTATAAAAATTTTAACTAGTTAATTTAGTTAATTGAATTCGTTTAATTTTAAATTATTTTAATTTTAATTTTTAATCAAAGAAAATGTGCTTTACCCCTCTAACATAAACTTTCTTTTGGGGGAATTCATTAAAAATAAAATCAAGATTTAAAGAATGTGTTTATGTTTACCATAGCGTATTTGTCCAATATTATTTTTAATCAGTATCACCCCAAGAAAAGCAGTACTGTCACTAAAACGCAAGGAGATACAGGGTGTGGAGGCTTTAGTATAAGAAATATTAGTAATGAAAGAAAGAGAACAGAGTAATCAGCAGGACAGTAGACAGCGATTGACATTGCACTTAAATATTTGCAGATTAAAATTGTTTGGAAGGAGTGGAGACGGAAGTTATGGGCACAAGCCAGAAGTTCGAGAATCGAAACAGCATAGATGTTAAGGTTATATCTAGGTAGCTCAACTATAAATTGATGAGATTTCGACGCCAGTCTACTACTGCACTTAAATTTATTCAGTCTACCTACCATAGCGAGGAGCTCATCCGAACAATTACCATGAAAATATTTATAAAAATGTTAGAATGACAACCTTACTCCGGTGGGCAAGTGCCTGGATCCGAGCTCCCAGATCAGGACGAAAAATTCTTGTTTGGATTTTTCAAGGAGCTCCATGGTAAATTGCAGAGGGGGGCACCGGATCATATATGGCAGAAATATTCTAAGTATGGACGAATGGTAGACGTATAGTTATGCAAGATAGATTCCGGAATCTCTGTGGATAAAAATTAAAATTGTTGTCTTCACGATGATACTGAAAAATGTTTCCATTTCCATGATATGATTGAAGAATCCATCGAAAGGAACATTTTCCAATATTAAGCAAGGTGTCAGCTATGATAGGTAAATAAATTCTAAATATATGTACATCAATTGATGGATAAATGAATACATATGCATTATTCTAAATTCCTTTTAGTTACTCAGACAAACTATCATTTTGTACTTTGTTGATTTTTTTTAATGGCATATCAACAAATATGGACTGTTTACTGATGAATCCTACATATTTTCTACGTAATTTTAACTTACATTTGGAGGTAATAATTATTTAGTGACACAAACCTTACTAATTAACCCATTTTTGGGGGAGAAGAAGTTGATTCTACCTTTCCCAATGGTATCTGCCCGTAAATTAATATAACAAACCCAATTGGAATTGGAACTCGCCTCTCCGAATAACAATTCCGAGCCATTATCCATTACACGAAGTTAACATCACATCGTAATTTGAAGCGGTCACCCATCTAGGTACTGACGGGAACAGGTGCTTCTAAACGTAAGGTGACCGTAAGCAATTTGTACTTTTGTTTTGAGTAAAATGAGTTATTTTTATTCAGTTTTATTCTGCGCCTGTGGAATAATCAACATTGATCCAAAACAAAAACGCAAACAGAATTAAGAAGATAGATTTATTCTTAAAGTGCTTCTCAAGAAAAGGCCCAGGAGCATATCGGGGAAGAGGTGTACAACATGAATGTCAGAGGTGGGAAAATGAAGTGAACAGTATGAGGCTAGATAATGACTAACCATTGATTAAAGAAGCTGATAATGTCCGTTTCAATGTAACTGCTCTTGACACAAATATGAGTGGATCTTTCCCATTGCAAATGCATATTTCTATAGTGATTTTATCCTGTACAAGGCCCAGAAACGACACGAGGGTTAGAGTTAAAAGACAAAGATCAGGCGGATATGGAAGGCAGATTATGCTTGAACCTAGAAATTGTTACGATTGTAGTAATGGGCGAATACACGCTTTGGGGACCATTTTCCACAGAACAGGGGTTTGCAGGAAGAAACAACTTCAGTGGAACTGACATATTCACAAATGGAATACAAAGTGAGTATGGGTCATTCGGAACAATGTGCGTATCATTGTTACATTTAGTCGCGAAGGTTAGGATTGGTGGAACTAAAGCATGAACTCTATCCGATCACTTTCAATGGAAATATCAAGAGAGAAAGGAGAGACATGCAATATTTCATCTGTGAAAAAAGGGTTGTAGAGTGGCAAAATGTTTATCACCCACAAGGACGTGGAGAATCTTTTGGACTCTATGGAGACTGGAAAGTGAAGACCGGGCTGATCATTTCCACATATGACATTTAGTTAGTCAGTTAAGCGATCATGTATCTTTCGATACATGGCTGACGTGGCAGATGTATCTCACAGTAGGCTGTCATTTTCTTTCTGTGGTAGACCAGTTGCCATCCGAGGCTATAGAACATGTCCTGTTATTTACCCATATCCTGGGGTAAGAGGATTCATACCTTTCCCAAGTCTATTAGCACGTAAGTGAATGTAATTGTTTGAACTACAATTCTAACTCGTCTCTCCGATTCCTCAATCCGAGCTGATATTAATTACTCCACGGTGCCTCCTCTGCATTAGTATTCCAATTTAGGCCTTATCAGGCTCGTGTGAAGTTAGACGACAGCACGAAGCATCAGGTACTTAATTCAGCGCTACAGGGAACCGACCAAGCGTCTTTAGCAACGGATCGTATTTATGTGCTGCACTTAAGGTCCAGGTCGAATTTAAGGCCCAATAGCCGTTCCATGCATGGGCCCTCACTGTGGGAAGATCTATTTATGGTGATTTGAGATAACATGATCTGATCGGTGATGATGGCATGTTTATGCCAATCCCCCCACCTTATTGAGATGGTAGAGCTGGGTAAGATGAGAGATGCAATATGCCGGAAATGTGTAACTTCTGACCGAATATGGACAGTAGCATTTCCGTTTGGCAGGCACTCATTGACAGCAAATACGTAATCATATTTAAAACAGAAATTTTCTTAAATGTGTCTCTAAATTTCCGGATTAAGAAGTTATCATTATTTACACGTGGATTATCTCTCACAGTTAGTAGTTTTTATGGCATAGTTTCGACCGTTGCGCACTGCGCCCTTCATCAGGTGTATGCTAATCCGAGTAACCTAGAGGGATATCAAAAGCGGAATTTTTTATTTAATCTATGGGGGCAGACTATTCTCGTTACACTGGCCATTTCGAGGGTTATTTCGTCTACCTTATTGTGAGTATAACCTAGTGTATTAAAGTGTTGTTTCGGAAATTTGGTGATATAGTGACTGTGAGTTCAATCCCTGGACCGAGTAATGTGAACTTGGATTCTGAGAAAACAGGTCGTGTAATAACAGAGAAATATTAAAAAACTAAACGAAATATCCCTAGACATGGGCAGTGGAACGAGAAGAGTCTATCCACGTAAATTAAATAAAGAGACCCGTTGAGAATTCCAAACAGGTTTTTTTGATAGACATTCACGTAATGAAGGCTGATGAAGGGTAGGATGACCGAAACGTTGTGATAACAGCAACAAAGTTTTAAATAGTTTAAAAAGAGACTCTTATTTTTTCCAAATATATTCTACTAGTTTAACGTGTATACCATGCTAAATAACCGACGTGTTGCAACGATAAAAAAATCCATAAATAAACGAAAAAATCTCGAAAACATGCATAATGAAAATAAAGATTAAGAAAAAGAGTTATTTATTACTATTTAATCGGTACCTTCAGGTGGGTCTGATTATCACATTTTCTGGGAATTAAACATTACTTTCATTCCTCTCATTAGGAACCATTTTGCTAAAGAAGTGTTTGGTTAAATCTCAAAGGCCCTTCCCTCTTCATCCAGTCAAACAACAAGCAAATCATTGTCCAACAATTACCTGTTATTTCCTAGTCGTCAAACACAAAGAAGATTTTGTATTTCTATTACTCTTGAGCAAATTTTTATTTGATCAGTTCTAAGTATCAATAAAAGAAAGAAGTTGAAAATGTCCGCTTCATTTAAAAAAGAAAACGTAAAAGAAAAATAAAGGCAAAAAACAAATGAGAAAATTGTTCCTTTTGTTCTTTAATTGCACTGACACAAGTTCAGGTGAGTCTGTGGAGTTTCCAATACTGATGGACATATGATTGGGAAACTTTGACAGTTTACTGTTGATACAAGATGAAAAGAAGTTAAGAATTATAGCAGAACAATTATGTTATAATCTATCTATATATTTATCTCTCTCTTTATACATATATATATATATATATATATATATATATATATATATATATATATATATATATATATATATATATAACTAATTTTATGCAAATCTGTACATAACTATCTATCTATCTATATATGTGTTTGTCTGTCTGTCTTCGTGGTTTTCAGCTGGTTTTATGTCTGTGTATATCCTTACGTAAATTTTGACGGAGATGATTTTATTCTGGAATTTTTAGAGTTTATAAAACTTCTTTGTTGGTTATTTAAATCTGAAGCATATATTTGATTATCGAATGATTATTTATGCAAGTGAATATTCCATTAACAATTTCTTTTAAATTATAACATTTTTTTTCACGCACGGACACACACAGTCACACAGACAGACAGACACTCACATGAAAATCTTAAGATATAACCCGTGTTTTTGTGTGCGTGTGTGACAAGATGGATAATAGTTTAACAACGCTCATAATGCATAACACAAACAGATATACCAAAACCCGGATTATATCTTAAGATTTTGATACAGGGGTGATATCTTGAAATTACTTTTTATACAATTTGTATTTTAAGATTTTCATAAAGATGTTTTTTATAATGTTAAATTATGTAATAATGGATTAAATGTTGTCGTATTTTTAATGTTTTTCTGCAGAAACCTAAAATTTAGTAGATGTCAATAATTAAATGAATTTAAGAAATTTAATATGTTTATTGTAAAATTTCAAGATGGAAGCATTTATTCATTCAATATTTCATCCGACACATATTTTTTGATTAATCATTTTATTTGCAAAATATGTGCACTCTTTTAATGCATTAAACTCTAACAATTTTCTGCTGGACGTGTATTCTTAGGATTGAATGGTCTTCGTTATTATAGAGTGAAATATATATATATATATATATATATATATATATATATATATATATATATATATATATATATATATATATATATATATATAAGTATATATAAATATATAGAGAGAGTGAAAGAATATATATATATGTATATATGCACATATATATATATATACTTATATATATATGTATACATATCTGTAAATATATAGAGAGATAGAGTGAAAGAATATATACATATATATATATATATATATATATATATATATATATATATAGAGAGAGAGAGAGAGAGAGACAGACAGACAGACAGACAGAGAGAGAGAGATAGGCTTTTCCACAATTTTATTGATTTCAAGGTGGCATTTAATAGGACGTGGCATTATGGCCCCAGGATGATCCTCTGATGATTCAACATAGAATAAGGACTCACACAAGACATCGAAACCATCCATCACTATGCCACTGTGCATTCTCTTGAGTAGGAGATTTCTTCCAGACGACTATCGAAGTCAAGTCTGGATGCCTTATCTCTGCCACATTCTTCAACATGTTTCTGGAAAGACTCATAAAGAAAAACCTCACGGCTACATTACTTCTATCTCTATCGTTGGTAGACCTGTTTGCAACCAGGGTTTCACAAACAATATTGACCTAACAGTAATATTGTGCTACATGACCTAATATAGTCTTCGAAATAGACAGTGCATATGAAATGGAACTCAGCACAGAGATATCCAAGTTAACGGTAAATAGTAAAAGCTAAACTAGTGCCATCGTCACTATGAACGGAAAATCACTGGAGAAAGTGTGCCGCTTCGAATACTTGGGGGCAATTCTTTCAAAAGATGTCAGCTGCAACGCAGCAATCCACATACAGACCGCCATAGCCTCAGCAGTGATAACCAGGAAGGAAAGGCTATGGAAGACAAGGTTCAATCTCTACAAATCACTGGTCGTATCCATCCTCAGCTCCGGGTGTTAGACTTGGACACATGTTGCATAGACATGCAGGCGTTCGAAAACAAATGTTTGATGTAGCTACTTAGTATCCCCTACTGGCAACACAAAACCAATGACTACGTACGGAGCAAGTTCAAAATTATCGATTGTCCTCATATCCGAACGTCTTTATAACCGAAAGTCCTCATATCCGAACGTCAGCACATTCGAATGTCCTCATATCCGAAATTCCCAGTGTTGCTATTTAGATATATTTAGGAATATGTTACATTATAATAATTTTCCTTTGTAGATAATGGTTAGTAACTTGGAATTTCTTAACCATTAATATCTCGCAATAAAGAAATTTGAACTGGAAGAAAGTATATGACCC
>OZ038505.1:88502261-88512261 GCA_964036315.1 Acanthosepion esculentum | reverse complement strand
TTCATATACATTTGGTTCAACTACAGAATATCCTGAAATAAGATGGTCCATAGCTGATAATTGTCACGCAATTTGGATCCAAACTGTTATCTATGATATTTACCTGAAAGTTTCTAGTGAAAAAATCTGGTTTTGCGCTGTAAAAATATAGCCTCTGGTTTGAGCATTTAATCAACATATTTGTAACCATCGATGAGAATTTATTTTTTCAACCCGCTCTGAATATTGTCTGACGCCTGTTATGCTTAGAATGAAGTTTTCTCTTAGAATTCATTCGTCTGATATCATTCAGATTCCAGTTCACGATTTGGAAACTGTATTAAACCACTGGGATGGGAAGGCTATTAATGGCCATAATTCTGTCATGAGAATTCAATTAAGTTATCAATATTAGTTCTAACCTTCTCTTTTTTAATAATTTGTTCATTTTTATGGTGAATTCCTTTACACCGAGGTATTTTATTAACTTTTTCTTGCCCTAAATCTTTGATTTTTATCCCAGGTTATAAGGTAATAGAGGAGGTGAGTTGCAGTAACCCACGTAGTATTATGGCTTTAGCACATTTATCCAAACTAGATAACGTTCCAATGTTAGCACTAAAACATTTTACTCTTTTCAGGAGACCTTACAGCTCTCTTTCATTCCTAGTATAAAACTTTAAGTCATCCATGCTTATTTTCTCTTGAGATATAGCCTTATTCTGTCCTGTTATGTTCACTGGTTAATGCTATAAGGAATACAGAAACTAATAAAGGAGACAAAGAGACACCTTGAAATATTTCTCTGTTGATATTTATTTTACCAGTCTTATAGACTCAGTTGAAGTATCGTATTGCATATCGACATATTTTGTTTGATGAAACTGATGACGACGAGTGGTACCTTGTATATATTTAAAGATATTAAGATACATGAATAGGGTACACTAATGAATGTCTTACGGTAAACTATCCAGGCAATACTGACATTTTTCTTTGCATTGAAGCAGTTATTCAAGATCATCATATTAATTAGGTATTAATTAGGTATTAAGAGACACGTTTGCACAATTTTTTGTTCAAGATGTATTATGCGATATGTAAGTAGTGAGAAATCGTTTAATTGTTGTCTAGTTCTTTGGGACGTTTGTTTCGCCATTCTTGGGTAGAAGGAAGGTAATTTCTTTGGTACACATGGCGGAATATTAGTAAGATCACTGACCGTTCCTTGAAGATCTTTGGCAAGTTTTTTACGTGTTGTATTTAGATAATAAAACCGGAGCTTTTATCTATTCCTTGAGATTTCCACTTGCGAGATTTATTCAGTGCACATTCAACATACTCTTCTGTGATACCGGCCTTGCTAGTTCCTATTTATATTTTATCCGCCCTATGTCTTGTGCAATTCAAGATTCTTCTTCGTTATGTTCTTAAGGGCAAGCACATATTTTCCAAGGACATTATAACCGCTTCCAATTTTTTTTTGGAAGGGGCACTTCAATTGTTTGTTTGCCTATTTCTCTGAAGATTTTCTTCGTATCGGTTTGAAATTCTTTTTTCCCTGTACAATCTTGATCTTATTTTATATAATCGGATACTACAATTATATTGTTTGATTTATTTTTTCCTTCACATATAGTGATTCATTTTCAGTCCTAATTTTTTATTTTCTTTTTGCTTTCTGACTTTTCTCGTCCTGACAATTGTTCCTCTTGTCAGTTCATAGATTAATGATAATTCACTTCTAAGTTTTTCAATTTATTTCACTACTTTTCTTTCGCAAATTGAGTCTTTGTGCCTGTGAAACTGACTTTTTTACTTTGATGTTTAATCTTCAGTTCCCTGCTATTGCTGATGCATGTATTGCTTCATTGAAACTTATATGTGGGTTTGCTTCATGCAGAATTTAAGTGCTGCATTGAAGAGTGTTATTAATTTTGAGGTTCTGCTTTGTTAGTTTTAATTTTGGGAGTTATTTCCGTTCCTCTATTTCAATATGTTATGTCTGACTTATATATCTCATGATTTCTTCGTTGGCTTCTTGTAAACTATTTTTTGTTTTCCGAGAAATAATTCGGTTCAGTTTGTTTTGGGTTCGTTTTATTGCAGGAATGTGACTGACTAAAATCACAACTTCCAAACTCTTCTAAACCTTCAGCATTATCTTCACAGTAATTGGTGTGAATCTAGCTTTCGTCATTATGACCTGTGGTTTGTGGGATGCTAGTAATTTTCTTGTTTCTTGGATTGAGGAATCACCTATTCTGGTTGCAGTTCTTTCTATTTCTTTAGTTTCAGTATCTGTCAATCGGTTATTTTTCATGATGTAATTTCTTACATTGTTTTTCTAATTGCTTGCCCAACCTTTTCCCGCCAAATATCATATGTGAGGCAAGTGATGCATTTCTTAGGTTTGTGCAACGCTTCATAGAATGCAGTCATAACGAGTGTGTACGCCTCATAATACCATTTTACTTTTTCTTTCTTTAAACGAATGGTTGTTGATCTAGTTTCAGTATTCGTAAGGCCTACATTGGGATTATCCCGGTTGTGGGGACCTGGAGATTCATTATTTGTGTATGAGTTTCTTCTTATGGCAGATTTATCGACCTCAGGTAGGTTCACTCCTGAAGGACGGTCTCCGTGTGTGTCCAATGGAAGAGCCATGCTGGAGGTTTTGGTTTGCCATCTTGCTCTCATATTGTTCCCAGTAGTGACGCATGGCTCCAAATATCCACCCGAAGTCACCCGGCACATCGTGTAACGGGTGTTTAGAAACAGGGATCCAATGTCTTTACGGGAACGGTCGCAGCCACATTACGCAGAAGCCATTCGCTCCTCTGCCCGATTAACACAATGAGTTGCAGATTTTTGAGTTTTCCTTCTGTTAAAATAATTGAACACACTAAGTTTTAACTTAGTATAAGTCGCAATGGCAGCTACCGTAGGAAAGGATTGGTGGACATACATCACGAAAAAATTGAACATACTAAGTTTTAACTTGGTATAAGTAGGCAATGGCAACTACCATAGGAAAGGTTTGGTGGATATACATCGCGAGAAAATAAAAGCGAAAAATAGGTAATCAGCCAATATGATCCTAACGTATATCCGCACATATGCATGTATATGCATATACACACATCGATAAAGTTACATTATGCCGAGTTAAAATGCACGGAAGTTTCCACAGGAAGTATGGATAAAAAATTAAATAAAATGAAATTAAGAATAAGAATAAAGTAAATATAGAATGTAAGTAATGTTAAAGAGACATAAAATTAGAGAAACAAAAAATGTAATTCCAAATTGTATAAAAGTTGGTATCTCTATCTATAAAAGGCGGTGTGTGTGTGTGTTTGTGTGTGTGTGTGTGTGTGTGTGTGTGTGTGTGTGTTTGTAAGAATGCACGGCCGCAATTTTCGACGGATTTGCACCAACCATTACATGCACGTGCTCCAAGTTAGTTAAAGGCCAAGACCGACTTTGCATTTCCCAAATCCCATCGATAGTGGAAATAATCGATTTTTTTTATGCTTCTACGACAGTTTTCATGTAGTTTGCGGCCATTTTCTACTGGACAGAGTGAGAGCCTATAGCTGGCTGCCACGAATAGGCAGGAAGATTCTTCTGGCCAATGTGAGAGCCACCAGCTGACGACACGAATGTGAACTAGCATGCTAGACTGCAAACAAATCGATAGCTGCATTCGTTACAAGTGGGAAAAATGTAAATCTGCATGGCACTTTACTCCATTTGGCACATTCGCTTGCTTAAACTCAACGTTGATTCTGATTCCGCAGAACTGGGTTGGGTATGAAAATGTATTTGCTGTTAAGATTCTTTTTTCATTCGGTTTTTCCAGTTACGAGTCCTTTTTTTAAAGTTGATCGTTGTGTGTTCATTTTGTTTAGTTCTTTTTTCGTAACAGATTTAATGTTTAGTATAGAGCTTAGAAAAATTTCTCAGTGTGAGATAGGCAAGAAGTAAGGCATGTAACAACATCAGCACGGCAAAGGGCACTTTAAAGGCAAGGAAGGGCAAAAATATTTTAAGTCAAGTGGTAGCGATTGCTGTATGAGTCGTACGATTTTTTAATCAAGCACGGGCAACGCCGGACCATGCTGCTATTGGCTTATATGTTGAAAGGCGGACACAGAAAGGCATCGGCCTAAAAATGTCCAACTTACTGGCACACAGTAAGTGTGTTGGTAACCAATCTATATAAGGTAGATCACCCATCGCCCCCAATATAAGACAGCGGAAGGGTCACTTAGGAATTCATTAAACAAGGAAAAAAAGAACAAAGAAAAAATAAAATAGATTTTACATTTGGGGTCAATTCTCAACCTCTTAATAATACGGAGCATGAAAAGTAAACTTCTCAATCAATTCGTCCAAAAGAAGAGCATGGCCGGATTAGTCTAGCTGTAGCCATGTTTGAATGGAGGAAAGTAAAAGAGAAAGAAAAAATAGATAATCGTCCAATACCATCGTTACCCATGGGAATACACGCGCAAGCAAGCGCACACACACACATGCACATCGACAAATGTGCATTGTGCCAAGTTAGAAAAGAACCGATATTATTGTTATAATCATTTCTTTTTCTTCCTCTTCTTCTTCTTCTTCTTCTTCTTCTTCTTCTTCTTCTTCTTCTTCTTCTTCTTCTTCTTCTTCTTCTTCTTCTTCTTCTTCTTCTTCTTCTTCTTCTTCTTCTTCTTCTTCTTCTTCTTCCTCCTCCTCTTCTTCTTCTTCTTCTTCTTCTTCTTCTTCTTCTTCTTCTTCTTCTTCTTCTTCTTCTTCTTATTATTATTATTATTATTATTATTATTATTATTATTAATATACTATTATTATTATTATTATTATTATTATTATTATTATTATTATTATTATTTCCTTTCATTTCTGTTGTATACTTAACTTTCCGGCTCCTCACCATAGCTCTAATGTCAGAAATGTCTTCATGACATTATTATTAATATTTATAATAATAATAATAATAATAATAATAATAATAATAATAATAATAATAATAATATAAGCGTTGTTTCTAGTGGGCATACGTTTTTGTTTTTTAATATTTTCTTAGAAAATAATATAAAAATAGTCATGTCATCACAACAAAGGAAACCAATAAAATAACGTTTATATAATGGAAAAATCATGTTGAATTAAAAAATAAATTTCCATATATATATATGCAATTTCAGTGGTTGAATAAGTTCAGTAAGCAAAACAAAAGTTCCTCTGTTAACACCAACATCGACGGATTACGAACAGTTTCTGTCCATCAAATTCAATTATACGGTTTAAGGTAAACCTGATATTGTTTTTCAATCACATCTCGGCTTATATAAAAAAAATCACCTCTTTGAAAAGTCCAATATGTTGATATTCGAACTCGCGTCTGACGAACGAAACACATAGCTGCTTTTAGGCTTCGTGGTTTCCGTGGATGTGCTGAAGATTTATTGGTCTTAACAAGAAGAATTTGCACCTTCTTCTCTTGAATTTTTTCTGCAGATTTTAGGACCATTCGTTGTGTAATTCTGAACCAAAACTTATATTCTTTTGTATCTATGGCCATTGGAAAAGCGAAAAGATGTGACATTATGATAGAAGAGCAAGCAAAAAACAGTGACACTCTGATCCTTGAAAAAGTGCATATCCAAATGTAACCCAATCTGTCTTTCCCTTCAGTCCTCGTGTAATAATAATAATAATAATAATAATAATAATAATAATAATAATAATAATAATAATAATAATAATAATAGTCCCTGAAGGCTGTAATGTATACTTGAAGATATTCAAAATACTATCAAAGTACAAAGACCTATCAATAGGAATGTCAAAAATTTGACACGTGAGGACATCAATAAATCCAGTTGTAGTTTGATCCCTCAGTTGGATTGGAAAAGGTTCCGATACACTCATTGATGTCTGGTAGCCCATGTCTTAAAGAAATACAAAAAGGTGTATTTATAAGTACAGCTCACGCTTTACGAAGACATTTAACTATGTAAAATGTGTGTGATTTTTTTATTGTATTTTCAAACAAATTCTCCGCGGAAAATGTCATGATCAATTTTCTGAACTTAGGTATTTGGTTGGGACCAAGAAAGAATTGAATATTCAAAAGAAACCAAAGGAAGCAATAATAATAATAATAATAATAATAATAATAATAATAATAATAATAAAAATAATAATAATAATAATAATAATAATGATAATAATAATAACAAAGAATAATAATAAAAAAGACAAATGAAACCGACCACATACACGAACAATGGCAAGATAAACCGCATCATGGTCAATACTCTGCCCGTACCAAACAAACTGACGTAGACAAAATCCGTACCAATCAGTGGCTACGTAGTGCAGGGTTGAAAGCTGAAACTGGAGGTTTATCCTTGCTACACAGGACCAATGTTTGTTAACTAGGAATTATCAAGCACATACACTAAAATATTGTGTTAGCCCAAAATGCATATTCTGTGATTTGCACGATATTGGCACCCACTGAATATAAAACCTTGCATGACAGAATGGGCCAATATCTGCACTAGAAAATGTGCAACTTCTACGGGAAGGAAACTGAAAAAAACTGGTATGAACACTACCCAGACCCGGTTACGAAGATAGGACCTGTTACAATTCTATGGAACTACACAATACACACTGACAGAACAATCAAAGTCAACCGTCCAGACATTGTTATTAAAGACCACAAACACCAAAAATGCCTCCTTATTGATATGACAGTCGCTGGAGACTGCAATCTATCTTTGAATAGAGACAAAAAGCTGTCAAAATACAAAGATCTTGAAATAGAAATCTCAAAAATGAGGCACATGGGAACATCAACAATCCCTTTTGTAGTTGGAGCCTTAGGATTGGTTGGAAAAGATTCCAGTAAACTAATTGAAGGGTTTCTTGTAAGTCCATGCCTCAAAGAGATACAAAAAATTGTTCTGACAAGTACAGACAAGACTTTACGAAGGACTTTATCGATGTAAGTTTTTTGTGTCACCAGAAAGTGTCTTCATGCCATTTCTAAACGTAGGTTCCTGGGCGGGACCCGGAAAGAAATGTGTAAAAGCCAGAGAACAAAGGAAATAATAATAATAATAATAATAATAATAATAATAATAATAATAATAATAAAGCTAACGTCCAGACATTGTCATTAGAGACCGCAAACAAAAAATGTCTCCTTATTGATACGGCAGTCATCGCGGACTGCAATGTGTCTTTGGAGATCCTCAAAATCTTTCAAAATACAAAGACCTTGAAATCGAAATCTAAAAGATGTAACACATGGGAACATCAACTTGTAGTTGGAGCCCACGGATTGGTTGGAAATGATTGCAGTACACTAATTGAAGGGATTCCTGGAAGCCAATGCTTCAAAGAAATACAGAAAAAATGTTCTCACGAGTACAGTCCACACCTTACGAAGGGCTTTATCGGTGCATTTTTTTGTGTGTCAGTGGAAAATGTCATGATGCTATTTCTAACCTTAGGTCTCTAGGCAGTACCCGGAACGAATATGTACACCCCCCAAAAAATCAAAGGAAATAATAATAATAATAATAATAATAATTATTATTATTATTATTATTATTATTATTATTATTATTATTATTATTATTATAGCAGACATGTTGTTCTGATGTAACACTGAGTATATGAAATAGAGGAAAGTAAGTTCAGATTAAGGATTATGAAAAAATCTATATTTCATATTTTTGAAATAGTTTGTATCTGATAGGGTCAGTTGACAGCAACAATCAAGCCAAAAGATTTTAATAACGTATCAGTATTTAGCAAGAAGGGGAGATTTCCTGTTAAAGGAAAAACTAGTTTCGGCCTATAAAATGATTTACTTGGACGTTCCATAAGGTAATGAACACATGGGCATAAAACTGCTACGTTTGCCAAGTGCCTCCCAATTACCTCTCTTTCTCTGTCACTAAAATGTTATCTGCAACATTTCTTTTCGGAGGACAATAAAATTAGCCGATATAAACCATATGTATTGTGCTATTTGATACTAAAATGTAAACTTTCATCTGATGAAAAAACCGGCTGTTTTGATTTCTCAGTAAGAGACAGGGAGTGTACAAACTGATATATTGATCTGAATATAGGCGTAAACCAGTAAAGTAGCAGCACAAAAAAATCGCCCTAGTACAGAAGAACAGAACTGCTCGAAAATGACACTTTGGTGGCACATACATTACCACAAATCACGGTGTTACGATATGACATTGATGCTTATGTGGACTATCGTATATTTATTTGCACACTAAGATTAGATGAGAGAGGAAATTCAGTTTGGTGGGTGAAGCGGTCATTAAGACAATGGAATCATGGGACTGATTGACGAAATAAGACGTGGAATGTGGGACAACATGCCAGCCAATAACAAGGCCTGGATGAACATCCTGTCCGGAACTACATTTACTTGTATTCATACAAGTGCAAGCTGTGTTGCAAGAAGGGAGAAGATATCAGGCAATTCATTAAACGTTTGTAGAATGCTCGCAAAGAAAGTTTACAAGTACAACCATGTTAACGTGGCCTCTCATATTACACACTAGGAATACTGGAACTAGAAATCGACTAGAAATGATAGCACCACAAAACGTAGATGCTGAGCAAGAATGAGTCAAAATTTTGATTTTTTTTTTCAAAATCTAAACAGATTATTATTTGAGGCCATTAAGTGTAAATTTTGTCATATTTAGGATTGGGGAAAATGTTCTATGTATCGAACAAAAGATGGTACATCGTGAAAACTGGTTCAAAGTCTTGCATATCATCACTACTAATGTTTGCGGTCCTTGGAAATAGTCTTCGAATGCGTACTCTTTCTGAGCTCGTATCTCTTGAGGGAGAGCAGGCATAATGCAAAATTTTAATGAAAATTCAAATCACACGAAATGTAATCATAATAATAATAATAATTATAATAATAATATTTATGATAATAATAATGACAACAGCAGAATTCTATTTCCTTCATTATATTTCTCATAATTGTGCTTAAAACATTGTATACATTATTATACTATACTATAGTACTCATTAAAATGCCCACAGAAATCACACGCTATTCTGAAATAAAAATAGCCTGCTCAGATATGTCTCTGTGTCTGTAGGTTATATTTCATATCTTTTTACTGCTTATTAATTTACGCGAATAGAGCTGCCATTGTTTAATATATCTGGAACGATATGCTGAGAGAGATAATGGAATCGTTTTCGTTGTGTTCTATATATTTTTAGCTTCTCCATGCTTGACATTTGTGAGCGCTGCCCCCGCCCCCATAATGGTAATTTATGTCTACACACATCAAAAATATAACTTGTCTCTTGCTGATATGATACATAGGTACAGAGAAAAATAGAATTTAATTTTATTATAACTTTCGTAGCAATTCTCATATATGTGGACAGGCATTTCGCCGGGAATATCAAGGTAATTTCCCTAAAATACATCCGAGTGGATATTGACAGAAAACAAATTTGGATATAAAACTTAACAAATCTTATTAAGGATTAAGATGAATCAGTTTTATTACCACCACATCTACTACCAATAATAATAGCGAGGTAATCGATTAATGGTGGCGAATCGCTCTTTTTACGCTTCGGTTATGTTTGTACTTAATCCCTCTAAAACACGAATAAAAAAAATAACTGTTTATGGATAAATAGATGACGTCAAACTCCTTGCCAAAGACGACAATAAGTCGAAACGTATCCTCAATACTGTAAAACTTTTCAGTGACGACATAAGCATGGATTTCGGATTATATAATTGTGCAGAAGTAATAGTCAAGAAAGAGAGAATTACAGTAGCACACGCAATAGATCTAGATTTTTTTACAAGAATTAGGAAACAAGAAGACGCTTGAGAATTAGCGAACGAGGTGGAATACAACATACGCAAATTAAGACAAAATTAAGAATAAATATTGCAGGCGTGCTGAATACAGAG
>OZ038505.1:88474761-88497261 GCA_964036315.1 Acanthosepion esculentum | reverse complement strand
TCCCTCAGAGTAGTCAGAGAAGACTAGAGAATGACATAAAGTTTCTAATTATTCCAAATACGATTGGCAATGAAAACAAACAGCAGTAGTAACACACACACACACACACACACACACACACACACACACACACACATATATATATATATATATATATATATATATATATATATATATATATATCCTGCCACTAGAAGATTCTCCCGTCTTAATGTAGTTATGTATTTTGTATAAAAATATAAAATTGTGGTTCGCTCGTTTTAATGTATGTTGTTAATTCTAGTAACTTTTCTGAATCATTACTTTTTGTAGTTTTTTCTATTTTTTCATATTACTTTGTGTATTTAACTTTTCCTAGTAATTTTTCTCGTTTCCTCTTTCTTTGTTTCAAAATTTCTAATATTTGATATAGTATGTATATATATATATATATATATATATATATATATATATATATATATATATATATATATATATATATATATAGACACAAGGAACCCAATCTCCCGTATATATGCTTCCATTGTACCACATTCATCTTTTCTCTCTATATTCATCAGGACGAAGGAACAGTAATATTCTGCCGAATATCTGAGAACATTGATAATATCCTCGCTCATTTCCATTCGACCCGCTTTCAAATCTGCGGTGACTTCAAAATCTACCTTAAAGAGTAGATAGTCCACTCCAACAAAACCAATGTTGAAAGCAAATATTTCAGGGACTTCTCCATCGACTATAAATTAACCCAGATCATCGGAGAACCTACACGGGTCCCGGACACGACGTGACATCAAGCGAACGTCCTCGACTTCATCCTAACCTCTTGCCACAGTGTCCAATCGATGCCCAACGTAAGGCATCACCTGATCTACCGAAGACTCCACGAAGACTAACCGGGACAGCTTTCGATCCTCCAGGCTGCCTCCAAAACTGCTACCCTTATCTCTGATTGGATCCGTTCTGGACGTCGACCCTGCTTCACCCAGGGGTGAAGCAGGGTCGCTGCAGCTATTAATCACCGAAACCTCTACTTCAATATATTATCGCAAGGACCGTTGTAGTTTGGACCTCACTTCATTCGGATCTGCCCGCAATCGTTGCAAAATAATTCTAGAAAACGCCAAGTAGAGCTGCGCACGAGCAGTCTAGACGAAGGTTAAAATGAAATGAACTTAATCTTAATTCTGGAAGATCATAAACCAAATAATGAAGTGAGTTAAAAAGGCTGTACCCACAATTATAAATAACCCCGATATCTTCCTCGACAGATAATGGGAATCACTTTGCCTTCATCTTTGCATCTATCTCAAAGTTAGACCGATTAGTATCCTCAGTATCATCATCAGCAAGGATTTTGTGGCCATAATCAATAAGAAAGTTGTCGAGCACCTGGAAAAGAACAAACTCTTCAGCGATGAGCAGCGTGGGTTTCGGCCACCCCCATCAACTGCCGGTGTCATAACTACCATCACTAACAGAATCACTGAGGCGCTTGTCGACAAACACACCTCGCGGACCATAGCACGAGATATATGGGTCTTCGACAAGGTATGGCACGAGACAAGGTCTCCATTTATGGAATCACTGGAAGGGACTTCTCAATCATAAAATCCTTCCATCAGGTAGGTCACTGAATGTAGTTTTTAATTGCCAGTTGCCCAGAGATTTAGAGTTCAAAGCAGATGTCCCCCTGCGTCACTCATCGGACAAAATCTATTGTCGTTATACATAAATGATCTGCCTAAATCATTTATAAACATCTACGCCAATCATACGACTATATACAGGCGCACCTCTAAACTCCCGATGATCAGAGATTCCGATTATGCATAAACTAAAAGTGTGTTAAAAACAGACTGGTTACATTCAATGTCTCGAAAACCAAGATTGTTAGATTATGTCATCTCAGACCTGACCCCGAACTACACCAATTGATATGAGAACAGCAAAATTACCTAAAATTTAATGCAAAATCGCGGATAACGAAAGTAAAAAAAGGGCCAAACAACTTCCTAGGCTGTAAATTAATCTAAACAGAGTAAAAACCGGTTGACAACGTCATCATTCAAAGAAGGACGGATAAAAGTTTGAAGGTCTCGTGATATTCAGGCGACTAGAATGCCTCAACCTCTTTACGGCTTCCTTGTTATTACTTTTCTTACGGTCGAAGGGCAATTTCCTAAATATATATCCTAGTCGCCTGACGATCACGAGACCTTAAGTAGCGATATATGTATGTTTATATATATATATATATATATATATATATATATATATATATATATATATATATATGTGTGTGTGTGTGTGTGTGTGTGTGTGTGTGTGTGTGCGTGTGCAGTGATAGACTCTAAATTGCATTTGCTTTTGTTTTTCCTCTTAACTCTTTTAAAGTTTGTATATTTTATCCTTCATCATATTTTTAGCATTATAATAACAAGCTAAAAATTTGTAGATAAGAATGTTGTGGGTAAGTAAATGATGACATGGTAAAAAATCAGCCCTGTTACGTGTTTCCAACCTCGAAAGTATACATCAAAACTGATATTAATTTTATCAATGGAATCTGATATATATATATATATATATATATATATATATATATATATATATATATATATATATATATATATATATATATATATATATATATATAATTTTTACATCGCAAAATAGCTGAAGATACAATAGCGTTTAAACTTTAAAGTTAAATTATAATATATTTGGCGTCTAGCGTATCGAGAAGCCTCGGCTTGCTGACCTCATCCAGTTTTTCTATCACTTTTGCTCTTTTTTTATCTTGCTTCTTTTAATATTACTCGTTTATCAGTTAATCTTTATTTCTTTTATTAAAAAGTAAACTATTCCAAGGAAAGTTGATTCTTCCAAAGTAGTACTTGATTTTTTGTTATAAAAAAAACAAGCGAGTTTCGAAATTTACATTCACAGATTTTATCCGGTTATCAACTCTGAGAAAAAAAATCCTTTTTATTTAAATAAATAAATGGATCCAAATTATTTTGGAAACGTTTCAAAAATTGACTTGTTCAACAAGATAGGCTGCTTCGTCCTCACTTTACTTCTGATCTCTGACGAAGGGTTGTTTTTTTTTTTCGCCATTTTCCTTCCCGTATACGATCACCTGTTCTCAGGCTAACATATTCTATCCAGCTTCGTTTTGGAATTCCAAGCATTCAATATTCTAAACTTCGTGAAATCTTATATTTTAATCCATATATAGGTAAAAAGAATTGATGGGTTCATAAATTCTAAAGGTTTATTTGTGCGAAAGTGATTGCAATGTTGTCGACTGGAATTCGAACCCGGCTGACCGATTTCTCGTTAGCCTTCACACCGCATTTCTGTCAATTAATCACGCATGAATACAATGTGAAATTCTTGTAAAATGAATATGTATTGTATAGAAGAAACATGATACAGACATTATCTGCAGATTTTTAATATATCAGCTAATATCCTGGAAAATCCGTTATAAGTATTCATATGATTGGATAGAAATCAGGAAAGAAGCACTGGAAGAGACGCGAAATATCAATCTTTCAGCGGAGAAAGAAACAGTTATATTCTGTAGTAACAGGAAGCCAATCTTTTGGGGAAATCACCAAGGTTATACCTCGTAGGGACTTGGATAGAGATGCTGTCGCAAAAAGTCTAGCTTACAAAACGAAATAGTTTGATGTTGAAATGAGCTTACTCTTTGTATTTCTGTTACACGCTAATTGATAATAGCCATACAAATATAGAAATATTAAGTGCAATGAAAAGCAACTGAAAGGTAGTTAAATGGCATACCAGATTCTATTTTCATAATGGTCAATTATGCTTCATACAAGAGGATATATATAAAATGTAATTTTATTTTATTGTAAAAACTGTTTTCTTATTCGATAATAAATTTATATAGGAGATCAGTATTGAATATAGAATAAGATACGGTTTAGTTAGTTTTGTTCAAAACTTAGAATTGCAAAAAAAACATAGCATAAACTTGAAAACACGTGTCATATTCTTATTAATCAGATCGAAACTCTTATATTGGTTTGATGTATGTCACAAACCCTGCTCGGAATTATATAAATTGAAAAATGTATAAAATCGCTTTCTCAGATCAATGGTTAAAATGTCATTGAACGATGAAGTCTGTGGTTATTAGCAAAGGTCATCCTTTTTCGAACGTTGTGGACTGACGCCACACAAAGAACTCCAACAAACAACAGAATCTACAACAATTGGTGACGTTCAAAAGCCACAACAGCTAAAAGAGATATCGCACGTAACTCGAAAAGATAAAAAGGATGTAATCAAGATGTTGACATTCCACACTAATTCAAATGAAACTTTAGAAACAAAAGCCTCCATCAATATCGGAAAGAGCGATAACAGCTACGGGAATTGATAAATCGATTTTCATGAAAACTTATTTTAGCAGAAAGATTATATGAATTCCGAAAGGAAACAGTCCTGGCTGCTCGACCAATGAATGCCGAATGTTTCCTTTTAAATAAACGGACAGTATTCCAAATGCATCTGTTATCCCTATC
This sequence comes from Acanthosepion esculentum, assembly GCA_964036315.1. Taxonomy (NCBI): domain Eukaryota; kingdom Metazoa; phylum Mollusca; class Cephalopoda; order Sepiida; family Sepiidae; genus Acanthosepion; species Acanthosepion esculentum. Next base: position 88,492,696 of record OZ038505.1, on the reverse strand, counting down.
TATTTAACATCTTGATGTCGATCAGTCAAATTACAAAGTGAGTTAGGGGAAGAGAGAGTGGTGTTATGTTCATTGACTGCATCAATCATCGGGAGTATCTACAGTCAGAAAAAAAAACTTTGATTTTTCATGAGGTTGTTATTCCTTAGTACGAGTCGATATCAATTATTCCACCGTATTTTCACAGATAATAAGACAAAAACACTTTTCTGGGTGTGGTATGGTATATAAAACAATATAGATTGATAATCAATGACCGCTTCAATCAGCGGGGGTACCTTTGATCAGAAGAAACCGACTTCGATTTTTCTTCGTCATTATCTTTAGTAGGGGTGGGAAGTGATGGATTCTAACTTTCCCATTGATTCTAGCACGTAAATGAATGTAATTAACTCGACTGGACTTCCAACTCCGCTGTCCTGCATATGACGATAAACTGCATCCAGCAGCGATGCTTCTAATCGAGAGGGCGATCCTCACTCTATTGTTTTATATACCATACCCCATCCAGAAATCATTATTTCTCTTGTTATCTGTGGAAGCACAATGTAATAATTAATATAGACTTGCACTGATGAAGAGCAGAGCTAAGTTAGAATTGTTTGTTTGGTGTCAGCTCAAATACTGATGGATCATCTAATGTCAAAATTAATTTTTCTTGGGAGGATTAGTAATTCTTTCACAAATATATTGCTGGTAATATTTCACAGTATCAAAATAGGTTTTAACGTTTTTTTCTATAGCTAGCACCCTAATAGGTGCTACCACACACCGTCAGGTGGAACCTGTGAACAACAGCAATAAAGAGGTCCTCATACCTCCCGATAGGAGCATCGCTACCGGATGCAGTCTATCGTCATACACAGGACAGCCGAGTTAGAATTCCATTCTAGTTAATTACATTCATTGACGCGCTTGTACCTTTGTGAAAGGTATGGATCCATCTCTTCCCATTTCTACGGGTAAAAGGCAAAAGAGACTTTGTTAAATAGCCATGGATAACAACCGGTCTAGATGAACAACAACTCTGAATTCATAACCTGACGGCCTAGAATACGATTGGAGGGGAATCCGTGATCTTCGGTTGTCCGAGAGGTTATGGGCGCCTTCATACTCTCTTAAATCCCACTGAAAAAGATAATGACGAAGAAAAATCAGTATGTTTCTTCTGACCTTAGGTACCCCTGATCATTGAGGCAGTCGAGGGACTAATGTTGATTATCTGCGATGTGACGTCGTGGGAAAGATAGTGGAGCATTTTACCACGATTTTGAATTCTCATCCTGTCTAGAGCCTCTTTTAAAATATATCAATTTGATTATTGCATTACTATTAATGCTTACGTATGTACGTTTTGGATAAAAATTCGATTACTACTGGATATGAAGAAATCTCTAATGTCAGAACGTCTACCCACAAAATTAACTTGTCTTTCAACGATCGTTGAAAACTTTAGGAAAGATTGGCCAAGACCGGAGCCGTAGTTAGAAGTTAAATATTATTTCGAAGAGAAGGAAGCAGAAGTTTCTGTAATGGGAATAAGCCAGACGAATGTGAATAACGCTAAAGTCAGAATTAAGTCGAATTTAGTAAAGAGGAAACGGAATCTCCACAAGTCCGTTTGACTGTAGAAAGAGTTTAACCCATCTTTTCACAGTCGGACAGGAACAACCACAAAGACCTTTTTGATCCTCTTTTCGCTGATTACCCAACGCCGACGGACAATCATTGATTTGTTGTCTGTTTCCGGAAATCAACCCGCTGTTTGCATCGATGGCCTTGTCAGACGTTAGATTCTTACGTACTAATGCACACAGATGCGAACATTAATCAACCCCTACTCGACTAAATCCTGTAACTACATACTGGTTCGTTCAGATAAATATTCTGGTCTTTGTCATTTATCCATACAACAAAATTTACAAAGAAATCGATATCTAATAATTGTATTACCAATATTGATACTGACACGTATATATGTCTTTGTATATCAGATAGGTTACGTGTGGTAATTGACTTACTTGTGTGCATCCAGCATCCAAATAGATCGGTGTTCAATACCAAATAATAGTCGAAAATACTGATTATTAAGAGAATCATTCGTATAATCTTTATCGAATCGGCATAATCTTTGAGTTACAATAGACTTATGCATAACACAAATTAATGTATATATATATGTGTGTGTGTGTGTGTGTTTAGACAACAATTTTTCATTGATGAATGTTTCATTAAATAATGTAGACAAGTTTTGTCTATTTATTTTAAGTAAATTCCTGTCGTATTGTCTGAGAAGCTTATTAACATTATCATTGAAAGACGAAAGGAAATCACCATATTGATACATGTTTAAATCCTATCTAAGCTTTCGGCTTACATAAACCATTATCAAAGATGACAATTACATTTCAATATATCAAACAATACACAGACGAGACAATAATGATAGTATGTTTTTGTTGCAAAATTTCAAAGCAACGACAAACTTGTATATACGAGATGCGGAAGCGAAATTCGCGTCTCTGCTCGTGACTTCACACATGACCACCCGAGAGTGAAAACGAGAATTATTAAGTATGGGAAGCCGTTGGTATAAACCAATGTATTCTGTTATCAATTATAGGCATTTAAGAATATTTGTGGAGATTTCGTAGTTTAATTTTGTTCAGGTTAGGTTTCAACTGTTTTATGCATATAGCTTCAATAATTTTTGTTTATTGTATACATGTTTAAGTATAGTTGTGCTTTCAACGAGGATTTTCAGGAATTGTGTACGCGGCCAGGCATGTTGTTATATATATATATATATATATATATATATATATATGTATGTATGTATGTATGTATGTATGTATGTATGCAGCGGTATGAAGAACATTCGTCACAGCAATATTCGTCTGAGGAATATTCGTTTAAGAACCAATGGTTTAAGGAATAATGGTCTAAGAATATTGAGCTAAGGCACACTAGATTAAAAATAGCAGTCAATTAAATGTCATGCGTGATACACGCTTAGGCGATCATGTATCTTTCGACACATGATTGACAAGGCAATTTTTTCCCGCAGTAGGTTGCCATTTGTTTTTTCATCCAAGGGTATAGAACCCGATCTATCCTGCTATTTAACCATAGCTGGGGGAGAGAAGAAGAGGATACATACCTTTACCAAGGGTATTAGCACGAAAGTGAATGTAATGGATTCGACTGGAATTCGAACTCGGCTCTTCGATTCCTCAATGCGTGCCTCATTAAAGGATATAAATCTAAGAAATCTTCTAGAGAATTATAGTTTAACGTGGGTCGTGACTAAGTCATATTATTCAACTCTTAGTATTAATATACATCAATGCATGCTAATAAATGCTTATAAACCACATGTATCATCAGTAATTAATGTTAATATAAGTGTAATAAATATTATTTTGTAACATAGTAACTATCAATAAAACTTAGTGTTGTGGTAGGATCCACCTAATTTGCATAGCGGAGTACCGACGATATAAATATGGTTGGTACCGGAAGACAGGGAGGCAAATCAAGAGATCCAACTAGAGACTCTGCCCGACTGCGACTTAGTCAACACATTCTCCAGGAACGTTCTTCCCAGGAATATACAAAAGACTATATGTAAATATTGTGCACACTTTTTTGTTTCAATACATTTTATTCTAACTACATTTTGTCTTTGCATTATTATTCCATGCATTAGTCAAGTTTCAACACTTAGTATTCTGTACATTAATAAAATCTTAATATATAAAAATACTATTATAGACCAATGATCCTTAGACGAGTATTCCTTAGACAAATATCCTTAGACAGGTTTCACTTAGGCAAATCTTATTTGGATGAACGTTCCTCGATCCATGTGCTGCGGTTGCATATGTTTAGTTCAGAGAAACAGATCTCGTAATACTTTACCATTTGTGTTCATGGGTACGGTATATGATAGATAGATAGTTAGATAGATAGATAGATAGATAGATAGATAGATAGATAGATAGATTCGAAGAAAATCGGTTGTGCTCTCTTGAAAGATAATTGCAAAATTGTAAACAATAACTATTACTAATAACATTACAAGCTCTTACCGAATTGAGCACTGTCAGTCATTGACGTTTATTCCGAGAATGAGTACATAAAAATTCACCTTTCTTTCAACCATGGCTTAGGGAAAATCTCCAACTGTTGCGGAATCAGGCGGGTTTCGATCCTTGCTTGAAGCAATCGGATGTTTAGCTACATTGATGAGCTGTGATACAGCGAAACAGACTGTCTGTGGATGACAATAGATAGATAGATAGATAGATAGATAGATAGATAGATAGATAGTGAACAGTGATAGATAGATAGATAGATAGTGAACAGAGATAGATAGATAGATAGATAGTGAGCAGTGATATATATATATATATATATATATATATATATATATATATATATATATATTTATATATATAGATAGATAGATAGATAGATAGTGATAGTGAACAGTAATAGATATATAGATACATAGATAGATACATAGATAGTGAACAGTGATAGATAGATAGATAGATAGTGAACAGTTATAGATAGATAGATAGATAGATAGATAGTGAACAGTGATACATAGATGGATATATTGATAGATAGATAGATAGATAGATAGATAGATAGTGAACAGTGATAGATAGATAGTTAACAGTGATAGATAGATAGATAGATAGATAGATAGATAGATAGATAGATAGATAGATAGATAGCGAACAGTGATAGATAGATAGATAGATAGATAGATAGATAGATAGATAGATAGATAGATAGATAGATAGATAGATAGATAGATAGATAGATAGGGAACAGATAGTGATATTGCTGTAATCTAGAGAGAGTTAATCGGGAATACCCAATATTACCCCTACTTACAACAGTTTCCAACGTATTGATGAGGATTGATGTATACCCATTAGTGTTCATAGGTACAATATATAACAATATGTTATTTAGATTTATTGTTCGATGCAATTCTGTCATGGTTATTTTTATATTTTATGGTTGTCTTCTGATTGTATATATTTCCTTTAATTTCTGAATAAAATTCCATAATTTACTCGAAGACATTCTCGTAATTCAAGCAACCCGAGGGAAATTATTCCAATAAATCTTATAAATAATAATAGAATAAACAATATAAATAACAACGTATATTAATCAACACGTGTAAACTCTTTTCTTAATGTAATCGAACTTAGAATTTGCAACTTTGTATCGATATATTAAACAAAGCTAATCTTAGAATGACGATGCAAATTATAATTTTGAGATATAAGAGAAAATGTATAGATTGTAATGTATTTGAACCTTACAACAATGTTATAACTCGCCAGACTAATATGAAGTAAGAATAAATTTATAGGGCATTGAATACCGGGAATAATGATTTTTTTTTTAAAGAAGGCAACTGTAATCATATGGGGTTGTCGTTATCATATGTGGTTATAGTTACAAAAAAAGGTCCGGAATTCTAAACATGTCGCGAATACTAAAACATTGAAAAGACTGTTAGTAATCTCTTTAATCCTGTTTCCTATGTATAGAAAGGAAACAATCGCTTGCATATTTATAGCAAACGGATTCAAGGAATAAGACAAGGAATGGAAGACGGAATGGGCCAAGGAATGGTTAAAAGGATATTAATATAGCAGGATTATTAACAGCTCAATAAAATGTAATGAGCTCGTGAAGCATTATTGTTGGTAGAGTCAGAAATATAACCGAAAAAAATAAAACTCTTAGGAAATATAGTAGAAGAAAAGAAAGAGGAAAATTGAAGTCCATAACTGTAAGTAACAATAATCCATGGGCGGCAGCAACAAAAAAGATACCCAAGGTATGAACGACATATATTGTAGGTCAAAATTAAGTAAGTACATTATATAGACGATAGGAGCATTTTAATAACAAACGACAGTAAAAATCCGATGGGGCCAAGAAAAAGCGTAATTAGTCTTGTGGATAAAGGAAAGAAGTCTTAATGAAAATATGAAAAGGAAAATTAAATTTAAAATCGGTAATAGAAAGCTGAGATTTTCCCTGAGCGAGGAAAGAAGGCGTAGTGAATTTAACACTAATAGAACAATCTAGAGAATAGACGCCATGAAGGCGATAACCTATTAAAGTACTTTAAATGAATTGATGGAAGGACAAAAATAAAGGAGGAAGAGACAGTTAAATAGCGTAAAAAAATGTACATAATTTCTAACATCCTGAATAAACTTGGTAATTAACAGATAAATATTTTTTAATTATTATACATGATCACTTTCGCGAAAACTTCTAAGAGACGACAATGCTGACCGTCTCCTTATGCTTTAGCACCTTATATTCAAATATCCGTTCACCATTTTTGTTCCGTTTAAAAAAAAAACCTCTTGTCCATTTATTTCATTTTATCACAAATCGTATGATTAATATCTGATTAAAAAAGGCTACGTTTACAAAAGATAAAATTGTTGAAAACAAATGTAAAAACGTTTCACAAAATTAAAATATCGCTATCGGTATTGGCTAGCTGATATTTGGCCAATGGTTGGCTTTCACTTTAAAGATTGGATGACCGTGAATGGTGGCAGAATTTCAGTAGGTGCCAAATGCAAATTTATTTTCACACATTTCTTGTACGCTAGTATTTTCAAATAATTTTGTCAAGGACACGATTATTTTGCTCAATAAAAATAAGTTATATAAAACCAGGACATAACTTATTTTGACTGACATGCTTGACAGAATTCCATCGTCATATTTATTCAAGATGTCACGTATATTTGTTATGGAATGTGCTGTTTTGAATGCAAATAGATTCACGGAAAATATTGATACGTTGTAGTCTCGCTGAAAATATTTTCTTATTAGAAAGAACAGATTAAATTTCTGTATAATGATAGATGTCAGTAAATCTTGCTCAATAACGATAGCCTGCGAGATATGCTTACTAAAGTCATTTAATAGTATGAATCTATTTTACTTATCAGATATGTAAGTTTCCTTATGGACATAGTGTGAAAAATGTAAACTATAATAAAAAATCAATGATTAAAACTGGCATGCATCTTGGAGATCTTAAAGAATACGATTCTCCTGCAGACCTGACAGACTGGTGCTACAAATTCACAACACAAACTGATTTCAAAAATAAAATATGAAATAAAGGAAAAGGCGTAGCTTAAGTAACTGGAAGAGAAAATAAAGATTAAATCAAGATGTTAACGTTCCACACAGCCAAGAACAAAAAGTATGAATTGAAAATCCTGTAAATATTGGTAAAACGAATATAATACTGGAGATAACTTGTCTAATTCTCCCAGTAAATGTTACGAAAGTCATTTTATAATTTACAGTAACGATAACGTTTCAATCAATCCAGGCGTAATATGGTCCTACAGGGTAACAGTTAATCAGCCAGCACCATAGACATTCAAAATTTATATCCTTCTTCAAACAATAAACATCGAGACAAATATTTTTACCAATATGTGGGGTTGGAAATGTTGAACTTTAAGAAAATAAAAAAGGCCACCTCGATTTAATTGGCTTTCTATAGTCAGCAGCCATGAGGGAAAGGTAATCAATTAGTTTTTAGCACGAAGCATCCTTCTTCCGTTAAGGAAACTCGTGAGGACTTTGGAAAGGTAACTACAATGCAAGTCTGAAATACCATCATTTGCAGACCTTTAGAAACAGGTCCAGATAATCTAATATTTTATCAATATTTTCCTATTTCCTCTTGAGGATCATTCAAATTGAATTTATCTAAGGGAAATGACTGCATTAACTATTTTTGTTACCAGTGCTTCAACGAATTTGTCTTGATTTTATTACATTTATTTTCCCGCTTATTCTAAATCAAATGTTCCTTTGTTGATCAATATATTTGCCAAGTTTCTGCTTATTTGTGATCAACTTATTCGTTTACGGGGGAAATAAAACGAAGCGTTTATTAACTTAACTAAATATACAGTCATATATAAATAAATATATGTATTTTAATATACAAATATACATACGTACATTTAGATAGATATATATCCATATACATACGCATCACATATATTAGATATATAGATAAATATATATGTAAGCTTATTGGCTTGTTTATATGCTTGTATCAATAAAAGAAGGGAGTTATATAAACTGGGAGTTATTTAATTTCGTAAAATTGCCATAGAAAATCATTTAGATTAATATTAAAATATACGCACGCGTCCAAGCAAACACATTTATGTACCCTCGAATATATATTTAAATATTTGTATTTTTACCATTTCGACAGTGTCTAAAAGCGAAGATATAACAACACCCACACACATATATATCTCCCTACACAGAAAACAGACACACACGCAAACGTATATGTGTATGTGTTATCTACTTTAGAATAGGCGCATATTTCCAGAATAAAAATATCCAAATACCTGTATATACACTCGCGTTTAAAAATTATTTGCCTCTTATTTGTCTTGTATCTGAATCTGAAATAAATATTTAAATCTGACTGATGGTAATATACAGAGTGTCGTTAAAGTTCGTGTGCACTTTAAAAATATATAACTTTATTTGTATTTGCGATAACAAGAGTGTCATTCAGATTTTCAGTATTTCTGTAACTCTTAGGCTTGATATATTTCGGAAGGATACTAGAATAATCCTGAATTTATCCTGAGACAAAACAGTTTGCATGCCGATAAAAATGAATTTATTAAATGTACAAAAATAGAAACAGCTGTAAGACAAGGATACGTCTTCTCACCGTACATCAACCATTACAGTGAGGTGATTTTGAGAGAATTTGAATTCATACCAGGATTTATTATTGGCGGCCATAATCTTAACAACATAAGAAATATAGATTACACATGGAGTTAGCAGATATAGAAAGAAAAAGACAGGAACTCCTGCAAAAGCTAGTAATGGAAATCAAGAAGAAATGAGGAAACATCAATTCTAAGAAGACAAAATGTATGTATGTTGCCAACAATAAGTGGAGCCCAGCATGTAAATTGCAAATAGTAGATACCAAATCCAAGCAAGAAATATTAAATATCGTTAACAAAGTAAATAGGACACCAGAAATCAAAATGTGCAAGTGAATAGCAAAAAATGTCTTCGAAAAGCTAAGCAAATTATTAAGAAATAGAAAAATGACGTTAGGATCTAACAAATAGTGTACTTAACCATTATGTAAGATCGGTCCTCCTATATAACAGTGAATACTAGTTAATCACATGATAGATGAAGACGAGACTTCAATCAACATAAATTTGGTTCTACAGAAGGATACTGAGAATACCAAGGACTAAAAATGTAAACAATAAGGATACTTTATACTTAAAACACACACCGAGAGAAAGGAAAACATAAAGAGGAAAAGGGGCTAAGAAAATTTGACACACAAAGGTCATAGTAAAGGCAAGAGAAAAGCGGCGCGTAATCAAACTAACAAGATTATGTAAATTAATTGGCAGAACAGGGATTAGGAGAGATAGCTAAATGATGTAAATTACTAACAGGAAGAACAGCAAGATGTGGGTAGTTTACATCCTGAAGGGTTGCGGATCATAGAAGTGAATTCAATGCTTATATTCGATGCTGATCATAGGGGACATTTTCATGTTAATTTATAATGCCATATTTTGTAAGTACAGCTATGTTTTGCGTGTATATTCAAAAGATAAACCCTATTTTACAACGCATAGTTATCTGGGTTTGGATGTTTTCTTTACTATCCGAATTATGACGAGAAATGGCATGAACAATCGAGCCAACATCTTGTCTATCGGATCGCATACGTAGATTGTCATAATTATTCAACAAATATTATTTGTCAATTTTTCTTTAATATATGTGAATGCGAGTAAGTAAATATGTTTAATAGGGATGAATAAATGTTAAATAATTTATCTTGATAGGAAGCAAAGTATGATAAAATTTATTAGTTCAGATAGATAATTATTAATATTATATTAAAGTTTGCCGGCGCTAAGTCGAAGAGCACGTTTCTTTTAAGGATATAAAGTAATACTCACTGGTTTGAAAAAAAAAGATTATTCACTAGGACGACATTGAAATGAATAATAAATACTGTCGATTTAAAATCCAATCTAGTAATTTCTGATAATTTACGTTTCGGATATTAAAAATGTCAGCAGAGAAAATCTAAATGAATTGGTATACTGTCACTTAAAAATAAATTAGCACTTCTTGGGTTGTGATTGTCTTAGTTGGCGAAAAGTTTAAAGCACATCAGATCAGATATTGGGGGACACGGATTCGACCCTAGAACGGGAACCGTTGTTCTTTAGTAAAAAGTCCAAATGGGTAGGTTGGCAGGTTTAATGCGCAGTGTTAAAAAATCAGGACAACTCAATTATATTCTGTTGCTTTTCATGATTAATGAATCTAGAGTTTGTAAGGTTCTTTCTGCAGGTTGTGATATTTTGTGAAAGCAAATGATTTGTCGGAATGATGTTGCTTGATATGTGACTTAATTCAACTATTAACTTATTACGCGCATGTTCATCGAAGCACTAGTCTAGTTGTTGTGGAACCAATAAATGAATTGTTTTAATATTAATTATCAGAGATAATTTTTCAAGTTGGTGCAGACAAATTCATATGAAAATAAGACAGTGGCATTTTTAAAATTTTCTGTATCTCTGGACGTTGGAGGTTTTTAAGTCTTGCAGCTTGTGATGAAATTAGTGTGTTATCTTTTGGCAGTAGCTCTCTCTCTCTCTTTCTCTCTCGCTCTCTCTCTCTCTGTATATATATATATATATATATATATATATATATATATATATATATATATATATATATATGTTATGGGAACCTACCCATAATAGTAGTGGACTAGTCCTTACCCCATAAATACTGCGCCTCAAGAGGAAGCAGCAGTGAGTGAGCGAGTCAGTCCTTTTTGGACGTCTCAACTAGCCGGTTGAACTCTCTGCCTCTGAGGCAGAGGGGAACTCTCTGCCTCTGGACAGGGAGGAACCCGGACGAGGCTCCGCCGAAGGGCAGAGCCTCGTTCGGGGAGGTTGACCAAACCCGATCCCGTTTATACAATTTTTGCCCGAGCAAACGGGCTCGGAAAGCCCACATTAATTTGACTTGAGCCACATTTGACACTCGTGGGCGTGTTAATGAACATCGTGAGTGAGTCAGTCAGTCCTTTTTGGACGTCTCAGCTAGCCGGTCGAACTCTCTGCCTCTGAGGCAGAGGGGAACTCTCTGTCTCTGGGCAGGGAGGAACCCAGACGAGGCTCCGCCGAAGGGTAGAGCCTCGTTCGGGGAGGTTTATACGGGTTCTACGGGCGTTTATACGTGTTCTACGGTTCTATTTTTGCCCGAGCTTACGGGCTCGGAAAGCCCACATTAAACCGGCCTTGTGCCACATTTGAACATCGTGAGTGAGGAGGATAGTGACAGAGACAGTGACAGAGAGAGTGAATCGGGCAGTCGGCTAGATGATTTCTGTAAGACATTGCAATAGTGATACTGGTCGCGACAACATAGTTCTCTCTAACCTAACCTGATTGTTATTACTAACACTTCTACTCTTTTGTACATATTCTGTTTGTAATATGTCTGTGTTATTCCATACCTGTGTTCGAGTTATTCTTCATTGGTTCTACCTTGGACCATCACCGTGGTACAAGGAACCTGGACCATAACAATATATATATATATATATATATATATATATATATATATATATATATATATATATATATATATGTGTGTGTGTGTGTGTGTGTGTGTGTGTGTGTGTGTGTGTGTGTGTGTGTGCGCGTGTGTGTGTGTGTGTGATATCTTTCTGAAAAATAACGTGATTGGTGTCCCCAAACATTTATTTCACTTTCAAACAACATACTATATCGTTTCCCCTGCAAACTGAATATAATGTATAATTTATTTAATGGCTTGTTTCTTGTATTGTGATTATCGGTGGATGATGATACGTTGACCGTCCCGATGAAGGGACCCCATCATCCCTGTTAATCCGATGATGAATTAACGCCATTCATAACGTTGTAAGTACCAAGTAAAATCCCACAACCATACATGAATAATAGGTAACATGAGGAAGAAAAATGGGGATAGAACACCCTACACTATTGAATGGATATGAAAGGTTTCAATGTCACGACATGGGGTTTAGATAATTTCTATATATGTAACACTTTTTAGATACGATGGCAAAATCGGAAATATTAAAATATAGAGGAGCACAGTTTTATATATAGACCGATAGGCAGATAATTGAATATAAATATCATATGAACAAAATAAAAAGCATGCAATAGAAAAACGTCAATATATTTCCAGTATATTCGTCGACATGTGTAAATTACAAAGATAATAAAACTTTACTTCATACAACAGTTAACATGTATATTATCTCGCTACTTCTCCATTTGAATCAATTGAATTTTTATTTTAGCCCGTCAGACTTTCACAATTTATATACATTGTGTTACCCATTATTTCTTTTAAATAGGTTCGTTTGAATTAACAACAGTTCATTTGCTGTTTCTTCTTTTCTCTCTATCTATCTATCTATCTATCTATCTATCTATCTATCTATCTATCTATCTATCTATCTATCTCAGTCTGTTCAGTATCTATCTATCTATCTATCTATCTATCTATCTATCTATCTATCTATCTATCTATCTATCTATCTCAGTCTGTTCAGTATCTATCTATCTATCTATCTATCTATCTATCTATCTATCTATCTATCTATCTATCCTACAGACATTCTCACTATCTAACGCCCTACATCTATCTATCTATCTATCTATCTATCTATCTATCTATCTATCTATCCTACGGACAATCTCACTATCTAACGCCCTACATCTATCTATCTATCTATCTATCTATCTATCTATCTATCTATCTATCTATCTATCTATCTCTCTCTCTATCTATCTATCTATCTATCTATCCTACAGACATTCTCACTATCTAACGCCCTACATCTATCTATCTATCTATCTATCTATCTATCTGTGTTTGGTCATATTTTTCCTCCATAATATTCTTACGTATCTATCCTTCAACAACTCTGACACATTCTCTTTTTCTCTCTTTCTCCCCTTTCCTTTCTCTTTTCTCTCTATCTCTCTATATATCCGGAAATGCATGAAGCAATATATATATATATATATATATATATATATATATATATATATATATATATATATATATATATATATATATGTACATTTTCTTTAACTTTCAAGCATAATGAAGATTATGTTTGTTATGATTTTACTGCTTTTCTTTCGAAAAAATCAAATAAATTGTTTTATTCGATTGTTTCCTCGTTCTTGTAAAATGATCGTTCTCTCTTCGAAAAGTAATTGCACAGATTCTATTTATTTTTACCAAGTTAAAAGCACACTAAAAACAGAAAGTATAACGTTATCAGATTTACCAATAAAGCTAGCTATTCTACGACGATTAGTGTAAGCAAACTTTTCTCCAACTCAGTATATATATAACTCAATATTTATAAGTGTGTGACTGTCTTTTCGGGTGCATATATACCGTAAGCATATTTCGTTTTACTTCAACGAATCTCTAAAATAATGCACTCACACAAAATCGTACGCATTAGTAATCCTTTTATGCGTATTTGTAACTTGAAAACAATAGTCACAACTATATAAAACACGGCAACGCCCTTATAGTGTCTATAGAATGCTGGTCCTATGGTTTGGGTCATTACTTGAAAAATACGTGATCGCGTGACTGTCATTACCATGATATATATATATATATATATATATATATATATATATATATATATATATATATATATATATATATATATATATATATATTCGCCGTGGATGGCCCTACACCAGTTGAAATAACCAGATACTCAGTCAGACATTTCTTTCCAGCATCGGAACTACCATCTTTCAACATCGCCTGCGCTGTGCGTGTCACGCGTCCAGAATGCGTCCCACACGACTAACATGTATAATCCTGTTTGGAGAACGAACCAGCGGCACGAGGCTAGGCGGATGCCCAAAACGACCTTTCAAAGATTAATAGAAGAGATCCCTGACAGAGACCAACATCGACCCTGAGAACTGGGAAGACATTTCTGCAAAAAGGACTTATTGGCGCAGCAGCATCTGGGGAACCACCGAGACTTTCGAGTCCAACCATAAATATGAAGAGAAACTGCGACCCGGTGTCGGGAGATGCCGACTCGCCGAGCCGAATCCACCACCCACATATCCATGCGACTCTTGCTGACGACTTTCCAGAAGTAGGCTGGCTCTTCAAAGACACCATCCGCCACCGACTTCAGAGAGGAGAAAGGGAATAAAGAGAGAGGCAGACGAACTTGAAATTCGATTTGCGACCGGCTGCTGACTACTGCTACCATTAAGAATATATATATTTGTGTATGTGCGTGTATGCATGCGCATGTGAGTGTGCGAAAACGTGTGTGTGTGTTTGTTGATTTCCACAACTTACTCAGATATTTAAGCGTTATTAAATTTCAAAATGTTATCCAGCTACTTTGACATAATGACACGGTCTAATAACAGAACCGAATACCTCATCGTCACTGTGCGAATTATCACAATAGACCACAGTCGAAAAATGGGAAACGTACTTTACTAGTCAGCCAATTAACCTATCAACAATAGCAAATCGTCTGACAATCGCTACTATTAAAGGGACCACTCATGATCAGAGGATTTCAGCTTGCATCCCATTTTGGGAGAATGCAAAACTGCAAAACTAAAACTCCAGTAAAAGGCCTGTTGCAGTGGGCCGAAGGGTGTGAGTGCCAATCGAATGTACAACTGAGAAGGTGGACACAAAGGCAAGGATAGGTAACGGCAATAGCAAAGAAGGATGACAAAACACAGATGGTCAGTTGAAGACGATGGGTATCCTGTCTTTGGAAAGTCGTGTATCGGGATCCGGATAGCTTGGCGACAATGGCAGTAGACGGCTGGCGTTGCGATTTTGAGTTGGACGTTGAGGTGCTGACGTTCCGGTTGAGGGTTGATGTGTGGATGCTCCAGTCGGGTTGACGGTTGATGATTGTTGATGAGTGTGGTTGCTCCGGTCGGTGTCGACGGTGTGTGGTTGTTGAAGTGCGGGAATTAGCTGGAAGCTGCAGGAGTGAGCTGTGGGTCGCTGGAAGCTGCAGGTGTGAGCTGGAAGCTGCGGGAGTGGGCCGGATGTTGCGGGAGTGAGCTGGAGGTTGTTGGAGTGAACTTGGAAGGCGCTGGAGGTTAGCAGTAGCAGAGAGTGAAGCGAGTATCGTGTTAGAATGACCTTCGGAAGTTAGCCCTGAAAAGGGCTGTTTGAACAACTGCTGCTACTGCTGCTGGATTCCCCCGGTTGTTGGGCTCGGTCGACTTGACTGAGCGTCACAGTCGCGATGTAGAAAGGCTCCTGGCTCCCTAGCCGTCTCCTTGATTTCTGTGAAATTGCTGGTATTTATGGAAACCGTTCGTACAACAGCAGCAGTCCGGCTAAACCCATAAGTGACTATAATTACTTTAGGGGCATATTATAGTCAAAAGTGTATTTGGTGTTTGTTGACTGTATTTAAATTAATTTCGGTACGAAATTAAAAGTCTTTTCTTTTGGTTTCGTGGCGAAAATTAAGTTTTGTGCTTTTTTCTTTTGGTTTGAAAATAGGTCATTGCTATTTTTAGCGCACGTGAGTCGTGACCGTTCTCTGCCGAAGGCGTATACGGGATTGTTTACAAAAAGTGGGAGTCGTGATCGGGCACACCGCGACAGGCCCTTCCATTGGTAAACGAATTTTTGACTCATAAACATTATTGTACAGGGGATTGGTTTGTGATAATTCGTAATTATTTTCTAATTTTATGTTATTGGTAAAAAGAGGTTTCATTTTGGTTGCTAGAGTTTTTTTTTCTTTTTTCGATTTAAGAATATTTTGAGAGGGACATTCATTATTAGCAATCTAGTTATATTTTATTTGTATAGAGAGAAATATTTAAGAAAACGCTCTGTTTATAATAAACAGTATTAACAATATCCAGGCCGGTAAATGTTGTTAATAATGTTTATTATAAACAGAGTCTTTACTTAAATATTTGCGTCTGTATAAATAACGCATAACAATAAATATATATATACAAGGTAACCAAAAAAGTTATCTCCGTTTTTTGATTAGTCATTGAATGAAGTTAAAATATATACGAAATGCGTTTAGCAATTGTTTTTAAATTCGGACAGCCGGAAGTAGGAACATCAGAATTTATAAAAAACACACGCACTGTGCTTGGCCATCAGTTATAAGCCGGACAGCTCTGAGAAGGATGGAAGTGTCTAGAGATCTCGATCGGGGCTGTTTGGTTTACGACTTCAAAGTGGTCTTATCAGCAGCTGCATCAAGTAGCCGCATATGTCAAGCGTTTCGTGATAGTGTTGTGGATGAACGTACTGCAAGGCGTTGCTTTCGAAAATTCAAGTCGGGAGATTTGTCTCTCCATGATGAGCCTCGCAGTGGACGACCACAAGTCTTGAATGACGGAGTCCTGAAGGCGGCCATTGAAGAGGACGGTAATCTAACGTGTGGTGAATTTGCAAGTCAGTTCAACGTTTCCGATGAAACAGTTAGACTTCACCTGCACCGCCTAGGTAAAACGTACAAACTGAGCAAGTGGGTTCCGCAAATGCTGTTGGAGGTCCACAAGGGACAACGATAAGCAGCCTGCGTATCGCTGCTTTCTCGCCACCGTAACGCATCCTTATTCAATCGAGTGATTACCAGTGATGAAAAGTGGGTTCTGTACGAAACTCCCAAGCGTCCCAGACATTGGTTGTCTGCTCAGGATGCTGTCCCTCACACCGCAAGACCGCCTATGCACCCACGCTAGATTATGTTTTGTGTCTGGTCGACAGGTCGTCAAGTGGTTCATTATGAACTGCTACCAACGGGCCAAACAGTCACTGGAGACCTATACTCGCAGCAATTGAAACGTGTGCAACAGGCATTGCGGCAGAAGGTGTCTGTTGCAGTTAGCTCCTCCTCAGTCCCTTAATCCTTCAACAGGGGTCTCTCTTCCCTGGCTATAAATACTGGCTGACCCTTCGCCTCTCTCTCTCTTTTCCCACCTAGGCCTTGGGCCGCCACCTCGCGGGGAGGTGGATTAAATCAGGCTTTTCTACTAAAACACCAATAAGTGACCTCTCACAGATACAGCATTTCCCAATTTCTGGGAACACGCTAAGAACAATACACGTACGTACGAGCACTCACTACAACACACATACACATAATTTCTCCACACATACACTATATAACTATACATGTCTTTGTGTAAATTGTTATTAATATATATTTGTTTACCCATATATATCGGTCTTGTTTGTTTTCTTTGTCGTCTTTGGACTTAATTAATGTCCACAATTCTCACGTAGCTAGTCCGACTAGCAGGAAATTTTAACCTTCTGATATCTCTTCACATCTTCACCCTACAGTCCACTACAAGCCAGCACTGGTGAATCGCAAAGTGTGCCTTTCCTGCATGACAACGCCAGGCCGCATGCCGCGCGAGTGGTTGGGAGAGTTTGGCCATCCACCTTATTCACCAGACCTTGCCCCATCCGATTACCACCTCTTCCACTCCCTGGATAATAATCTTCGTGGGAAATCCTTCACCAATTAAGCAGACTTGCGCATAGTCCTCACGGACGTATTTGCGTCAACCCCCCTGAGTTCTACCGCAATGACATTGAACAGCTGGAGACACGTTGGCAGAAGGTGCTGGATGCCGATGGCGATTACTTCGAAGACTAAATATAAGTTGTACATACTGTGAAGCGTTTACTTTTTTCCTTTAAAAACGAACATAACATTTGGGTTACCTTA
>OZ038505.1:88327261-88472261 GCA_964036315.1 Acanthosepion esculentum | reverse complement strand
ATTCTAAAATTACAGATGCGAATCAAGGATTATGTCAGAACGTAACATATCAACATTAAAACAAAGTTCATTAAAATGTAAATACATGCTATTAAATTGATATCCTGACACGAGTATGACGCAAGAATGAAAATAATAAGAATATAATAAAGAAAAAATGCAGTTAGATTCGAAGACCTGAAAAGGTGATTAAATTCTAAAACCGGAAATATAATTAAATTTGGTCAAAATTAAACCTGCATATTTAAAAAAAAAAATAGCTGATTTCTTACTGACGTGAACCGAAAAAATATGATTACATTTATTAAGAGAGATACTTACTGAAAGAAAATAACGTACATGATTTGAATAAACGATAAATTGATTCGTATTGTTACTGCTTATAAATCCATTCTAGGTTATTTAAACCCAGAAATAGTTTTCAGATTGTATGACATTTTTCTGGTGATAGGTACGGTTTAGCGATACAAATTTTACTAATTAATCCATAGTCGATGGAGAATAGGTGGATTCATATATTTCTCAAGTGTTTTTGCGCGTAAGTGATTATAACGAATCCAATTAATTTCCAGTTAAATTTCCGCTTGTATATCCAAGCTTACATCACGTGGTATTCCCAAGCAGTCATCCATCTAATAATGACCAGATTCGACGTTGCTTAACTTCAATGATCTTTCTGGAACCATTGATTCAACGTGACATGCCTGTAATATACGATTAAATGGATGACAGAACCAAGAAGACAGTGAATATGCTTAGTGAAACAATAATAATCTCTCCGTCTACCAAGAAAACTGACTTCCATTAAATTGCATATGTGTCCAAAGGATTCATTATATTTTTTAAACGATTCACACTTTTAGCATTTTCTGATGAAGAAAAGGTACTCATAATTAAGGATGAACAAAGAAATAACAATTTTAAACATAAGTTATTTTCTGAAACAGAAAAATTAAAATACATATCGGCATTTAGTGGAAATTATAAAATTCATTCAAATTTTATATTTAAAAAATAAAATTTGTGGCCACATTTTGCACAGATTCTTTGCAAATGTATTTCCCAGGCCTGTTTTGGGCAAATATAACAAGGAGTTTGCGTTTTTCTATCCATTTTAGGAACACAAAATGAGAAACGTTTTGCCTTTCACTCACTGGATGATTCCTGGGTAATATATTGCTCACTAGAGTTTGAAGTTCTCTCAATAACACCGAAATCTGAATCCTTGAGTATATCTTGCAAAACTTGAAGGTCCAGAATTTGATGTAAAAGATTCTAGGATGGAATCCATTCTTTTGCACTTCAATTAGTGTAGAAGATTAATTTTCACAATTATGCATAAAATAATACATTTATTTCTCATTGAAAGATTTGATAAATTATTTCATTCAGTTTTGTTGTCATCTTTCATATGATCATCAGAAAGCCTTTCAGTTGGTTTAGGAGATATAATTTCAGACTTATGCTTCGAGTAATACAGTTCAGTAATCATTAATTCGCTTGAAGAATCATTTCTAGTAGCTTTGTTGTCCTCGTTCATATCATCAACCAAAAGACATTATTTCGGTAGTCCTTTCAGTTAGTTTAGAAGAACAAACTTCAGACTTATCCTTCGAATAATACATTCCAGTCAGCATTGAAGGTTTTCAAGAATCATTTCTAATAGCTTTGTTATCCTCATTCATATCATCATTCAAAAGACATTATTTTGTGAGTGCTTTCAGTTAGTTTAGAAGAACAAACTTCAGACTTATCCTTCGAATAATACATTCCAATCAGCATTGAAGGTATTGAAGTAACATATCTAGTAGCTTTGTTGTCCTCATTCATATCATCATCCAAATGACATTCTTTTGTGAGTACTTTCAGTTAGTTTAGAAGAACAAAATCCAGACTTATCCTACGAATAATACCTTTCATGCAGCATTGGAGGTTTGAAGAATCATTTCTAGTAGCTTTGTTGTCCTCATTCATATCATCATCCACAATACATTATTTCGTGAGTCCTTTCATTTAGTTAAGAAGAACAAACTTCACACTTATCCTTCGAATAATACATTGCATTCAGCATTGAAGGTATTGAAACATCATATCTAGTAGCTTTGTTATCCTCATTCATATCATCATCCAAAAGACATTCTTTTGGGAGTCCTTTCATTTAGTTTAGAAGAACAAACTTCAGACTTATCAATCGAATCATACGTACCAATCAGCATTGAAGGAATTGAAGTAACATATCTAGTAGCTTTGTTGTCCTCATTAATACCATCTTCCAAAACATATTCCTTTGGGTGTCCTTTCAGTTAGTTTAGAAGAACAAACTTCAGAATTATCCTTCGGTTAATAACTTTCAGTCAGCATTGAAGGTTTTGAAGAATCATTTCTAGTAGCTTTGTAAATCCTCATTCATATCATCATCCAAACGGCATTTGGTGTGTCCGTTCAGTTAGTTTATAAGAACAAACTCCAGATTTATACTTCGAATAATACATTCCAGTCAGCATTGAAGTTTTTGAAGAATTACTTCTAGTAGCTTTGTTGTCCTCATTCATACCATTATCCAAAATAATTCTTTTGGGAGTCCTTTCAGTTAGTTTAGAAGAACAAACTTCAGACTTATCATTCGAATAATAAATTTCACTCAGCATTGAAGGTTTTGAAGAATCATTTCTAGTAGCTTTGTTGTCCTCATTCATATCATCATCCAAAAGACATTCTTTTGTGAGTACTTTCGGTTAGATTAGAAGAACAAACTTCAGAATTGTCCTTCGAATAATACATTCCAGTCAGCATTGAAGGTTTTGAAGAATCATTTCTAGTAGCATTCTTGTCCCCATTAATATTATCTTCCAAAAGACATTCCTTTTGGGGTCATTTTAGTTAGTTTAGAAGAACAAACTTGTGACTTATCCATCAATTAATAACTTTCAGTCAGCATTGAATGTTTTAAAAATCATTTCTAGTAGCTTTGTTGTCCTCATTCATATCATCATCCAAAAGACATTCTTTTGGGAGTCATTACAGTTAATTTAGAAGAACAAACTTCAGACTTATCCTTCGAATAATAACTTTCATTCAGCATTGATGCTTTGGAGAATAATTACTAGTAGCTTTGTTGTCATCATTCATATCATCATCCAGAAAATATTCTTTTGTGAGTCATTTCAATTAGTTTAGAAGAACAAACTTCAGACTTATCCCTCGAATAATACATTCCACTCAGCATTGAAGGTTTTGAAGTAACATTTTTAATAGCTTTGTTATCCTCATTCATATCATCTTCCAAAAGACATTCTTTTAGGAGTCATTTCAGTTGGTTTAGAAGAACAAACTTCAGACTTATCCTTCGAATAATAACTTTCATTCAGCATTGTAGGTTTGAAGAATCATTTCTAGTAGCTTTGTTGTCATCATTCATATCATCATTCAGAAAATATTCTTTTGTGAGTCCGTTCAGTTACTTTAGAAGAACAAACTTCAGACTTATCGTTCGATTAATACATTTCAGTCAGCATTGAAGGTTTTGAAGAATCATTTCTAGTAGCTTTGTTGTTCCCATTAATATCATCTTACAAAAGACATTCCTTTGGGCGTCATTTTAGTTAGGTTAGAAGAACAAACTTCTGACTTACCCATCAATTAAAAACTATCAGTCAGCATTGAATGTTTTAAAAATCATTTCTAGTAGCTTTGTTGTCCTCATTCATATCATAATCCAAAAGAATTCTTTTGTGAGTCCTTTCAGTTAATTTAGAAGAACAAACTTCAGATTTATCCTTCGAATAATACCTTTCATTCAGCATTGGAGGTTTGAAGAATCATTTCTAGTAGCTTTGTTGTCCTCATTGATATCATCATCCGAAAGACATTATATTGGGAGTCATTTCAATTAGTTTAGATGAACAAACTTCAGAATTATCCTTCGAATAATATATTCCAGTCAGCATTGAATGTTTTGAAGGATCATTTCTAGTAGCTTTGTTGTCCTCATTAATATCATCATCCGAAAGACATTCTTTTGGGTGTCCTTTCAGTTAGTTTAGAAGAACAAAATCCAGACTTATCCTTCGAATAATAAATTCCAGTCAGCATTAAAGGTTTTGAAGTATCATTTCTAGTATCTTTGTTGTCATCATTCCTAGCATCATCCGATTCTGAATAAAGATTGCTGACATCGTCAATTTTATTATGTTCTTAAGGAAGATTAATAGCACATATTTCGAATTTATGATGTCTTTTATTGAATAAAATCTTTCAACCATGGTCCCAATAGTCCTTCGTGGTATGAGGAGGAGAAACCATCCACCAAAATATTAATTTTGTTCTAAATTCTCTGTCGTTCTTTAGACAAATGAAACAGAAGTCAATGTCACAAAACAATTTGTATAGAATAACTATGAAGTTGAAAACATTAGTTTTGAAAAGAAATGTGTTCATTGGACCCATTGGTAGACTGACGTTTACTTCAGCATCATGCTAAATAGGTATGTCATGAGAAATTATCCTGTCATTCTTGAAAGTACATCGAAAATCGAGAGTGTGACAATCGATCCTCCAAATAGGATTATATTCCATATAGGTTGTCATTTTATGAATGTCATATCTTGAAATTAAATTTGAAATTACGGCTAAAGTACGGCTAAAGTACTTATAAAATGCATTAATGAAATGTTTCAATGTTCAAAATAATTTCCATAGGAAAAGCGGACAAAACAATAATGCCGAAATCAGTTTATGAGATAAAACTAAAAACGGAACAGAATATCTTTCTAAAATGTTTAATTTTTTCCGAATGATTCATGTTGTAAATGACTCACATAAAATATTTCATGATACTTTTATCATTGAAAAGTTCAGTAATTTAAACTTAAAGGAAACTGAGTTTTTGTAGTGATTTCGATGTTCTAGAAGTATAAGATAAATATCTCTATCTTTTATATAGGAAGACTTAAATGTCGAAATGAATTATCAAATAGATTTCTAAACAAATGTACTTTCATGAACGTTTCCAAGTGTCAAAATTTAAAACTGTCGGAATTATATATCCTAATTTTAAACAAATTCTGTCGACACGGTAAACGCATTAATAAATAAAAAAATACAAATGTTTTACTTTCAACCCATTCTGAAGTATTTATGTCGGTTTACCTTTGATCCACGTTCAGAAAATTCTACATACATTTCTTACTTCCCAGGCATTCTGATAAGGAGAAGAGGATTTACCTTTAATTCGAGAGAAAAAAACTCCATGAAATACGTTGACACCTTTCGACTCAAATTGAGATCGAAGAAAATATACTAAATATTAAAGACATTTTAAAAGTCACTCATTTTATTTTTCTTATTTTACGAGAGACGCCAGCTTAGGAATTAGTACTGAGATTCATCATTTAAACATACAAACAGAGAAACTTATTACATTTTGTCGTTTTCGGATCTGAGGAAGATTTTAATGGTGAAATGCATTATCGAAATATTTCTAAACAAATTTTTTTTCATGAACGTTTCCAAATTCTAAAATTTTAAAACTTTTTTATATTCCCTAATTTTAAAACGAACACACACACACATAGGATAACGCTATATATATTTTTTATATATTAAAGACTATTTTGAAGGAAAGGTATATGACAAAGTGTAAAATGTTTTTCTGTGGCGTTTCGTCACTTTGGACTTCATCGGACTAGATTTGCTCGTGTTATTGCGACTACACATGCGCAGGAACAAGAGTCGATGTAGACGCCAGCAACAAAGAAACATTACCACAGTGATATTTACTGTTAGTATGGGTACTAGCAACATTTAAGTAAATTGACATTTCACCCTTGGACAAGTGAAGTGGGATTTTCATAATAAACAAGTATTAATACCATGAAAAAAAAACAAGTATACCTAAACGGTACCGACACATGAAAAAACAAACAAACAAACAAAAATTACTGAAACACAACAATGTAAGAAAATGATAAGGAAGTTGGCTCCCTGTGCCGAGCTAGGGAATTTTTCTCCCCGGAATCGATCCTCGAAATCAATAAATCGACCATTCGCCCTTGCATAGAGTATTGCTGCCATATATGGTATGGAGCCCCTGCTGTTTGCCTCAGTGTTCTTGATCAGATCCAGAGACGGTTATGCAATGTAATTGGTCCTGATCTGTCATCTCGTCTGCAGTCGCTCTCTCACAGACGCGAAGTTGCCTCGCTCTGTCTTGTTTACAAATACTTTCACGGTAATTGCTCCGAGGAGCTGCTTTCGCTGGTTCCTAGGCCTCATGAATTTAAACATCCTACGTGGCTGGCATCCCGCTCCCACCCCTTCACCGTTGAAACTGTTAGATGTAGACGTCTCTTCTACTCCAATAGCTTCATGTCTCGCACATCTCGCCTGTGGAACTCCCTTCCTTATTCCTGTTTCCCTGACAAATACAATCTCCAACTATTTAAGTGTAACATCAATCGACATCTCCAGTTGCCTTGATCTATCCAATTCCCTTCTCCACATCCTTTCACCTTTCATTCCTATCTGCTGTCGCTCCAAATCTTCTGTAACCCCATTGCCTTGATCGATCCACTATCTTTCTCCACATCCTCTCCTTTACTACTCCTATCTGCTCTTCCTCCAAACCTTCTGTAACCCCTTGCGTGCTAGTGGCCTCCAACCTTGCTTGGGGTGATAAGCTTAAAAACAATAAAAATCTAATTAAAAATGAAATCAAATGATGGTATAGATTAATAGAATACCCAACATGTTCGATCTCCCTAAAACCACAAAACAGACATTCAAATTCGCCCCATTATTTCAGGAATTGGAATTTCAACACCTCTTCTTGGAACACTCTGACCATCACATATAAAAGCAATCAGGCAACCTCGTTAAGAAACTAATGCAAAAAATATAACTGAAAACACATGGCCAGTCTAGATATCAAATCACTTTACCCTAAGGTCCACGTTGAGAGATTCCTTAAAAAAAAAATCTAATACTATCAAAGATAAACCTCTCCCGAGCGATGCTATTTCACATTATTAATAATTTTATAAACATAAATTTTAGATTACCAATAGGATGGCCTGTTAGTGGAATGATCAAATATTTGAATTATCGGTTTATGGTAAACATTATATACTTTTGTTGAGTCTTGACTCATTGTTGAATCTCGACTAATGCATGGAATAATAATGCAACACAAAAAGTACTTAGAACAAGAATGTATTATAACAAGAAAATGTACACAATATTTACATATAGTATTTCTGTATATTTCTGGGAAGACGTTCCTGGAGAATGTGTTGACTAAGTCGCAGTTGGGCAGAGTCTCTAGCTGGATCTCTGTATTCGCTCCCCTGTCTTCCGGTACCAACCATTATTTATATAGTCGGTAGTCACCTATGCAGATTAGGTGGATCCTACCACAACAACTTTTGATTTTACAATCTTGCTAAACTTTGAAATTTGACAATTGCTCCTTCTGAGATAGTAATTTAGCCTTGTTGGACCATATAAGGCGTGTCTTTCTGTCAGTAAGATCAATTTTGACGTAGTGTAATTTTTACATTAAATTTCTAGTAGTGTTGTTAATATTTAGTAAGATGCATTGGTGTTCGACTGACATTTTGACATTTTGAATTCATTGGTTCTGTTAACACCCTAAACAAAGACCCTTCAGTTAACAGTTGCGTTCTATTTTATTTTGTATGATAGAAATCTTTTTCTTAGATATATATGTTTTAATCATTTTGTTAGATCAATTTGTTTAAACTTTCCATTTGTTTCTTAAATAGCTGGTTTATTTCACAACTATAAACATTATATTATTTTTTCACTCAAAGTGTATGTAGTTTGTCGAATATCTTGCTAAATTACCTTTCATCTTTCATAGTAAATGTTGTGGTAGGATCCACCTAATCTGCATAGGTGACTACCGACTATATAAATAATGGTTGGTACCGGAAGACATGGAGGAAATCACGAGATCCAACTAGAGACTCCGACCGACTGCGACTTAGTCAACACATTCTCCAGGAACGTCTTCCCAGAAATATACAGAAATACTATATGTACTTATTGTGTACACTTTCTTGTTATAATACATTCTTGTTCTAAGTACATTTTGTGTTGCATTATTATTCCATGCATTAGGCGAGATTCAACAATGAGTCAAGACTCAACAGTAAATGACATTGCATCATGTTTAACGCTGTAGCCAATTTATATCCGTTCCCATATAAGACGTCTGGATAACGTCTACGATTCTAAATCTGCGTGCCACAACCTCGTACGTATGATTGCTTCTTAACTTTTGTTTTCCCCCTTACTTTGAACTTAGCGTAGGCCAATCCGATTAGTTGATCTGAATAAAAACAAAACAAACCCTGCAGCTGACCCCTCTTTTTTCTTTCTCACTTTTTCTTATTCTTTCCTTTTTCGTGATAATAGGGTGTGTCTTATGTCTTTCTTTCTTACTCTTTAATCTTGTGTATCTTGTTTTTAATCTCAATAAATTGTCTACTCACCAGTTATTTACTAACGTTTGGTGATATGCGTTAAGACGCATCGAAACATGATTGCATTTGTGCCATTCTCGTCATTAATCTGAGGAAGCGCTTCTGTACTGCTGACAGTTTATACATTTCTAAAATAGCTCGAATAGAACCATGTCTATATGTTTTTATGTGTGTGTCTGCCTGTGTATGATCCTGTGCAATGTGTGCGCGTTAAACAAAGAATATGTAACCAGCAATAATTCTTTTAAATATCTATTAAACCTGAAAACAAAGTGAATATCAGTTAACCCATCTAGCGAATACCATCAAAAACCGATTAAGTCGTTCGATGTCAGGTGGAAAACTGTGAAGAACGTACAGAAATGTTGTGTTATTTTCACAGTACCTCTGGCCATCTTTTGTTGTTTTTAACATTTCCAAATTCGAAATGAACACGTGTTAATTTGTCATGACTGGAACAGAATAAAAAAGAAATTTAACACATTCACCTCTAGATTAAAACAAATTGTGAGCATGTTGCATTTATTTGCTGTATTTCCAGTCAAGATCTGATGGAATTTCAAAAGGCGCCTTTGATTTCAGTTAGATTTTGTAGTTTACATATAGCATTCCGATATTCCGTTTTCATTTTTGCTAGTCATCGGAATGTGCATTTCGAAGATAAATATGCTATTATGGAGGTAAAATGCCAGAGAAATAAAACCTGACGAAAAATGTGTTTTTAACATCTAATGCAGATGTGGCTAAGAAAACAGAAACCAAAACCAAAACTTAAAGCTTTCTTCAAATCGCTGGCACAATTTGATATTCAACACATCAGAAAAATGTATAAAGGCATAAGAAAAGACAAGCAAAACCTGAAGAAATAAGGTTGTAGACATAGAATCAGAGTGAGCAATGAACCGATTGTGAGATGAAGAATCTATGCTCTTCTTAATGCATGTAATAAGTAAACCAAACATATTCATCTTCTATATGCCATGTCCATTACGAAATTTGATGATTATGGCTCTCCCCAATGTTCTTTAGCTCTTAATACTTATTTTCTCTTTTTTCCTATAACTTATCGCGCCATCCATTTACTGAAGCTCGCTAGGTAGGATATGCTTTGTTTTCGTCTGTCACTCTTGCTTTCAATCTCTCCTCTGAGTATCAAATTTCAATTCCCTTTTTGATTGTCATGTGTTCTGGAAATTTCAACTGTCTTTTCCTAATATTAATTGTGATTTCTGTTTCAATTTCCTCCTAACCTTTGTCGTTGCTTACATGTTAAGTCCATGGTATTCTTAGCCTCCTTCCATAGAACTACATTTCGGTTGCTTCAAGTCTCTTCTTCATCTGTGAGGAGATTGCCGAGAAGTCACTGCAGTATATTGAATATATTTTGGAAGGGAATTTTGGCTATCTCGATGACACAGCGGATTTCAATATCGCACTTTCCGTCCCCTGTTAAAATATTTTCCAGATATTTTAGTTGCTGCCCATGTTTAATTTTGTTATATCTCCATATTGTAATTTGCCTGTTGGCCTGTTCCTTTTGCTGCAAACCAACCATTAATTCTATCGTTTGCAATTGGGGTGTAGTCCTTTCTTCACATTTTCCTCCCCGACATTCTAGGCACGTGGCCGAGTGGTTAGAACGTTCGCATTCTGACCATGATACCTGGGGTCGAACCTCACCATGGTCGATTTGCCAGGAAGGATACCTTCAGATGTTATCGGGATGGAGGGGTCAATCCCAGCGTGCGGCACTTTTTAAAAGTACCTGAAAACCATGGTACGGGTTGACCGAAGCCTTGTGAGAGAATTTGGGTACACGGAACACGTGGGGGCGTCGATAGCTGTGCTATCACGAAATATCAAGTCATTGTGACCGAGTACTGGCCTTGTTCAAATTGTTGATCACGCTAGATAACATGCTCTTTCCCTGAAACTGTAAAAGTTGCTTTATAGACC
This sequence comes from Acanthosepion esculentum, assembly GCA_964036315.1. Taxonomy (NCBI): domain Eukaryota; kingdom Metazoa; phylum Mollusca; class Cephalopoda; order Sepiida; family Sepiidae; genus Acanthosepion; species Acanthosepion esculentum. The sequence goes on along the minus strand of OZ038505.1, from coordinate 88,461,801 downwards.
ACAGGTGTGCTCTGTGGGTGGTGCATAATCACAAATGCATCTGATCAAGCGTCTGCAATAGGGATTGGTTTGCCACCCTAGTAGACGGGTATTCTAGAATACCAGTGGCCAGCTATACATAGTAGCTCTTTTAGTTTCTTTTGTACCTCTTAGTAAATTTAGTCTTATTTTTAACTCTCCTAAATATTTTACCCATGTTCGTTAGGTAGGTTATTCACTGTATTTCTCTGTTATTCTTACTTTCTCTATGTCATGTGAATGGAAAACTTTCCAATACTTCTTTCCTCATTAAGTGTCTTAGAAATTTCAACTGTCAAAACCGTCACTTTAGGAAATCTATTCTTGGCCAACCCGAGAAGCATTTACTATCTGCTTTTATAAATAATTCTTGTTATTCATAAACTACTTTGCAATACATATATATTGTAAATGAGTTCATAAATAAATATAATTATTATAAAAGCCACCTACTTTACAGACACTGTCTAAAACCTTCATTACCTACCATCTCTGTTCAAATACGCACTCGCTGAAAGAGATAAATTCTTGAACGTATCTGTTTCAAAGTTCGAAAAAGCAGCAGACGGTTTCTAATGAAATTAATTTAGCTTGCAAAGTGATAAAAATATTAGAGCAGAATCTAAATCTGATCGCGTCAAAGATGTGAATGTAAGTAATACTCAGCAAATATCTTAGAAATATATAAAAAAATATAGGTTTATCACTGCGTCTCGCATACGGAATTTGTTTATGGATTAGAGAAGGTAATTGTGATAAGAAAATAAAGCAATCGAGTTCGAATTCTTTTCGCAAATACCCGTGGTATATATTTTAAAACACTTTAAATCTTCGGCAATTAATAGTTGTTCTATGAAAAATATTAAAAAGAAAATATCTTGGTTTAGTCAATAATAGTCTTATAGTTAAAAGAAAAAACTTATATATGTGTCAAATAAAACGAATCTTTGCTAACCCCTCGCTATTCCTAGTGTTTCTTTCAAGACAGATGTTAAGATGAGATACATTTTTTAAGTCCCACCAGTCAAGACCATTAGAGATAATACCAGACATTCCACGTGCATAGTATCAACTCATCCTCATTTATTTACATTGTTTACATTATTCTGACTATTTTCCTCATCTTTGTTGCCATATTTATTACAACGTTTCGGCCGTTGTATGCTCCCGCCGTCTTCAGGCGGTTGAAACGTCTAACTGAACACTTTAATTTACACTGAGAAACTGCTTGTATATATAAGGATAACCGCCAAAGTCTTTGAAGATAATTAGAAATTAATTCTGGGGTAAAGATGTTTTTTTACGGTCAAATACAATTACTGAAGGTGCTAAAATCTTTGAGAATTCAATTTTGTTTGTAAAACGTTAGATATTCTTCAGAAATATATTTAGAGAAAATAACTACAATTCCAAAATTGTTATTTTCATCTGTGTGAAATTATTATAAATGAAGCAAGTGACAGAAATTATCAATGACTCTATGTAACAGGCTTTTTGTTACAAGTAATAATGCATTTGAAGAAAAAAACTGAAATATAGTGAAAAGGATTTTTGGAGAATGGGGCTTCAACTGAAAAAATTAACTGACACTATTGCAGACACTTCTGATGACGTTTCGACAACAAATGAGATAAACAATCATCTTGATATGCATGTTGTTCTCCATAACAGGCTTCAACTGAAAGTATAGACTAATATCCTGCTGTGGAGAATTAACAAAACTAACATTTTGCACCACATAGACGGAATAATCATCTAGTAAAAGAAATGCAGTATTCAAAATATGTTTATCCATAGAAAGAAAAATACGTTTGAATTTAAACAACTACGGTCAAATTGTGTCTAGATTTGCCTTGAAAATTAACTAGTCAGAAATATATTTTAAGATGTTTCCATCGTGTTTCTCTAGACCAATATCCATCATGTAGAGAAGTATTCTGCTTTTTATCCAATTCCTATGTGGTAATCAATAAAAGAAACATTATTTTATCCAGTATAACGGACCGATTCATTACGCTTTTTACGCCTTAGAAACCCATTGCAGGTTATTTAAATCCAGTAAATATTTTAGACTGTAATAATTTTTTTTTTTAAATAATAATTGTTGAGTTAACACTTAGCATATTGAAGAGTGTATATAAGGTATAGAAGATGTGGAGTCATACAATTCCTAAGGGTATTTGCGGGTAAGTGAAATTAACAAACCCAACCTGAATTGGAACATCAATTTTCTCCGAATAAAATTTCCGAGGGTTGGTGCCAGACACCACCCGTACATCGAAGCTTACAGCACATGCTATCCAAAAGCGTTCACTCATTTAAGTACTGACCATACTGGATGTTGCTTCAATTCAATGATCATACGTGATGACTGACAAGGTACTACGTTAATTTTTTAAATTAAATTATCATCTTCATGGCGGATATAAAGTTTTGGTTTTTTAACTGACTTTTTTCTACGGTATGTAATACATACAGATGTATAGACCGTGTTGATTTCCCATTCGTACTCCACTAGTTTGCGTGTAGAATTTGACATTATGTTCGTAGAAGTAGAATTTAGTTGTTCAGGCATGCAATAAATTTTGTGAATATCAAGTTTGATGGATGGAGGCAGAGTTGAATTGTTTTTATATAAATAGTTATGGTTTGATGGATGAAGATGGATTTGAATTATTTTTATATATAAGTTTATGGTTTTATCGACAAAATAGTGATTTGAAATAAATTTTCTACGTAAAGTGAGGCGAAAATGTCTTTGCTTGTGTAATTTAAGGATTTGGAGAATTTCATGAATTGATTTGAGTCTATAATTGCTCGTTAGATATGGAGTAATGATATAATTGCTGAACAGCGTATTTTCTCACAAAGATAAAGTCTATCGATCTCAGTATCTAACACATTTAGATATTTGTTATTAGCGTCATAATTGCTACTTAATTGTGATGCGATCTTTGTCTTCATTTGCATTTGCCAATAGATAAACATATATCATCTCGTTTTATTGCATAAGATTTATGTGCTAATTCCGAACGATTCAATAATGTTCCGTCATGTTGGTAAACTCTTTCGCAATTTGCTCATTTACTATATATGGATTGGTGTATTCTCTGAAACACATAAATATAAATTAGCGTAATTTACTGTCAAGACTTCAAGAGAAGTCGACCTTGCTAACTAGACGCTTAATCTGTAGCTATGTCGTATAGCACATCAGGTTATATGACGGGGTGTAAGATCCATATTCGATTCCTGTCGGAGGACATAGGCTTTCTCTAAAATTTCACGGACATTAAGGCCGGTAAATGTTGTTAATAATGTTTATTATAAACAGGTAAAGAGAGAATTTACTCGAATATTTGTATCTACAAAATAACATATAAACAATATATATATATATATATATATATATATATATATATATATATATATATATATATATATTAATGCATGTTTCATTAAACTATATAGACAAGGTTTGTCTATTTATTTTACATGAATTACTTTCATATTGTCGAATAATCTTTTTAGCATTATCAGAATTGTTGTATCTTCAACGGATTAAATAATATTTATGTTGGTCAAACCACAAACTCGCTTTCACGACGCTTAACTCTCCATTTGAATGGCAATTCCAAGATTTTTAGGCATTTAAAACACATACACAATTCCGGCAAATCCTTGTTGAAAATAGACTTATATTGACCATGAAAAAAATAAACAAAAAGTAAAAATTCTTGAAGCTATTTACATAAAACAGTTGAAAACTAACCTGAACAAAAAACACTATGAAAACTCCACAAATATACTTACATGCTTATAGTTTATAACAGGAGCAAGACTAACCTACCACGGTTTCACCTAAGCGGATCGTCAGGGACTACTGACAATCCGCTTAGGTGAAACCGTGATAGGTTAGTCTGCCTCTTTAGGTTTAACTTAAAGCTACTTAGCGTATCGAGCTCTTTATTTAGTTATCTTACTCGTATCGGTTTTCTTTCTTAGGATTCTGAACTTGAATGCTAGACGATTATTTTCGGCTTACGTACATGTTCTCTGTTCTTTCATTTTCTGTACCATTTTTTCCCTTTGGTATTGGTTTGTTTACTCACAAATCAAAGCACGTAAGTTTTTCTGGACGAGTATAATCTCTTATATTTATAAGATTACAACTAGTATATATATATATGTATATATATATATGTATATATATATATATATATATATATATATATATATATATATATATATATATATATATATATATATATATAAAAATATATCTATATATATATATATATATAAAAGTCAACATAGAAGTCAACAGTTACAGGCGATAGTCTGTTTTATGCTATATGCAATCGTCAGACCACTTTTATATTTACACACGCTCTATCTCTGATATTGAGCACTTTATCCCATAAATATAGCACATCTTAAGATTATATTTCTTCATATATATATATATATATATATATATATATATATATATATATATATATATATATATATATATATGTGTGTGTGTGTGTGTGTGTGTCGGAATGACTTCAAGCACGGTAGTAATGACACTAAAACACAAGGAGTTCAGGGTGTTGAAGAATTAATGATGAGCGGAAAGAAAAAATAGTAATCAGGTGGATAGTCGATAGCGATTGAGGTAGTAGATATGATAACAATTCCTAGTCGTAATTTTATTGGACAATTTTCTTTAATAGTTTCTATCAATTCAGCAGACCCAAAAGCGATAATATCACTGGGACGGAGGGAAAGGGAATGAGAAAACTTTAGTTAGTAGAAGAGAGAAGAAACAAAAACAAAGGAACGTGCTTCAGGAAGACAAAGAATGGTGATTGACGATGAATTTTATGTTTGTAGCTGACTGAGAAACAATACATCTGAAGGTAATTCCACAAGCGAGAAACTGAAAATAAATAAAATAATTTTGGTAGTTCAACAGGTAAACAGCGAAACCAAGTTGCTACTCTAGATGTAAGCTTAAATTCATGGAGTCAGGGCGCTAAAGAAAGATGATCATCAGAGCAGTTGCAACGAATATATTCATAGAAATAAAACATATGCGAAGGTGACTGAAATCAAGATTAATATCGGTCACATCCAAGACTAATTTTCAGCCATAAGCAGTTGAGCGAACGAAGTTCCACCCCGAGAGCCAACCTTTTGTCCGATCTGAGTTGCAACGCCACAAATCGCTTTTGAGATATCTAGAGCCACAGTCTGATCTTCGATGTTCTTATCTAAAGCTAGATTATCAGGTAGAGATGGCTGTTAACACATCGACGGTAGACCTGGTGAAACGTAAATGTTTGAAAAGCAAAAATAATTGAAAATGAATCCTTATTTTGAAAAGTTTTTTTTTCTCTAATTAAAAGTAATGTTTAAGCACTGTCTGAGATTTCATTCTAATTTTACAACCGTCAGGTTAATCAATATCTCTTTATAATATCACCTCAAAATATAGTACGATACACCTATTTGATATAAATTTTGAGACTAAAATTGCATGTTATAATTATTATCATATTCTGAGTATTACTCACATGTATTCGACTACATTTTAATTATTACTTCTTCAAGCTCTTGTAGAATATTATGAAAGGAAACACTGAAAGTTTTCACTAATCTCAGACATTATTAATTAACAAAGTTTACGGCAGTGTCATGTGTTAATCTGTATATTAGAGGTTAACTCTATACCTCACCCGACCACTTTTCTCAATCTATGTCAGGTAATATTGTGGAATTAGATCTTTTGATTTGACATGTGTTTTAAAGTAAACTGGATGTGATCTCTTGATAAATTTGAAAACATAACGTAAATAATCCCAGAACCAAAAAGGTATCTCTAATAATTATGCATGTTTTCGCTGTTTTAATCTTATTATGAATAGAAAAAGGGATCATTAATCGCTATTCAATATTTATTGACTCTGAAAACATAAAGAAAGAAAATAAGAAAATACGGCAGGGGCAAAATGTAGAATATGCGATGGATTAATTATCGTCTAAATTACGCAAACATGAAAATAAGACTCACATCCCATTTTAACAAACATATTTGCCAAAATTACACAAAAATATCTTGAAATACTAAAGAGTCAATGTATGCAGTCGATTACGGCATGATGTCGACGTTGTGAATCTCTTCCGGGCGGTCTCCTTGTTAAAGTTGGAGAATGCTGCCACAATCTGCTTTCAGTTCATCTTTGGTATTACAAGGAGTTTGTTGGTCTCTCGCTCAACTTCGTCCCACACATAATAATCAAGCGGGTTGAAGTGTGGAAAGTTAGGGGGCAGAAGTATGATGTAATACGGTCGCGGAAATTGTCTGACAGCCATGACTGGCTTTTCCTGCTTGTGTAGCACGGTGCAGAGTCGTTTTGCCATACATAGGTTCTTCCAGCAGCCAACCTATTGACACACGGCAGCACTACCTCGTCAAAGTGCTTGATGTAGTCCTCCCCGTCGAGTCTGGAACCCTGTGGGAAGATGAATGGAAACAACGTAACCATCATTAGTGATCACTCCAAACCCCATAAAGTAGAGTGGATATTTCCTCCAACTCTTTCCGAATTCTCTGCATTGTCTTCAAATTGACACCCAAACATTTCAGAATGTTTGTATTCGAGCTTCTGGCGTGTATGCCAAACAATAAAGCATACCCTTTCCATATTTGTTGTAGAGTGAATAAAGCCATGGTGATCTTTTTCTCCCAGACAATGCCCAACTGACCCTACGCAGTCGACAAAATTATAAACAAACAACGCGTATGAGTGAAATTAAAAATATAAATTGGCAACTCATCGCACTCTGTTTTTAGTGTTTGCTTCTGTAAAAGGGAAACCTTGTTAGATATAAATAATTATATGTAAAGTTTAGTCTAGAGTAACTTATTCTTCAGCGAACGTTAAAAAAAGTTAACAGATTCGATTTCTTTAGGTCAGGTTGATGACCAATTTCAGAATATATCACTGCTAATATACGAGACATTCCAATTTAGTTACATTACGGAATTATCCAAAATAAACAAACATCGCCATATTTTTTTCTCTCAGACATGCCTGTGGCAAGGGTTATTGTAAAAAAATTGAATTCATCTTCTAAAAAATAAAATGATGAATTAAAATAATAATAATTCAAACGATTCAGATACGGTTATAATTTAAAAGCAGGTCTTCACATGCGTTTTATACTGAGAAATATTTTGCAATATTAACCATACTAGATTTAAAACACAGATATTGTCCATAAGGATACATGGCCGAGTGAATAAAAGCGTTGGCTAAAGTAATCCAGCGACTTGACTCAGAGTTGTGAATAAAAACATGGAGAGTGGATTTACTGAAGTGAAATAAATGAAACTAAGATAAAAGCGTGGAATTAGAACAATCTATCCCAGTAAACGAAATATAAGGTTGGCTTCGAAATTAGAACGTATATCACCTGAAGAAGGTCGAGCGTACAACGGCGGAAACGTCAATTATATGACAATAAATATGAGGACAAGAGTCCGAACAATGTAAAAAGTTTAAATAAATAGTGTTATTATAAACAAAGGGAAACTACGCATTCAACCCGATTATCTTTATTCAATATTCACATTCAGTTCTCATACCATATATACGGCATCTGTGTACAGTGTGCATGACTTTCTACACGAACAGATTATTGTCTTTGATAATAAACATTACGCAAAATACTTCCTTAGCAATAGGGTCCAAATAGTCAATTGAGTTCGATATTTCACTTAGAAGGTTTATTGTATTATTCTTGGTTTCTCTTTTTCTAAACCATTCCTTGTTTTCAGGAAGCTGCCATTTCCAGGCGACATTTTCCCTGCAGCTGTCAGTGTTCTTCAAAACGACAATATTTCCATTAAAGCTTTTTGTTAGTCTTGCCAAGAGAAGTGCTTCCAAAATCCATGCGTGCCAGTGATACCGACTAATCATATACAACAAATCAGTTGACATATCTTATAATGATCTGACACTGGCGTTCAGGCGCTCGTTTCTAACAGAAGATGGAGTGAGACGATCAAAGCACAAGATACTTCATATTAAATAGGAAACTATAATGAAAAGGCAGTATATAAATATAGGCGTTGCGTGATCTACAGTTTTAATTTATTTTAAGTTTAATTCTTTCACTCTGTATATATATATATATATATATATATATATATATATATATATATATATATATATATATATATAAATATATATGTTGTTCAATAGAATTTCTGGAATTTTTGCGTTGCGTATCGTCTGCAACTTTCCGTTGTCTATAGGTAATTCCTCAGCGCCCAGCACCGCGACACACACTAAACGTATGAATTAGAATTTCCTTAAGTATGTTCTGGCTTTGAATCAAGTGTGAGAAGCACAACATGCAGGATCTTTTGATTTTTGCTTTTTTGAGTCAGCGATAGGGAGAAAGTGAAAGTGAGAATGGATGCCATGAAGCTGACTAACTACTCATCACAATGTAGTTGCTTCTCTCAATAAGTAATCTGGAAGTGGCAAGTCGTCTGCTACGTTCCATTCCTACAACTGTACTGAATGTCTCCTCGCGTTTTTGTTACATGAAGGCTAAAAACAAAAACAAATCTACAACGCTGAATTGTAAGCCTACGGCTTTCAAAAAAAACCCTCCTAATTTCGCGTTGTTGGAATTATTAGCACCACGGTAGTGTTTCTTTGTTATCCCATCCCATGAATTTTGTAATTTTCAACTGATGATATAAGCGGAACTGTTCTTCAGTCTGTCAATTCTAGGAGGATCTTAGTCCGAGTGAGTGATGTCGGAAGACTACACTTAAATATAGTTTCTTTCAGCTTCATTAAATATTTATTCTTACCCAAGCAAATACGCAGTAGATGTTCTGACAGCAAATATTATCTGCAATTCTTCAAACATCCTTCGTGACTTATGTGTCAAATTATCTATATCTGCTCTTAGTATACGTTTAAGAAATACACTAATATTCAAAATTTCTAACTTAAAATGTATTCATCTTGCTGGAATAGTTCTAAAAGTTCATTCGTCTTAATTATTCCTTGATTGACTCTTCATACCTTGCTGCTCCTAGCAGAATTAGATTTTGATTCAAATTCCGGTTCAGCTGTTATGTTTTCGTTTGCTATAGGCAGGGGTATATTGTGTAATATTTTCAGTTTGTCACAGTAGCAAATGTAAAATTTTTAAAAATCTTCAAATTTGTGACATTTATTTTTTATTTATTTTTTTATAAATAGTTAAAACTGTTTAAATACGTCTTTATTTTCTATCGTTTTCGTTTAGAATCCCTGCAATATGTGAGAATGTTACTTGTTGATAGAAATTAATGCTGGTTTAAAGATGATTGCTTCGAAAATCATTATTAATTCCTCTTTATTTAATTGATCAAATGCAGTTAGTTGGTCATGTTTCGTTGTTAAAACCTTCTACAGGGTACAGATAACGTGACTCACCTTCATGCTATCACGTGTAAAACGCATGCTCTTTTGAATATAATGGTAGCATTTCTGTGGACAAAAGAGGCTAGTGAATATATTGAAATGTATAAAAGTTAAAGGTTAAGCATATTTAATTTGTGGGTTACCCAATTTGGCATCGGCCAACGCCCGTTAGGTGGTACTGTTGATGTCTATCAAAAGACCAACATTTATCTCTTTTTCGTCCTCTTGCACCTAGACGTAGAAGTTCGCAGATACGGTATCCCCGCTACTGCAGGTTTGTTTCTTTGGTCCACTGACGACGGAACAATAACTTACACGCGCTTACAGTTGCGTGTGTAACATACACACATGTATCGCACCAACACATTCATAATAGCTAAGTTTTTCCATTGCATTCAACTGTGTACAAATGTAAGCATTTTATTTCTGATACCGCTTACGTTAGTTGCGGTTAGAATTAATTTCTGTTTCGTTCTTAATTTTACACATATTCACATGAGTTCACCAAATATTGTTTAGGGACACATATTACTGGATTCATTAAATAATTATTAAAACACCTACACGTTTATTCTTAAATATATAAATGCAGGAAGTGTGTGAATATACACAGACGCGTTTAAAAAGGAAATTGTGAGAGATTTTGCATAATGATATCCGAGATTACAAATATATTTGTATTAATTTCATTGATTATACCGAGTAAATTTTAAACATTAAGTCTACCATTCGCCCATGCTTTGGATATTGTTGCTACATATGGCCCCATGATCTTGATATATATTTAGAGATTCTTGATTAAATTCTAACAAGAAACATCAATATTATAGTTCCTGACTTGGCCTCTCAGTTTCAGTCTCGTTCCCACAACTGTAAATTTGCTTCCCTGACTGTTTTCTAAAAGTATTTTCATGCTAATTCTTATGATGGGCTCTTCGCTATGACTTTATGAACTTAAGCGCAGTACTGGATTAGCTACAAAATACTTTCAATTTGGAATTGAATTAGCAAGATATAACCCTAGATGCTATGGATAACACTTTCTTTTCTCGAACTTCTCGCATGGTGAAAACTCTTACGGTTCCACGTTTTCCAGTCAAATTTGATCTTCAAAAGCAAAAATGCAAACTCAATTATCATCTATAGTCTCCCTAATTACTCTTCTATTCACATCGATGCTTAATAATGTATCTGTTTTCTAATTATTTCACATTCATTAACCTCCCCACCATGTGTCTTAGTGGATTTATTGCCTTGTATGGGGAAATTATCGTTTTTGATAAGAAAATGGAACACATTGAATTATTCAACAGAATGTTGGTTATGCGTAATAGAAACATTTTGTGGCTTAATTTCTGCGATCAAAAATTGTCAGTGTTTACTTAATTGGGGACTAACGTTTTAACCTTATTTGCTATTAATATTATATCAGGAATATCAAGTTTAAGGCACCAAATTCTAAACAAAATTCTAGATTAAAATGTTGGTTATTAAATGTAGTATAATAGTTTTTATAAAGACAAAATTCAAACTGTGTACTATAGGCTAATGGTAAGTAAAAATTCATGGGAAATAACTAAAAACTACAAGAGGAATATACTGATGGAAAATCGTCAGTTTTAATTTCCCTAAATGTTAATGGATTTCATAATGGCTTACACAAAGTAAAGGAAGGCATTAGTCCAAATCGGATGGGTGTGTGGACGAGTTAGAACATTCGCTTTTGGACCATGTGACCGGGCTCGAATCTCATCTTAGCCGAATTATCAAAAAGGTGATGTTTTGGGCGTAGGGAGACGAACCCAACGTAAGACACCTTCAGAACGTGTCTAAAACCACACTACTTGTTTATCCCTCAAATCTACTGAGTGAAACTGTGTAAACGGAAATATTTGGGAGGCGTCGATAGTTGAGGTTACAAACCAACCTGACCGAGTGTTTGAGCGTAATGGTCATGTTCAGACACTTAATCCTAGAAGATAATATGCTCTATCCAAGAAACTGTAACTACGATACACCCAGTAGTACAAACCACATGTGGGCTTTGTGGTTGTTGAACAAATACAAACGGGCCTAAAAAGGTGTCTACAAGAGATATACGTTAGAAAAAGGCCTAAAACACAATTTGTAGCTAAAATCTTAAGGTCAACTTGTACGCCATGTCATGTTGTATGCCGCAATCTATGGTACATTGGGCCTTTTATTTGGCTATTTGCTGCATGCTACCAATATTTAAATCGCTGGTGAATGTAATGAAGCTCAAATGGATATGTGTGAGAGAGAGCTGAAGTGAATTAACAAAGTGAAAAAGGCCACACCAAATGTAAAGTAATTTAATACAGCTAAAGAGGATTATCCCATGTTTTTAATCGTCTAAGTCAAAGATTTTTATTCAGTTTTCTTACAGATGAGTAAGAAACTCTAAATGATAGATACGGTACGTTGGTCCTTTTCTTTAGGTATTTGCTGCATGTTACCAAACTTTAAATCTCTTGTGATTGCAATGAAAGTCAAATGGATATGTGTGTCTGTGTGATATATATATATATATATATATATATATATATATATATATATATATATCGGATGTGAATTAACAAAGTGAAAAAAGCCACACCAAATGTAAAGTAATTTAAAACAGATAAAGATAATTATCTCATGTTTTTAATCCTCTAAGTCAATGATTTTTATACAATTTGAAGACCAAGTGAAAAATAATCTAATGCAAATCAGAATTAGACTCATTTAAAATTAAAAAAAGGTTTAGAATTTCTGGGGAAAATTATGAGGAAAGACGGCTTGGAATGTTTAAACTCACACATGAGGGTTATGCTTAGAGGGGAACAGTATGCATCACATATAATGCGTTTGAATGGATATGAGAGCATGAACAAAGACGAGTGGTAAATTAGCAACGTTTGTTAAGTGTTTCAAGGTACAGAAAGTAGTGAATGGCATGGTCGCTTTTTCCTTGTATGTAAAAGACACATAAACGATCATTATCCCCAACCAGTCTCCAGAAACCGAACACCTCTAGATCCAAGAGAATATAAGAAGAGCAACCTGGATATATGTTAATTCTTAATCAAGTAAAAGTAATCCACTCACGCACATGTCACTGCTAGAAAATAGCTTATCAACTCTTCGGGAGCTAGTGTGTGAGATCATTCTACACAAAACTCAACATACTTAGTCAATTATACTTCTTCTAAGAAAAACTTTTATAGCTTTTTTTTCGCCTGCTTTTGTCATGTACCTATTTCACTGTGAGTCTATATCTATGTGTACGAATACTGCGTCCTGAATATTCTGATTAATCTATAAAAAAAAAAGCGGAGGAAAACGTGCGGGCACGAATTTCTTTTGATGAAAGTGAAACTTAAAAGACGTCATTATATCGAATATTCTTTAGGAGCGATACGACCCACACTTTGTCTCTGTGAACTCTTTTACTGTCAATTATCTCAGAGATGAGAGCGAACCTTGGAGAGACAATAGACACCCAGCTATGTCCAACTGTGCAAGCAAGGCCAGCTTCTTTCTGTGCGGACACTGGTTATCATTTAGGGGAGGCCAAGCAAATTGAAGTGCAGTGCACTCGAGGCCAAGTGATTAACTTTACTGAAAGAATGTATCCATCAGCTGGAAGGTCACTGTCTACAATAATGAAAGAAAATATCCGACAGAGACCTCTTGCGGATTTTCAATTCGAGAATTATTCAGCACGAACTCTGCCGTATGCAAACGAATGAAATACAACACACACACACACACACACACACACACACACACACACACACACACACACACACACACACACACATACATACATACATATATATATATATATATATATATATATATATATATATATGATAGGATAGGATAAATAACAAATAGAACTCGTTTATAAATGTAAGATATTTCGCTTTTATTAAAACTTCATCAGAAAGAGGGACTTAAAAATTTGTTCCGCTATTTTTATGTTTATGTTTTTTCGATTTTCATTGTTTAAGGATTCTTCACGTATATTTAAGATGTCAAACAGCGTTTCCGAAGTATAATCTGTATGCGTAAATGCATCACAATTAAATAGGGACACATGCATTCTTTAATAATATCTTTCTAATATTCCGGTCGATAGAAGAAAATAAATAAATATATTATTTAATGAATAAACGGAGTGTCTAATCAAATATGAGTATTCATGAAAAACAACAGTTAAGTAATAAAAACTCATATATATATATATATATATATATATATATATATATATATATATATATATATATATGTGTGTGTGTAATTTGGCAGCAACTTTTCTTTCAAACATGTAGTGTTGAATGTTAAAGACAACATAGTCTTACATATTTTCTTTTGAATTTTCTCATATTCTCTAATGAGACTTTTTATTTGAAAATAGTTCCGAAATATGTATTTTCCATACGATGACCTAGCGCTTTCGAACATCATTATATATATATATAAAGAAATATAATCTTAAAGTGGGCTATATTTATGGGATAAAGGGCTCAATATCAGAGATAGAGCGTGTGTAAATATAAAAGTGAACATAGAAGTCAACACTTAGAGGCGACAGTCTGTTTAATGCTAGATGCAATCATCAGGCCATATATTATATATATATATATATATATAATTAAGTCAAATTTCGTCACTTAGCAGATTGATGCTACCTGCTGTTGGGTATTATCGAGGAGAGAGTATCATATGAACGATACCAGAATACCCATCAGTTGAATTACGCCATTCGGAGAGCCTTTACAACAATCAACAAGTGACAACTTCGTAAAATATCATATAGGATATGGCACCGCATAATTTTGTGCCACGGAAATGATGGTGCTTATAGAGACCATCTCCATGACTGACAACGTCTGTAAAAGAGAATAAACTAAATCCAGTACATGTGCTTTGTATGACTGTATTAATTGTTCTTCTATTGTTCTCATTTGTGTTGACAAAGCTTTCGGACCACCCTTTATATTATTTGTTCTAATGTTTTGATTATTTTTGGTCGGTGGGGAGTAGAGCGTGACAAGTCTTTCGGACCAACCTGTATATATCTTGTTCTAGTTTCATTACGTTCTGATGGCGGGGATGACAAGACTTTCGGACCAGGATGTATATTACTTGTTCTAGTTTCATTATCTTTTAGTGTTAGAAACAAGACTTTCGAATAAACCTATATATTTAGTGACACTCAATTAAATTAATAGTTCAGAGCGCTCAAAACTACATAGAATGTAAATATAAATGAACAATTATAGCATTCACACAATCATGTTCTTTCGTAATTATTTCTCGTCGAGTTTTTGACAGAGGATCAGTAACACAAATATAATGGCGAAGCGTAACGGTCGAAGAAACTAATTAAGGAACTAATTATTGAGCAGAGGGTACAGTTTTCCGATTTTAATAATCTGATGAATCTTAATTCTTAGGTTAATGATTGAATGAGCCCGTGAAGAGTTCTACAATAAAAGATCCGTAGATATTCCCATATCGCCTCGTTAAATATTTGAGTTTAACAAATTTAACAAAA
This sequence comes from Acanthosepion esculentum, assembly GCA_964036315.1. Lineage (NCBI taxonomy): Eukaryota > Metazoa > Mollusca > Cephalopoda > Sepiida > Sepiidae > Acanthosepion > Acanthosepion esculentum. The sequence goes on along the minus strand of OZ038505.1, from coordinate 88,446,738 downwards.
TATTGTAATAACAATCAAGAAACAATTTCAAATTGACAAATTTTTCATTCCACCGAAACAGATATTAAACATTTCTTTCTTTCTTTCATTCTTTCTTTCTTTCTTTCTTTCTTTCTTTCTTTCTTTCTTTGTGATTGAAATCAAGTGGCGTCTTTAATTTTTCTTTCCACGCAATCAAACTGGAATAGTCTATCATTTATGAGGTATTAGCAGACGTTAAACATTTCTAGATTCTTTTCTTTCTTTTTATTTGCTTATTTTCTTTTTCTCACTGAAACCAGGTAGCATCTCTGATGATATGCCATTTCCGCCGTTTCACGCGGTCAAAACCGGAATAATCCGTTATTTATGAGGTATAGGCACGGTGTAACGGTCTGACGAACCAAATTAAGGGAGGGCCTAGCAGAATTACAATAGCATCGTTTATACCTTCACAACCATAATCACTTCTCATCATATGATTTTATTAAATACTTTCATATTAATTCAAATGTTAACATATGTTATACACTTTTAAATAATTGATTCATATGAAAAGTCGGTGATACTTTGTCATAATTGCTGATGAAATGCCCATCTCATAAGAAAGCAATGTTTGAGGGCTTCCTGTCACAATATAGGATATTTACATTAATGTGAATATTGCTGCGTAGGTAAAAATGCATGAGCGTGTATATGTATGTAATTCGATTCGATCTGTCTATGTTTTTTGCGTGTAATTCGTAGTTTAGGAAGTCTGATAATTCCTCACCCAGTAGAAAGCTCTTGTGAAAACGGCATACCAATTTCTTTCTCAAGCAAAAATAATAAATTTCTTTTTGACGAAATTACCTAATTTAATTGCTTATATTCAAGGTGCAGAAGTTTTAGATCAAACGCTTCATTGGCAAATTTAAAGGATGATATCTTTCTGTTTCTTAGAGTTCAAAGGTTTAACTTAATTATAAGTACATATAATTATCTCGTGAGTATTGACCTGTTATTAATTAGTAAAAATAACGTATAAACAAAAAAATTGTATAGATAATTGTCGGACTTAGTTCATTTCATAATATATTATGTCATTTGTTTACGTTAAGCTAAGCTTCGAGCAGTTACGAGCGTTCGAGAGAAAATATGGGAAATTTGTACTTCTAAAACAGTAATTTAACCTGGCTAACCAGACGCTTCCTCTGTAGCTAAATGATATAGCACGTCAGACTATATGGCGGTTCCGTTAAGCAACAGTGCTATTTAATATATATATATATATATATATATATATATATATATATATATATATTATGAATGGACAAAGTCCGACTATTATTTTAAGACATTTTTATGTTTAACATTCTTTTTATAATGACAAATATTTAAGTAAATGCTCTGTTTATAATAATAAACAGTATTAAACAACATTTAAAGGCCTGAATGTCCGAGAAATTTTAAAAGAAAATATTCGTGCACCGACAGGATTCGAACCTGTATCCTATACGGAACCGTCATTTAGCCTGACGTGCCTTTTTACCGATTTCTGCCACAGACGAGCGTTCGGTTGGCATGGTCGAATTTACTGCTTTTAAACTTCAATCATCCATGAATCTCTCACGTACATTCATATCTGCTCATGGCGTATCAAATGTAAACAAATGACGTCACACATTATAAAATGGCCAAAGTCCGACAATTATTTTAAGACATTTTTATGTTTAACATTCTTTTTATAGATACAAATATTTAAGTAAAAGCTCTGTTTATAATAATAAACAGTATTAAACAACATTTATCGGCGTGAATGGCGAAGACATTTTCATAGTAAATATTCGTCCTCCGACAGGATTCGAACCTGTATCCTATACGGAAATGCTGCTAGTTGTCTATGAAAATTTCCCGGACATTCAGGCCGGTAAATATTGTTTAATACTGTTTATTATTAAAAACTGAGCATTTACTTAAATATATATATTAAGAAATATATATAATATTTTACATTAATTGCACAACTCCATGTTTCATACAGAAGCAATTTTCAAGTGCTGGAATTATTATATAAAATTAAAACTACAAGTAACCTACAAATAAAATACAATTCATTTATATATTTTACCTCCAGTAATATTCCAACCCAACAATGATATATCTCGCATGAAAAAGATAATTAAAAAAAAGGTGTCAACCCAAAATTTTTAATTAAAAATAAATAAATTCCAGCACTAGAAAACTGCTTCGGCATGAAACTCGGAGTTGTGCAGTTCATGTAAGATATTATTTCTTAATATATATATATATATATATATATATATATATATATATATATATATATATATATATATATATATATATTATGAATAATAGCAAATAGGAAACGTTTATAAGTTTAAGATGTTTCAATTTTATTAATGGTTCATCATAGAATGTGATACGTAGACAAAATCAGAATTCTTATGTTTTTATTTTTGTGTCGTCTGATTTTCATTGGTTAATCAGACTTCATGTGCATAAACACAGGCTGTGCTATAAAAACATATGTTCGATTCTTTAAGAATAGATAAATAAACGTTAGTGAAATAATATAGTGGTTTTAACTTGTGATTATTAAATCGTTTCAAAGTCAACATGATGACAATCAAATAAACTTAAACAATAACTACGAGACATACACAGGAAGAAAGACAGACATACGAATATACCTTATCATGTGAATCCCAAAGAGACGTAAATATATAAAGCAATATTTAAGTTGTTTTTTTTTCAAGCTAGGGTTGGAATCTGCTAATTTAGTGGAGCATAAAAAGGACACGTCGTCCATCCTTGAATTCGGAACGTCATAAATTAACATGACGTTTGTTTAATGTCAAACGCCTGTGAAACCTTATTAATCAATGAAAATCAAACAACCCAAATAATAAAAGTACCAGAATTTCATATTCTACCTTCTTATCTGTAACACGTTCACTGTTGAAGCTTTATCTGGTCTATCTGATTTTGTTCGATAGTATATCTGTTCTTTGCTCGTCATTAAAGTGACAAAGAACTTTTATACTGTCGGTCACAACCAGAAAACGATTACATATTCTGACAGTCTTTGCATTAAAATAAATCTACAATCTGGCAATTAAATATGCTTCAATGTAGACATTCATTTTGTTAAGATGCGATTCAGTTATAAATTAGTTTTGTAACGTGAGGCTAATTACAATTCCATAGCCAAAGCACATGAACATATTTCATTTCAAACGTTATATTTTTACCAGCAAAAATGCTATAGAGACTATTTTGACGACTTCCAATCAATTTCCTATGCAAGTTTCCATCAGACATCGAATAACTTATTCGACTCCAGGAGAAATTCACCAAAAGACTAAACAGATATTCCCTGTCCGTTCTACTTAATAAAACATGATTATAAATACTGAGATAGATCTCAGAGTTCAGTGCAAGGCTTAATGCTACAATGAAATTAGTAGGCAAAATACGTGACGCCAAATAATAATAATAAAAACAAAGACAATTGTGGAAGCTTTGAGATTAATAAAACGCTGTCGAAATAAGATGACTTCGCTAGTTTATGTGGAAATATAAGTGAATTCCAATTCCCGTCTGGAATCTACTTCTTGGTTCCATATTTCTGCAATTTAATCGTTTTATCAATATCGCAGGTTTTTTTTTTATATAAAAGTCCATGGATTCCATGAAGTTATAAATATTATCAGATAATGATTAGAGCTATTAGTTAGAGATATTCCTAATAGATTTATCTTTATATTATATCAACCACTTAAGTATATATGTCATGAGTTCGATTTGGTTAGTAAGTCTGTGTTTCTGTTTTGTTCATTCCAAACTTTCATTACTGTATTCCACGAAAATATTAGTTACTCTTTTAACTAGTACCTTTGTTAAATTCTCTCCATATTTATTTAGGTATCATTAAGATCTAAGGACATCTGTTTCGTTTTTTGTTTTACTCTAATTTGTTCTGCATTTCTTTGCTAAACACGTATAATTACATTAATGCAATATATTTCATTTTTGTTAACAGGATAGGAAACATTCCCATTACTCCTGCAATCAATAAACCTGAAAACTCGTATCATGTTCTTAAAAGTTATTGCTGCAAAGCATTCCAGTAGTGGAACATATTCAGTTACATTTTTATCGTATGGGTATGACGATAAACTACATCCGCATCCTGGGTAAGACGATAAACTACATTCGCGTCCTGGGTATGACGATAAATTAAATTCGGCAGCAAGCCCTCTTATGAGGTGGTTTTGAGGATCATGGAACGATCTCTTTATTGTTGGTTTTCCCAGGTCCACGCTGACCCGGGTAGAAGCACCTGTTACGGACACAGATATGGGCAAATATTTAACCCCCATGCTGGGGTCAAAACACTAAGAATCTAAAAATTGTTTTTAGTACAGGCAATACACTTTTGAAAAAAAAGAATATTACCAGTATGACATTTTTGAAAAAAAAGAATATTACCAGTATGACATTTTTGAAAAAAAAGAATATTACCAGTATGACATTTTTGAAAAAAAAGAATATTACCAGTATGACATTTTTGAAAAAAAAGAATATTACCAGTATGACATTTTTGAAAAAAAAGAATATTACCAGTATGACATTTTTGAAAAAAAAGAATATTACCAGTATGACATTTTTGAAAAAAAAGAATATTACCAGTATGACATTTTTGAAAAAAAAGAATATTACCAGTATGACATTTTTGAAAAAAAAGAATATTACCAGTATGACATTTTTGAAAAAAAAGAATATTACCAGTATGACATTTTTGAAAAAAAAGAATATTACCAGTATGACATTTTTGAAAAAAAAGAATATTACCAGTATGACATTTTTGAAAAAAAAATATGACCAGCAATAAAAATCTTGCCGGTATTAAATAACCCATTCATGTTGATATGCCGTAAAAAAATAAACCAAACTAAACCAAATACATTTTTATATATATTATCTACCTTTACAAGAGCCAGAAAAGTACTCTTATCGTATTTGGGTGGGAGCTGACCATATTTAACTCTCCAGCCTTGATCGAGTTCAAAGGCATCTGTGGGTCTTTGTTGGGGACGAATTATTTTCCAGCTTCTGATCTGGCGTGATGTAGCAAACCTCTCGCTTCTCTATTGCTACTTCTATAAAAAGTGCTCGGACGAACTGCATTCCCTGATACGGCCGATTCAAACCGTTATGGCAAGGACACTCAACGGCATTTACATAGTAGCAAACCACATACATTATCTCTGTATTTCATTCATGGAAGTAAGTTCCACTCAAACAACTTCTTCTCGCGGACAACTGCTGTGTGGAACTGACTCCTAATCACTAAAAGAAACTTATCCTGTTCACGGCTAGGTTTAGCTGTTATATTCCACTCCAAGCTGCACAAATTGCCTCCTAACATAACCCTCTATCCCGAGTGGCGCTCAGACCTTGTAAAGGGTGTATATACCAGACCAGATTATATTATCTCCTACCAAGATGTGTAGGCATATATATATTTTATCCATTTCAGTTCCTATTATCGATAAAATCATCAAAATTTATTGTCTGTCGATGTATAAATAAATAGTTAAAATAACTAAATTAAAATTATATAAGGTGTCAAAAATAAATATAATAAAATAAATATAACAATTATAATTATCATTAATTTACTCTTTCTACACCAATAAAAATCGGCCCCATTTTTCCTCCCCTGCACACACATGAACGTGGCATTCTCACCATCGGACATGCAGTCAACACGGACAGGACATCAATACTGCGTCAACGAAAATGTCATTTGTTTGTTTTTTTCTTTTTATAAAAAAATAGTAACATTATTATCTTAACGCTCAACGAAAATTCGAGGTAAGTAAACCGCAAATATTTCTTGTATTTTCAAACTAAATTACCTGAATAATCATTACACACATCTATACAAAATGAGAAAGACTCTTTAATTATTCTTTATCTTATCCTATCATATTCCAATCCATATTTGACCTACATTTGACCCCAAACTAAAATTTACCCAGTATTATTTTTCTAGTGTCCCCAATACCACATAACAACTAGATAATAAATAATGCCTGTTTTGTTGTCTCCACGTCTTGTTGTTTCTCTTTTTACGAGTATTTTTGTATATATATATAAATGTAAGGGGGATTTATAATTATTTACTCAGAATTATGACTGCCCCATACTTTGTTATCAAGGTATTTCTTAAAATATCTATCATTCGCGGAACATTTTATAATATTATCCGATAACCGACGATATTTTATTTTCTTCTACGAAGATGTACAAGGGTCATTCAATAAATAAGGTGAATGTTTCTGTATAAGGACTTCAAATACAGATAGAAGCTAACTTTTTTATTTTTCAATAATCTGCAAAAGAAATTAAATCCATGTGAAAAAAGAAGTAAAACAAAATAAAATAAAAAAGAGTAAGCTTCTATCTGTATTAGAAGTCGTTATACCGAAAACTTTCAACTTATTTATTGAATGACCCTCGTATATTGTATTTCAGTTTTTCCGTTAGATAATTAAATAAATCCAAATTTCCGTTAGGTAAATAAATAAAACCAAGTAATAGCCGTCTGCTATCAAGAATTAAAAAAAAAAATCTATTTCACTACACACAAAAATACGTTCGATAGTTCGGATATACATATGGATGTCGGACATGGCGCCCAATACGAACAGAAATGTCTAAACAATATGGAAATTAACCTGAGATAACTGATAACTGACATCCATTAGACATGGCACGTGGAACTAGAACAGTTTAACCCAGTGAGTGAAATAAAGGGTCCAGTTCTACATTCCAATCACCTGAAGAAGGCCGGAGCGTACAACGGCCGAAACGTAATAAATACGGCGACAAAGATGAGGACAATAGTGTGAATCATATAAATAGTGGACATAATAAACTCATGTCAGAAAGATAGACAGATACTGATGGAAATTTTTCCTTAGGACAAAGTTTAAAAATGGCTTCAAGCCAAGTTTTAAAATGGCTTCAAGCAAATTAATAATTTTTTTTTAGTTTTAAAGATAATCTTTCATCTGACCCTGAAGGCCCTCACTACAAATTGAGCTTTCCAAAATAATAAAAATGAGATAACTCTCTCCCAGCCACTATCTTTCATACCAACATTCATTTTCAAAAATTATAAGCAATGTCAATCCTGATCTTCTATATTCTTAATTCCTCTGCTTTTCTTGTTCTCACTTCTGCTAATAATTTTTTCCTCATATAATTTTACACTCAATAACCTGTTGAGTCTAAGCGGCTTTATAATATTTCGTGGTGTAAAAGGATTTGAAAACAAAGTTGAAGGATTGTGAGAATAAAACCAAGTAAAAAAGTGTACAAATGAAGCTAGAAGGTGCAATAATGATATAATCTACATGTAGACTTTCCCCACTGCCTGAAACGAAAATGATAGATATTCCCATCGGTATTAGAAAGGCTGGTAACATTTAATGGCGTTAAGAATTTTCTTTTTCTGAGAAACTGTTTTAAGGTAAATGTAAAACCGATAGTAACACTAACGGTTCTGTCATGTAATACCGCGTTTTTATAGTAGCACAACAGCTAGTATCACTATTATATTTTCTGATTACCTATTGAAATTATTACGGAGTCGCTAACTGGGTGCCCTGTGATTGGATGAAAAACAACCAATCACAGGCTACATTTTTAGATTTTCACCAACTCTCACGAGAGGTTGTTACGAACTCTCTTCCTCTTTTGCTTGTTGGGACCTTCAGAGACAACACGTTCCCCGTTTTCCCTCTCCGTCATCTAGACACCATGACACGTGTGAGGATTTGGACAGCAACTGAATCACAGAAGTCAAGGCTATATTTGTTCAACCCAGCCAAAACGACACAGGAAATGTAAAACTGTTAAAAGGACGCATCTTTCAGATAAGTTCCGCAAACCCGACTGTTTGCAAGAAACTTTCATCTCTTTTCCTACAATACAAGTATTTTCAAACAATTCCATCTGTGTTTGTGTTACTTTCTTCTTGCCGGCGTCACAATATTTTCGTTACCAGATAAAATGGGGGAAATCCCAATATACCTATTCCGTATAAATGCTGCTAATCATTTACTACAGTTTACATTATCATGCAGGTTTGATGTCTAAGCAATCGCGCAGGTTTGCCGTCTAATTTACATGCTGGTTTGCAGTATAATTTAGCATGCTGATTTGAATAATTTGTCATGCGGGTTTGCAGTCTAATTTATCATGCTGGTCTGCAGTTTAATTAATCATGAAGGTTTGCAGTCTGATTTATCATGTTGGTTTGTAGATTTCATATATAATTTCGTCGATGTTGGATTTCCAGTATATGATTTCTTTGTTTTATGTACTTTGTCCTTTGAAAACTTTGACGATTATCGTTCTCCAAATCATTGTATATTTTATGGCTCTACAATACTTGTGATTGTTTATTACATCATGGTTCACGTAGATCCAGCATCTATCTACACAAACACTTTAAATACGTTACTCCTTTATTTTATATTTCCTGTGGTGTGCATGTTAAATTCTCTATGTCTTTTTTACTTCATCCGTAACCGAGAAACATCAGCTACCTCTTTCTGATTGTAAGTAGAAATCTCGTTTTCTTTCCTATTTACATTAATTCTTCTTATTTGCTCGTGTACATATATATATATATATATATATATATATATATATATATATATATATATATATATATATATATCATTCTCAGACAGTACTGTTTTGCTGTATCACAGCTCCTCAGTGCGTCTAGACTTCCGAATGCCTCAAGCCAAGATTGAAACACAACTAATTTGGTGTCAGCCATAGTTATCTTCACTCGGTAGAGTTACACAACTAAATCTAGCTTATTGTTTTTACAAATGTAAACAAATGCCAATCAGCCAAAGTGCTCCATTCATTTTACTGAAGAGCTTTGCATTAGTTCAGGTGGCTGTTGTTTATAGAATTAGCTTATCATTCAAAAGTGCTCAATTGAAATGTATTTTCAAGAGCTAAATTATGTCATTCACAGACAGTACTGTTTCGCTGTATCACAGCTCCTCAGTGCGACTAGACTTCCGAATGCCTCAAGCCAGGATTGAAACACACATACTTTCGTGTCAGCGATAGCTATCTTCACTCGGTTTAGTTACACAACTAAATCTAGCGTATTGTTTTTACAAATGTAAACAAATGCCAATCAGCCAAAGTGCTCCATTCATTTTACTGATGAGCTTTGGATTAGTGCAGGTGGCTGTTGTTTATAGAATTAGCTTATCACTCAACAGTGCTCAATTGAAATATATATATATATATATATATATATATATATATATATATATATATATATATTTAGTTTACGAAAAACTAGGTAATCCGCATGGGTAGACCGAAGGAGGATCAAATCCAGAGAGGCCAATGTAAATCAGAGCTAATAATTCCCTCAAACAATTTAAATTTGAAAGGCTAGAAATGTTACAACTAATTCAATCATGTCTCTCTCCAGGCTCACTTCCTCACTTCGTTAATTTACATATACTTAGTACTGCCCGTCAAAAATGTGTAAATTTGTTTTCATTTTTCGATTCAACCTTTGGAAGAAAAGTCTGATGATCCGCGGTCCTTTAAAAGGGCTGTGGTGAAATAATTTATTACATGCAACCTTACAGTGGTCTGTTTTTATTTAATATATATATATATATATATATATATACATATACATATATATATATATATATATATATATATATATATATATATATATATATATATATATATATATGTTATTCTTAGCATCAAAAGGTAGAACCAGATTTGTATCGCTTCAAATATCTTCTTCTTTTGTGAAGAGATTATTAAGTATATACCACCATATAAGAGATTGCATACCACATAGTAGTTTAGTAGGATTTTCATGTCATCTAAAAACAGAACATTGGCAGGACAAAAAATCGAGAATCTAGACTTTGATTTTAACAATAATAAATTTTTGCAGAAAACTGAAAACTTCTATGTTAATGTATTTTTTAAATTTTTTTTAAAGACTCGTATCAAATTATTATTTTCCATCATCAACCCATTGGAAGATCGCAAGATGCATTGCGTAAAGAGCAGGGTAGTTTGTAAGAATGTAAAACATTTAAAATAGGATGACATTATAGGAAATGAACGGCAGAGTAAGAAAAGCGGACTAACGTGCAGTGCTGAATTAGCGTTCGGATAATACTTGCTGGGATATAAAACCGCCTGAATGGATGCAAAAGGATTATCCTGAGTCAATGAAATTTCGATTTGATTAACTTAATTGGAACTGAGACTTTTCTGCCTCATTCAACTTTTAGGTTTTAGCCGCCAAGTGATTTAAACAATGAAAAACGTTTCTTTTTTTGGATTATTTAGTTTTTCAAAGTGAATCATTATTAATAATACCCATTGGTTTTAAAGCTGGAATTGTAAATCCTCTTAGAAATTGCTTCTTGCATGTTTCCTGCTAGTCCCGTCTTATTATTATTCTCCGTCCTCTGACATGTTCACTGAAATTTCTACCAACCAGGAATTGAATATTATGAGAACATCCAATGATCAGAGGGACAATTGTCACTATCCTAGCTTTTATACTTGATATTTTTTTCATTGAAATATTTATTTTTACCTGCATTTTATTAATAAAATTTAAATATGCATGTTTTTAACAGATATGTAGGAATGGATGTTACAATTTCTTCAGACAGAATCACATCCAAAAATGTGGCTACCATCTTATTATTTTATATATCGTGCTGATAAATGTTTTAGTAAACGACATATATTTTCTGGCATAGGCATATATTTTTCACATAGGTAATTATGAAATATTCAGTACATACATTCCCTTTGTGGTCAGGATAGAAGCTTTTAGTATATCTCGTATAGGATTTGTCCTGTTCATGTATATTTAAGTATACAGATCTTTGCATTAGACTGGATTCTTTTAAAGTGGAATTATATTTTATGTTATTATCTTTCAGCGAATTTCGCAAGGTTTGCTTGCTTTGACTGTATATTGACAATGATCCATGTACTGATAAGAATGACGAATTCTTTTTTTGGTATTTTGAAAAATCCAAAGGACAACTGATTTCGTACCATTTCTACGAGACTTGTATATGCAAAAGCAGAAATTTAATCTGCTCTTTTACTGATATCCTTATAAATATTATGATATAGGGAAATTGTCCGCGTACATTCATCCATGAAAATTATCGTGTGTGTTATCTGTGGATTTAGGATGAATGCTATTCGTATTGAGCAAAGAGAAACAAAAGTCAAATTTTTATACAAAATATACTGAAAATCGAATTCTCAAATTAACTTAACGTTTAAAGATCTATAGAAATGTTTTTAACTTGAGTAGAAATGTTGAAATGTTAAGAATAAGTTTTATTCTGCGTTAACAAACAATACAATGATTCCGTTAAAATATACAGGGTTTCCATAAAGTTCGTGTGCACATTAAAAAAGTTATAACTTTATTTGTATTTGCGATAGATATAATCAGTAAAAAATGTTATAAAGTTTAATGTGCCTTGTTTTACGTACACCTAAAATAACTAATGTGATTTCAGGCATTACTGTAAATCAGTTGGCAATATTTTCCGTGAACTGCAGAATCGTAATACCCTTTGTATTGCTAATGATGGCGGGCATGTGGAAACTTAAATAAAATCTCACTGAAACCTTAAAACATATAGATTTACTTCTTTCTAATCCATTTTACAAATTATTTCTATCGCAAATAGAAATAAAGTTATATTTTTTTTAAATTGCATACGAACTTTATGGACACCTTGTATAGACCAATTCTTTTGTACCTCTCAAACGTCTACAGAAAGTGTCGATTGTTACTGAGTTCACAAGTTCGAATTACTACAGACTCTGAACCTATCCTGACCAAGATTACGCTAGAACATCTTTTACACCTTTATTTTAAACCTTACGAAATCATAACGTTATGTTCATCACACAAATACTCTGAATGAACACTGCTTATCCCATATCCAAAACACACATGATACTTGCAGAAACATGTATTGTAAGTTGCAGCCATGGCCTAGCATAACTACTAACACAATATCCATCACAGAGAACAGTCATGTAGGACGCTTGCTGCTGGCAGAATTGCCCGTTTTCTAGATTGTAAACTTGTCTCGTTCACTTAGTATTTCGACATTGTTGAATGTTGAAGTTTTGTCAACAAATGAATGCCTTAAATATAGACCATAAAAGTTGCACTTAACGACATATTATACTATATAAATTTCGGAAAAGTGTAAAAGTTGTATCTGCGGCCAGAATATTAAGCATAACACTATATAAATGCATAAAGACCTACTCATTGACAAATAATATGTCTTCCGTTTTGCCAGGTCTACTGCTGATGTCCATCACTGAATATGTATATCAAGCTCTTGACAATAATGACGAAGCTAGAGCTGTGGCTCTAGATATCTCGAAGCCGTTTGACAGGGTTTGGCATGCTGGTCTTCTACGTCCCCTCCAGGGATACGGTGTTATTGAACGATTGTTTGATTTGATACAATCGTGTGTATATTGTAAAATGAAGTTCGTTTTGAACGGACTCGCTTCCAGACTATTTCACACGATCACGGTTATCCTTCAAGGCTCTATACTAGATCCTAAGCTGTTTCTTGATATCATTCGGTTCCCAAGTAAGCATTTATGCCGATGACACTACCATTTATAACTGTCTCAATAACAATTTCCGTCAAAGCTGAGAAAGTTAACGTAGCAGTTACTCTTGAAAAAGAGATTCGTTCTGTGTTTAACTAGGGCAAGACATGGATCGGAAATTGTAATCCCACCAAAACGAAACTGCTCTCAATTAACCATCGTTGAGAAACTTTCCAGCCTGCTATCAGCACACCCGATGCTTATTTCATGGAGAGCAAAAGATTGCGCTTTATTGGCCTCAGGCTTTCAAGTGACTTGAGATGGAAAAGCTACATCGAATCAACAGCTGCATCTCCTGAAAGGGATGTTGTGTGACTGTGTCGTACACGAAGGTTCTTACTCGTCAGAGACCATCTTGCACACTTGCCAATCACCCATTCGGCCGTGCAATGAATATGCTGCCATATATGGTCTGGTGCCCCTAATACTCATCTCGAGGTTCTTGACAAAATCCCAAAAAGGATCTGCAATATAACTGATCCCGACCATGTATCTCGACTTCAGTTACTTAACCACCGACATGAGGTGGCTTCCCTCTGTCTTTTCTTCAAATATTTACTGGTGACCGCTCTAAATGAGTTTAAGCATGCTACTAGATTGACATTAAGGTCCCACCCATTTACTGTTTAATTAGTTAGATGTAACCATAACTTCTAGTTCAACAATTTATTTTCTCGCATTTCCCGACCGTGGAATTCTCTTCCGTTTCCTTAATATCCAGTTACTTACAATCATCAAAAATTTAAATGCAGCGTCAAACACCATCTCCTATCTTCTTGAATCACGTTTAACTTTTTTTTCTTTTCTTAATCCGTCTATATCCAGTCATTTCTCCCACCTTCACTCACTACAACCCCTCTAAGTACTCGTGGCATTCCTGCCGTGCTTCGGTAGAAATGATTAAGAAATAGAATATATATATATAATTTATGCAAGCGTACTGTTCATCGAAAAAGGCCGTACTACCGACGGTGATCGCGAATGTAGAGCAATGGCTGTGTTTTTATTGGCGTGAAGCATTCTCCGTGTGAGATCATTCAGTAAGGTAGAAATGATGTGCGGTGGGATTATAGTTTTTAAGACATGTGGACACGGATAATCCAGATACGTTCAGATGAATACGCAGACACAGATTGATTTGTTGAAGACACAGTTGTAATAGTGTTTTCAGAAGCCACACGCTTTCAGAGAAATGCACCGAGAAAAACTAATGGAAATCTGAATTAAACGGGTTTCAGGTGCATTAATTTGATGAAGTGTCCTTGCTTGTATCATTGGACATTGATTTATAAAAAAAAATAAAAAAAATTGTCGAGCATTCACATTGGCGAATGACACTGTTTAAAGACATTTATTTTATTAAAGACATTCTCTACTTTATGCTTCTTCGTGAGAACTACAGTAGTTCAGAAAATCACTGACCTCTAAGAATATTTCAAAGCCGGCATCATACAATTGCATATTAGTTATGATAGGAAATAACACCACTGAAGCACATGGGGTAGCTGAGTGTAAAAGAATAGCATTAAAGTGAATCATTATTCTGGAGCGAGACAATTAATAGAAAAGTAATTTGCCTTTAAAGTTTTGGAAATCAATGTTGGCTGGAAATTACGGAACCAGAAATGCGAGAAAAGAAATTGTTAACATAGATCATACGCTGTATCTTGTAAATTCAACTTCAAATGGATGAGACTTTGTTGCCTATCTAGTACTTTACTTAAATCCTAAAATTCTAGGTATCATAGAGGAAAGATCATCCGAAAAATTATAATGAAAATATTTATAGAGCAAATCCACAACACCACCTTTATTCAATGAATTCGAGGTCCTGACTTCCTGAATTCTTTGCTCTGAAATTTTCATCTAGTTCAACGCTCGACTCATCCGGCGTGCCCACACCCGATTTCCCCCTAAAACGAAGCCTCTATTGAGCGAGATGCACACAGCCATATCGATTGTATTGGACATCGTCTCTAATTTGGACTCAAATAGGCTAGTGGTGGGAACGCGATACCAGCCGTTGTGCTGAAGAAATGTGTTCCTTAAATGGCTCATATCCTCTCCAAACTATATAACTACTGCCTCAACGACTCTTGCTTTCCAGCGTGTTGGATTTCCTCATCTGTTGTCTCTGTCTAAGAACTCGGGAGACCTTCTGTCCCATCTAACTACCACCCTATCAGTCTCGTACCATATTTCGTGAAAGTCTGCGAGTCTTTAATCAACGTCGAAGTGATTAAGCAACTTGCATCCCAAGATCTACTCTCTGACAAGCAATATGCTTTCCGCTTTGCCATATATACCGCTGATGTGCTCACAACCATAACTGAAGCATTTCACAATAACGGGGAAGCACTTGCCGTGGCTCTTGATATCACTAAATCGTTATCTTCAGGGATACGGAATTTCAAGACGATTATTTGACTTAATACAATCATTCCTGTCAAACCGTGAAATAAATGTCGTCCTAAACGGGTTCTCCTCCAGTTTCTTTCTCGAAAATGCTGGTATTCCCCAAGGCCCTATCTTGGGTTCTACACTGTTTCTGATCTTCATTAACAACCTTCCTGATGTCATCTCTTCCGAAGTAGGCATCTACACTGACGATACTACTGATTATTCTTGCCTCAATAGCAAATCTGGTATCACTGTTAAAACTAACCTGGCACCTTCAATCTGTGGTTGACTTTGGCAGGAAATGGCTGGTAAACTTTAATGCCTCAAAATTTAATGCTGAAATTGCAATATGAGGACTGGTAAACAAATGGAGCTGAGATATTTGGTTTATAATTCCCAAGACCTCATACACAGATGTCCTCAAGGACCCACGGCCCTTTGGATAAAGACGTTGTTTAGATCCAGTTCAACAGCAGGCCACAGCAGTGGTGAACCAAGACTTGTAGATTTGGGTTAAAGAGAAATAATTGAGAGATCCAGAAGAGACATGACACGTGGAACTAGAACAATCTACCCTGGTGAACGAAATAAAGGGTTCGAATCGAAATTCCAATCACCTGAAGAAGGCAGGAGGAAAACAATAACCGAAGCGTTGGGAATATAGCAATGAAAATGAGGATAACATTCCGAATTATGTAAATAATGCAAGTAATAATAATACCTTATTTCAGAAATATAGATTGGTAGGGAAGCATGGTAAACAATTGTCTAGCACGACAAAGAAAAACAAGTTTCTTAGTAGCACAACTATCAATTGATTCAATATAATATTTCGGAACCTATGTTAATCAGAGAAGACGCAACGTGTCATTCTCATTGGGAGGCGGAACGGAGACTCAAAGATTAATAGTTTTGTTTTGCAGGATTCGAAAATTAATTCATTAATTGCTGCAGTTAACAACAGATTGTAGGTAATTTTGGTGATCACCTGCCAATCTGACCTTATCAAACCGCTTAGGATAACATTTGAGACAGTACATATCATTGTACCACCAGTATCGATACAGAGTTGAGATATTATGCCATCAGTCAGGTCGTTGATGAAAATTACGAACAACGTATGTACAAGAATAGATCACGGGGAGACAACTGCATTCGTACAAAAAGATATAGAAGAGTGAGCGTTCAAAATATTTGTCCAGAAATAGCATAACCTTACAACCTGATGAGTAAATATTTTCTATTTTATTTCAAATATATTGTTGGTTAAAGAAATTAGATACAGCAGGATTTTCGTTCCGGTACGATGAATACCACGGCGGACTAATAATAGTTTGTTTTTCCTAAAATACTCAAATCAGTGACTTGGGATGTAGTACTATTTTCAATTATCTGCCTTATATATCATGAAAGAGTTGTGATATTCGTCTACCCCTCCAAACTGAATGATGTTGCTTAAAGGGAGGTGTTGTTTTTATCCTTGTTTTCTTGACTTTTAACTACTAATTCTTAAACAATATTACTTTTTGCAGTTACTTTTTGGGGTATAGTGGGTCTACCAATCTGTACTGTTATTAATGCAAACAAACTGACCCTCTACTATTTTTACAATATCAAATGTAACAAAGACAACAACAAGAGAAATAATCAAGTAGAAGAAACCTGTGAAATTGTTCAAAAATAAATATTTTTTATAAACACAACTAGTACATAATATATAGTGCAAAAGTTGTTCAAACACATTAGAGTTCTTTGGTGTGTGATATTGTAAGAAATTAAGTTGCTGTAGTGTATGTGTGAAATTAAGAAGGTATAGTTAACTATATTTGTTGTTATACGAAAATTAAACAGTTTCCTGGTAGGGTTTTTTGGTATTAAATAGAAAATGTTTTGATTCACTGATTGTAATAGAGTTATCGCTCTTTAACCGGAGATTCCTTTTCGTGGAATAGAATGTTTTTGTGGGAGTATGCGTTAAGCTTGGAATTGGTTGACAAGGTGTGTTGTCGTGTAGAAGGATTTAGTTCGTCTCCTGGGAACTGAATTGAATTGAATTGAATTGGTTCAATGTTTTAAGTGCTCACTGACCAAGTCGCGTTGACATTTCGTTTATATTTGTCTCTTGGTCGCGTGGGGAGGCTCGTGAACATGTTTACATATTATGGCGTCAACTAGAGGTCAAAATTTGGGTCGGTACATTAGGACGTAGTTGATGACACCTAATTAATATTTTCCAACCAATCAAAATGCATCAGTTGTTGTACTTGGTTGAGAGCCTCTATGTGTTTAACTTGCACAAAATTTAATATTTTAAAAGAAATGGCGGAATATGATTCTACAAGGGGAAAGCATTTTAGCTTGGCATTCAATTTTTTATTATTATGTTTATTTATCATTCTCCCTAAGTTGTTCTACAAGGTATCCAAAAAAGTACTGTCCGTTTTTTTGATTAGTCATTGAATGAAGTTGAAATATATACGAAATGCGAGTAGCAATTGTTTTCAAATTCGGACAGACGGAATTAGGAACATCAGAAGTTATAAAAAACACCGTGCGCGGCCATCAGTTATAAGCCGGACAGCGGTGAGAAGGATGGAAGTGTCTAGAATCTCGTTCGAGGCTGTTTGCTTTACGACTTCAAAATGGGCTTATCAGCAGCTGCAATAAGTCGCCGCATATGTCAAGCGTTTGGGGATAGTTCTGTGGATGAACGTATTGCAAGGCGTGGTTTCGAAAATTTAAGTCGGGAGATTTGTCTCTCCATGATGAGCCTCGCAGTGGACGACCACAGGTCTTGAATGACGGAGTCCTGAAGGCGGCCATTGAAGAGGACACTAGTCTAACGTGTGGTGAACTTGCAAGACAGTTCAACGTTTCCGATGAAACAGTTAGACTTCACCTGCACCGCCTAGGTAAGACGTACAAACTGAGCAAGTAGGTTTCGCAAACGCTGTTGGAGGTCCACATGGGACAACGAGTGGCAGCCTGCGTATCGCTGCTTTCTCGCCACCGTACCGCATCATTATTCAATCGAGTGCTTACCAGTGAAGAAAAGTGGGTACTGTACGAAACTCGCAAGCGTTCCAGACATTGGTTGTCTCCTCAGGATGCTGTCCCTCACAGCGCAAGACCGCCTATGCACCCACGCAAGATTATGCTTTGTGTCTGGTGGACAGGTCGTCAAGTGGTTCATTATGAACTGCTACCAACGGGACAAACGGTCACTGGAGACCTATACTCGCAGCAATTGAAACGTGTACAAAGGGCATTTTGCCAGAAGGAGCCACCACTGTTGAATCGCAAAGGTTTGCTTTTCCTCCATGACAACGCGAGGCCGCATGTCGCGCGAGTGGTCAGGGATAACATACAGCAATTTGGGTGGGAGACTTCGTGCCATCCACCTTATTCACCTGACCATGCGCCATCCGATTACCACCTTTTCCTCTCCCTGGATAATCATCTTCGTGGGAAGTCCTTCACCAATGAAGCAGACTTGCGCAAAGCCCTCACGAACTTCTTTGCGTCACCCCCCGAGTTCTACCGCAAGGGCATTGAACAGCTGGAGACACGTTGACAGAAGGTGCGAGATGCCGATGGCGATTACTTCGAAGACTAAAAATAAGTTACACATACTGTAAAGCGTTTTCTTTTTTTCCTTTAAAAACGGACAGAACTTTTTTGGTTACCTTGTACTAAGCGTAGTTTTAGAGCGACAATAACCGACACTATGCTACACTTCGGAAAATAAAACAATTTGAAATAGGAGCGATTCAGTAAACGAGTATTGAGTGGTTTTGGGGATGATTATTTGGATATATATCTTGGTATTTTTACAGACTTTTGATGGGTAGTTTTAAGTTGATAAAAGGTGATACATAGAAGGAGGTGAAAGAAGACGACAGATAGGGTCGAAAATAGAGAAGGAAAGAGGAAGGGAATAATTTTAAATCTATTTTTATTAAAATACTTAAGAGTAAGTGAGTGGAGACATTGACCTATTTAATAAGTCACCTCTCAGGAAATGAGACAAGGAAAAAATAGAGTAAATATAAGTGAACAAATATATATATACATATATATATATATATATATATATATATATATATATATATATATATATATATATATATACTTAAAATTACCTAGCAAAAGTGTGTCAAAATTATACGTAAATTTAAAACGATTTTTTATGTTTGGAAATGTGATCTGAGGAACCAGGAAAAAACTACATTCCTATGGAAATAAAATATAATCAATGGACCCTTACAGTTCTCTGTTTTCTAATTATATATATATCATCAACAGACAGACTGTTTCGCTGTATCACAACTCCTCATTGTGGCTATATATCCGATCGCTTCAAGCTGGGACTGAAATCGATATTTTAAATCAATTAATTTATAATATATATATATATAATTTATAATATATATATATATATATATATATGAGAGTGAGAGAGAGAGAGAGAAAGAAAGAGAGAGTGTTTGGTTGTCAAAATTGACATCTTTCTGGCAACTTCAAGTCATCCCTAAATGTAATGCCTTGATATAATCAGGATATTTTCTTATGGAAATTTTTCTTATGTTTATTATTTTATTACTCCTACAAATGAAGAGCACATAGTTTTCTTTAATAAGATTTCTCATATATTCAGGCCGATAGACGAATTTAAATAAATATACTGTTTAATAAATAAATGGAGCGTCTACTCAAATATGGGAATCCATTAAAAATAACATTTTATGATAATCTCTGTCGGATTAACCAATCAGAAATATAATATTTCTTTACAAATTTCTCTGTTTACCTTGGAATACGACACTGAGCACATAAAGGATTCGGAATAAGTATTAATTATAATTTCAAGCTATCAACATGGTTTTAAAGGTTTGTATTATAAATAGTATATCTTGTAATCTCTTTTCTAAAACACGGTTATTCTCTTTACTGTCATAAATCGATTTATATCGAATCAATTTCAGAAGTGACCCGAAAATATGAAAATATAAAGATTTACTAAGCGTCGCTTAGATCTGACACGAGGTCGAAAATACTTACTACTCAAGTGATCTAACGAGACAATCATACACTATGTGGAAGGGCCCCAGAGTTATGGAAATATATTTGATGTGGACCCGAAATAGGGGCCACGGAAGGAAAACATGGAACACGGTTTAAAGGCAAGAAAGATATATTAAACAGAAAAGTTACAAAGAATAGTGTAAGAGTAAGCAGAAATTAATATCCAGTGGTGTCCGATATTTGTATCGTACGCGGCTGCGCATTACAGGTGCTACTCCCATGATACTACCATTCACATAATAATATAGTAATGGGAGAGTCCATGATGTAGGAAAATATCTGTCTCACACCAATATTCAAAGCATTGATGGTAGAAAACCTAAAACGGTTATAAAAATTCAGTATGTAGATTTAGTAATTACTAAACACTTCAAATACCTCGGTGTATGTAAAACTTATAAAAAGAATTGTACAGTAGAAAAGGAAATTAAATATAGACAAGGCTGATGTAGTAGTAGTTTCGCCCCACACCGCATGTTGCTACACAACTAAAACATTAACATGAAAAAGCACGATTTGACCTTAATTATCGTCCTCAGTTCGAGTCTTGCGAGACTGTCAGCTGTACACAACCGTTTAATCAGATCAAGGGTTAGAAATTTATAAGTCTACCATTAATTGCTTTGACTATTCTGGTCACATCTGCTCTGGTTTTCCTGCTATATATAGGGTATCCAAAAGAATTTCGCAGGGCAATATCCTGAAATTTACACATAATTCATAGAAACATATCAAGATTTTATATTTAATATAAGAGAACAGTACTTGCTTATCTCAATGAGAATTTGCCAGCGAAATGGATCGGACGTGGTGGAGATGAAGACAATTTTCTGATGAAATGGCCGCCGTGGACACCGACCTGTCCCCATGTGATTTCTTTTTATGGTGATATGCGAAGGTATTGATCTATGTTCCCCATATTTTTGCTAGCATTGATTAACTCAAGTACTGTATAATGTTACCGGAGACATGCTACAACGTGTTTGGCAAGAACTTAACTACCGACTTGACGTGTGCCGTGTCACAGGCGGTGCACATATTGGACACTTATGAAATCGGTCCCATAATAAACTTATGACGTTCAACACCAAAACTGTTCAATTTCTTTGAGCTCGACTTAGTAGTTTTCAAGATAATTGCATTTAAAATGATGTCAAATTTTTAACACTCTGTATTTCGGCATTCTTGATAAAATCCAAAGAAGAATTTTTTTTTCAGTCATTTTACCGCCACAATAACTTAATCTACCTATGCGTTTTCTATAAATACATTCAGGATAAATGTTATGATGAACTTTCGTCGATGGTACCTAGACACAATGAATTTAAGTATCTTACTAGATTGGCGGTACGGTCTCATCATTTTAAGTTCAAATGGCTAAATATAATCATAGGTTTTATGCTAATAGTTGCACTTCTCGCATGTGGATCTAACTTCTGATTTTGTGATTCCAAGACAACTTTGATATTCCAGAATGTAAATGCAATCTTAACTTCAGACGCCTTAATTTCTGTTCTTTTTTGTCTTCCGCAATGTTCTTTTCTCATTTTAATTGGCACTCAGTGAACTTTGCGTCTCAGGGGCTTTATTGCTTCACTTGAGGTGAAATGATTTAAGAAATGCATCCCTCACTGCTATAGCCTTATACCAAGATTAGCAGAACTTTGTAACTATTATCAAAAATACCTAAACGCGCCTGTTTTATATCTTAAATGGGGAAATTAAATGAACACACTACACTCCTACTCCTGCTTCTCCACCCCTGCATCATCATCATCATCATCATCATCATCATCATCATCATCATCATCATCATCATCATCATCAATTCTATGATGAAATGTCGCTGCATACCTGAACTGTTCCTTACACATAGTTCGTTTGATTGTATAGCGTATTTGGTACAATGGCATGTTGTGGAGCCTATCCCTCTACAGTCGATGTCCTCTTGGTTCCGGCCATCTGTCCTTTGATTGGACCTCTCACCTTGTTCATTTTCTTCAGTTTAAGTGACCGGTTTATTTATGATACTGATGAGTGTCAAGATTTTCTCCTCACCATAAATACTTGAGAGAGTAACCGGTTTAGTCACCGACGAGATTACTTAACGATAGGTAGTAATCGTTTATCTGATACCAGCTGTAGTCAGAAAATAACCTTATATTAAATGATCAAAATACTTTCTTTCAGTTCTTATAAAAATGAAGCTGAGAACTTTGAGTTCATACTGAAACTTCCTGCCTGAATTTTCGAACCAAATTTCTTTACTTTATATATTTCCCCAAACTTAGACATAAATATACAAATAAAACAGAACATATAAACAAAGTCTATTTTTACTACATTCCTCCTCTGTTACTCCCGTATGCTCCACTGATGTGTATGGGATTACAACTCTAAAAAACTGGTTATTATGATATGATTTCCGTAAGCTTTTATGGGATTATCTAAATACTGACCTGACTATTTAACTTCATTGATCAAATGAAAACATGTGCCAGTGTGAATTGACGGTAAATACGGTATATTACGGTCAAATTGTAGTATAATATGGTATATTGAAAAGTTTAGAAAAAAGGTCCTTACTAAATGGTGTAGAAAATTAACTTACAAAGAATCGTTATCCAATCATCGCATGTCATTATGTTTAACTTAACCCAATACTGCGCCCCAGTAACTGGTCTCAAACCTAGGATAGAACTCGTTATACAAAGTAATTGATGTTGTCCAAGACGTAAATATACGCGTATTGATGTGATCCTAAAATACAACTTCTGGACATGGCTTCGGGTTTGACCTCAACTGTCAAGTAACTAAAGAAGATTTCTCAACAAAACCACCAGAGGAAAAATAACGGTATATTCCTGGCAATTAACAAACTAAATATAAGATATAACGGCGTAAAGGGGGTCGAGACTCAGGTAAGTGTTTCAGTGGATAATAATGCGTGACCGTTCGCAAGAGAAAATTAGATAAATTGGCATGGCATCTAAGAACATTACATCAATATGCCAACCTGGATGTCATGAAGAAATTGAACAGGTTTAATATTAACATTCTGAGGATATTATCGAGATTAGGTAACCGGTGTACACAGGGTCATATACGCAAGGCGATAGCAAAAGGAAAGAGGAGTAGGATTTGTACTAGATTCATACTTAAAGTAACGTTTTCTAGGATATTCTTAACTCTCTGGTAAAATTATTCTGTCTAATCGAAAAGGTAACCCTTTAACATGATCCTTATAATAGTATACGTACCAAAAGTAAAGGAAAAGGGGGAATCAATTTAAGAGTTACAGCACAAAGGATAATGACAGGTATCAATCCAAATCACCCCAAAATGCCATCAACACAGAAGATATCAATGTGAAAGTACGAAAGAAAATAGATGGTGAAATTGTTGGCAAGTATTGAACCGCATCTCGAAACAGAGCAGAGAAAATTGGTTTAATTCTGCACAGGAAACAACCACATAATGGCCAATACTTAGTTGTAAGGCATCCAAGAATCTTGTGAACTTGGAGAAGCCCAGGAGACACGGAAACGAGATCAACTGTATACCAATCAATAAAGGGTTCAGTATTGCGATTTTACAATGTAAAATATATCCGAGTCCCGACTGTGGCAGCGACCAGACTAAAATCACGGAAATTAAGCAACGCCTAACCTACAAAACAGAAGATTCTTGAATGACCCAAATTACAAAAGGATGTATGCTGAAAGAGGTAAAAGGAAATATAATAACAGTGATAAAACTTTGAATACAAATTACATCATTCAAGGTGAAGTTTTAGTGACACCGACGAATAAGATCGTCCCCAGGAAAATGAAATAAGAACTTATTGAGAATATGAAAAAAAAACAAGCTGCAAGCAATGCTAATGAATAGTACAAAATGTAGAACGTTTAAAAGAAGTATTAATAAACAGTTGCAGGCAAGCAAAAGGGTTAGAAATATAGAAAGAATGAACATCATAGTTAAAGCACGTATGCATACAGTATAAAATAAATAACTGAACAAAATCTTTCTACTCGACAAGATGCATAAAAACATATGCTTAAATATTCACAATGTAAAAGACATATACACGAAATAGACATCGACTATACTGGAGAATTCTTTACCAACGGGAGGAGAAAACCTACAGTAAACCAAAAATATGCAAGGGCGTTAAACATCAACACTGGTCAAGACGAAAGGAAACACAGCTAGACATTATAGAATTGTAATTTATCAGCCTTAGATGATATCGGAAGGACCATGAGGAAATCAGTGAATATAAATTTGAGTGTGCCCTGTGTGTGTTGTATTTTCCAAGCACACTTTCCCTAATATGTGTTATAGAAATGTCAGTTGATTTTCTCTGATTTTAAGCATAAGTGTTCAGTTTGTTTCCATTTTCTATAAGACTGTCGTTGATCAAATGTTCAGACCGTTCTCAGCATCCTTCGCTAGGGCAATATTTATGTTACTTCAAGTCTTCTCTTCATCTGTGAGGGGATTGGGACACTTTACTCCCATATATGAGGAGTGATATTGCGTAACAATTCAGTACTCTTTTTTTTGTTTGTAACGAGATTTGCCCAATTCCTTAATACTTCGCTCAGCGTTTGTAAGGCACGATTCGTTAATCCATTTTCCGTTTCGAACTTTCTGACCTCGGTTAAAACACTTCCCCCTTATTTACATTTTTCTTATTACTATTATTTTTTTATAGCTTCAATTCCTAATTTAAATGCTGGACTCTTCCTGTTGCTGACAACCATACATTCTCTCTTCTTATAATAAATGTTATGTCCTCTCTTCTCATGTTTTCTCACTACCTATGTAAGATTAAGAGTTTTAATGAAAATTAAAAGGATATTTTCTACTAATATCCAGTCAAGACAAGTCTCCGAGCCACTCAAGATAGAGGGTTGCTGTACGGTGTTTATGATAAGGTAATAGAAATCAAGACGTGCAGTTTATGAGGTTATCAAAAAAGATAACTGTTAAATATAGATTGAATCTGTTAAGATTACAGTGACAGAGTACAATTTTGGTATTCTTTTCCTATTCCCATATAAATATATTCAGAAATTGCTTTCCTATTCCTTTTTAAAATCATTCTACCCCAATCAAGGCAATAAAGCCACTAAGACGCAAGTCAACTATTGTGTGTTTTAGAATGGAAGAAAATATACTATTAAAGAGAAATGACAATAAAATATCAATAATTAAGTATTGAAGAAGTCTTATGGAAGAAAGTTTTAGCATAGAATACAAGGTCACATCTAGCCATTTGAAATTCAAAAGGACTGAACATTACCGTCAATCTATTACTGTACTTAAGTTCATAAAATCTAAGTACTGTAGAACAAAGTTCAAGAGACAATTACCATGAGAGCATTTTTTTAAAAGGCACAGGAAGCTGCATTACGACGATGGGAATTTGACTGAAACTTAGCTGCCACGTCAAAACAAATCAAATGAGAGATTCTTCTTTAGAATTTTTATCAAGAATGTCTAAATATATATCAGAAGCACCAGAACAAATGTGACAACAATATTAAAAACATGGACGAAAGGTAATTTTATAAATATATCCGATAGATTCTGATGAGAAGAAAATGTATAGATTTACATAGTGAACTAAATTTCCTAGCTGCAGACTTAGCAATTGTTTCTATATACAATTTACACTACATATCAACAGAAAACCCTAGTCGGAAAATGTGCAATGAGTTACTCTTCTGGAGGTTAGCATCAGCCAAGCTCATGAAAGATAAAAATGGTTCTCTCAGACGATTAAAATAGGTTTAGAGGCGTTAACATTAAAAAAAAAAACAACTCATATTTTAAATTTATTTTCATCCTAATATGCTTATTATTACAACGACCATTATGTAATATTTTTCGGATATTACTACTGTTCCAACTATGTATGTTGATTCAACGAATTTCTTAAATGCAAGGTGATTTTCACTGGACTCCAGTTGGTGCCATTTCTGCCAAGAATGTCGATGATCTTTCGGTGTGTTGACACATTTATTCCTCCCATGATTCTCAATTTTATTTAAATTCGTAATGTTTGTAAAGAAAAAATTTGTTTATTCTCATTTTTCTTTTAATCTGAAAACTTTATTCTTTTTTATTGTTCTCCCTTTTGTTTCTAATGCTAAAGATTGGTAAACCTTAAAAATAAAAAAAATCAATGCGTAAATCTGCCTTCAACTTCTATGCATTCTTTAAATTTTCTTTTGCACAATATTGAGCCTTACTTATATGAGGTCATTTTTAGAACTCGTCTTCTTCTTCATCGTCATCTCCTCCTCCTCCTCCTCCTCCCCTTCTTCTTCTTCTTAATTTTCTTATTCTTCAGCACCCTCCTCCTCCTCCTTCTCCTCCTTCTCCTTCTTCTTCATCTTCTTATTTTTCGTCTTCTTCATATCCTCCTCATTCTTCTTTCTCTTCTTCTTTTTCTTTTTGTGTATCTCCTCCTACTCTATTTCATCCTTCTTCTTCTTCTTCTTCTTTTTCTTCTTCTTCTTCTTCTTCTTCTTCTTCTTCTTCTTCTTCTTCTTCTTCTTCTTCTTCTTCTTCTTCTTCTTCTTCTCATTCTTCTTCATCACCTCATCCTCTTTCTTCTTCTTCATTTCCTCATACTACTACTACTACTACTACTACTTCTTCTTCTTCTTCTTCTCATTCTTCTTCATCACCTCATCCTCTTTCTTCTTCTTCATCTCCTCATACTCCTTCTTTTTCTTTTTCTTCTACTTCTTCTTCTTCTTCTCCTTCTCATTCTCATTCTACTTCATTACTTCATCCTTTTTCTTCTTTATCTCATATTCCTTCTTCTTCTTCTTCTTCTTTTTCTTCTTCATCATCACCTCATCCTCTTTCTTCTGCTTCCTCTCTTCATACTCCTTCTTTTTCTTTTTCTTCTGCTTCTTCTTCTTCTTTTTCTTCTTCTACTTCTTCTCATTCTTCTTCATTACTTCATCTTCTTTATTCTTCATCTCCTCATATTCCTTCTTCTTCTTCTTCTTCTTCTTCTTCTTCTTCTTCTACTCCTTCTTCTTCTTCTTCTTCTTCTTCTCATTCTTCTTCATCACATCTTCTTACTTCTTCTTCATCTCCTCATACTTCTTCTTCTTCTTCTTCTTCTCCTTCTTCTTCTTCTCCTCCTCACATTCTTCTTCATCACCTCATACTCTTTCTTCTTCTTCATCTCATACTCCTTCTTCTTCCTCCTCCTCCCTCCTCTGCTCTTTCATTTTTTCCTCATTTTTCCTTTAATTCTGTTTTGTTCTCTTATTTTACCTGTCTTCATTTCGTATCAAAAATACACTTTGATGTTAGTTTTCCTAAGATGGAACATATTCAAATAATCAAATTACGCATATTAGCTAAACTTGCCCCCAGTCGTCTTCCACGTCCGACTGCGATAAAATTATTCGGGAAAACCTGGCGAAATATGGCATTGATCGATGCTGAAGAGAAACCGATTCGTCGTCATAGCTTTAATTCCAAATGGAGAGCAAATAAGCTCTACAGAACGTCTCATTTGAAACGTTCTTCAAAGAAAATATAGATATCTAAATATCAATAATTATTTTTTAATCACTATTGATCAGTAAATTCGATTTGGCAAAGGAAAAATCATTAAATTTTACGGCCCAATTATAATACGTAATATAAGGAAATAATTCAAAATACGTCGAATGTAAATTTGATTAATGTTTCCGCGCATAGGAAAAATGCAGAAGGCTTTCTGGCTCCATTTCCTTTTTATGCAGATAAAATTAATTCGTTTATGAAGAAATTTTAGATATTGGTATTTACTCATCTCAGCCTAGTTCAAAATAGACAATAAAAGCGGGAAACTAGTATTTCTTGGCGTCAGATATATGAAAATTCTGAAACAGGTTTTCAAAAGAGAACACCATTTGAAGAACCAACTACAGCTTTCTCATGAGTAAGTTGTACGCAATTAGTTTAACCATTAACACGCGCGCGCACACACACACACACACACACACACACACACACACACACACATATATATATATATATATATATATATATATATATATATAATTTTTCTCAGTAATAATTCAGATTAGGCAGCTTGTGACATTTATGTGGTAAGTCTACAAAAAATAATATATTTTACATCTTATACATAATAATCAGAGTAACCATTATAATTTTGTTGGATTAATAGCGTATTGTATGGAAGGGAAATGTAGCTGCTAATATATTTTATTGAGGGTAGGCAGCACCTATCTTGCTTAGAAGGCACTTATATATAAGTGGAAATTTACGTGAACACCCAGTTTGTTTCACGCTTAAACGAAATAATCTGACCAATCATTTAATATATATACATATATATATATTTAAAATTACCTCTGAGATTTAATAAAACCAAATATATATATATATATATATATATATATATTTATATATATATATATATTTAAAATTATCTCTGAGATTTAATAAAAGCATATATATATATATATATATATATATATATATATATATATATATATTTATATATATATATATATATATATATATATATATATATATATATATATATATATATATATATATATATATATATATATATATATATATATATATATATATATTGGTTTTATTAAATCTCAGAGGTATTTTTTTTACAATATTTTCCCCAACGGAAATATATTGTGATTTGAGAAACAAGGAAATTAAGATGTCATTACTTTTTTAAATATTGATGTCGTATTTCAATTATTATCATAAAAGTGTCATATTAGCTCGATGTTGAAAATCAATTACTGCTGCCCTATACAATAAATAACTGATCTATTAGTGTACACGCGAACATACACAGAAGCACATATACATATTTACGTACACAGACAACCACATATCTACCATAAAAACATACATATACAAACTAATACAAATATACACACACACAATAAATATTTCCTATACTTGAATAAGTTTATGTTAGTCGTATTTGTTTAATTTAATTTTTCGTCTTTCTTTCTTTGTTTCATTGTATTTGTTAGAACTAATTATTGTCATCGGAAGCTGATGAACCGGAATACTTTGCTCGTAAATTATCTTCCAACTTCATGATTTTATTTTTTTTTCAACTCCTTTTGATTGTATCCGTCAATAACAAGAATCGTTTTACACATACAAACATAAGATGACAAATATAATCGTAAGCCTATATTAAATTAAGCTATGTAATGCTGAGAAAATACAATCGCCAGCAAAAAAAAATATTCATTTAGCAAACATAGATGTTCGCGTTATTTTTTTATTTCGCCGTAAATAAACTAGTAACAGATAAAACCAAATAAATATTTGATTTAATGACTTGTTTTTTGTTTTTACCACTACATGGCTTTAAAAACTACCATTAATATAATCAGTTTATTCTTGATTGCCTAGAGAAGAACTTATGAAAAACGTACTGGTCTCAAACAGAAATATTTTGCAGTTCATCTGTCATTAGTGTAAAACAAGGTGAGCATTATCTGTGTGCTTTAATTCCATAATTTTCACATGGGGGGCACAACGTGACCTGAAATTAACCAAGTGGTCTAAAAGTTTCGGTTTCTTTCATACAAACACACGGCTGAGAAAGGAACATAAAAATAAAGCTTTCTTTCCAATACAATGATTAATAATTCATACTCAAAAAGCATATAATCGCCATTAGA
This sequence comes from Acanthosepion esculentum, assembly GCA_964036315.1. NCBI lineage: Eukaryota > Metazoa > Mollusca > Cephalopoda > Sepiida > Sepiidae > Acanthosepion > Acanthosepion esculentum. The sequence continues at coordinate 88,416,784 of OZ038505.1, read as the reverse complement.
TTGTAAGAGATTTCTCCAAGTTTTGAGAGCAAAGGTTCAATAAGTGAACTTTACCGACGTGACAGGCCACATTCGTTAAGGAATGAAGGGGTTTTTGAGCGAGTAATTGTGTATCGAAGAAACTCCAAGCCCAAAAAACTTGGTGTCGGTCTCGACAGCTCGGATCTCTTGGACGTCAGACCAACAATTTTTAAAATGCAGCAACCTGTTTCCGACAATGGCTACAATCCAAGTTGTCAAACAGATTTGGGACAGAGTATAATTAGTGAAGGTTGCATTATGTACTAGCCACTAAGTTTCCTGGATCTGATAAACAGTGAGATTTTCCTATGCGGTGTTCCGAAAGAAAAGTTTTATGTCAACAAACCACATACTCCCTAATAATTGAAAGACAACATTCACACCAAAACATGACAGTCTGAAAAAATGAGAGCAGTGATGGAAAATGCGTTATAAAGTGCATGTTCGTGTAAAATTGGTGCCACTTAAAATGTGTGTCACTAAAAATAGATGCCACCTAAAATGGGTGCTCCTTAAAATCCATTTCACTTAAAATGGGTGTCACTAAAAAATGGGTACATCTTAACATCGATGCCACTTAAAATAGGTGTCACTTAAAATGGGTGTTCCTAAAAATGGATGCCACTTAAAATGGGTGCCCCTTAAAATCTATGCCACTTAAAATTGGTGTCATTTAAAATGGGTGTCACTAAAAATAGATGCCACCCAATATGGGTGCTCCTTAAAATTCATTTCACTTAAAATGGGTGTCACTTAAAATATGTACACCTTAACATCCATGTCAAATAAATGGGTGCCACTTAAAATGGATGTAACTAAAAATAGATGCCACTTAAAATGTGTGTCCCTTAGAATCCATGACTCTTAAAATGGGTGCCATTTATAATAGGTGTCATATAAAATCTTTCTCACTGACTGTTAATATATTTCTTATAACTACACTGTATAATATGGCCCTGTGGAATAAAGTTAAAGTTAAAGGGGTTATTGAATTTTGAAATTGTTATATCGTGGATTATACGATATAAACAACAAAGTAATCCCGAGTGGAAAGATTACAATAACACAAGAAATCAGGTAACAAATAACAATGGTTTATTGTACGTAAAGTACAAATGAGCAAGAGTTTGCAATACTAAGGAAAACAGGAGATAAATCACGGAGGTTCGTAAGGGTCGCCTTCGCTCTCTCTGTCTGTCTCACTTACCTCTTTCTTTAATAGCTCGTCAGTCTTTTATAGACTGACAAATCCATGTCGGGGTGTGCCAGGTTGTTCCGCTATAACAGAAATAACTTGGTGACTTTGGGGACACGCTGCATAAGCCAAAACGTTAGTTACAGATCGATATCATCACTGATTGCATCAATAAAATGTGTCGTGGGGGAAGTGATTAAACCGACAAAGTATCTATAGGAATAATAACCACGAATAAGAGATGCAGTTATTAAAATATTTACATGCATATTTAGTTTCTTTCATTCTATTTAGTTGAGTGGCTTATAGTTAAACAGCTGCAATATATTTCATATTAAATTAATCTTATTCAAAATATCTTTTGCTAGATTTCGGTTCGGTTGTGAGAAAAGAACTGGAAAAAATAAACTCTTAGCGAGAAAAGAAATGAATCATAAAACGAACGTTGAGAAACATCTTCTCTACGGTGCACAGTGAACGACGAATTATTTACCAAATTCTGGTTTCAATAGCAACCAAGATACATGTAAACGATTAAAAGTCCAGAAAGGGACAAACAGTATCAGTTCGAACCTCTAGGAAACGATTAATAATTTCAGTTCTACATCGCATAACTCCCTAGACACCCTTTTTGAAAGGTATCACTGGTTAGTTATGTGCAAGATGAGGATACAATTACTGAAATTAAAGACACCTGAAAAAACTTACAAATTATAATACAATATATGCAACATCGCCTCAATTTGCATAAATATATACGGCAAAAGTGTAAAACTTACAATTGGTTACTTTAAGTAAGACATTAAATATTTCGGCAAAAAACTAAACTGATACAAGACGAAATACTTTCTCATGTTAAAGGGTTCCTGTTAAAATATTTGTCATGTATATAATAATGCAACTGTGATAGTCTTGTCGGGTCGCATTTTTGGGAAAGCGACTGCAGGATAGAAAATAAAATAGAAATTGTCTGTACTGAGATAACGTGATATGATGGGGAAAAATGGGCTTGCTTTTCAGATTCAGGGGGAAGAAAATAGCTCAGAAGTCTGTACTCATTGCATAATAACATTTGGGTCGAAAAATGCCAGCCAGTGTTATTCATTAAAGGATTGGTTAAAATACGTCGAACTCTTACATATTATTCTCAATATTATCTAGAATAAAATTTCTGTTGCTTCAAGTCACTTGGTATCTGTAATGAAATTATCTCGTATTCACTGCTCTATAAGACGATCGATGTTACATCATAAGTCATTACTCCTTTCTTTCTTTAGTAGTTCCTCTAGTTTCCTTTCTGTGTATACTCTCAAAACTGTGCCATCTGTATATCTAATGTTGAGTGACCGTCAATAATGAATCATGTGGGGGATTCTAATTCTCTGAAGATTGTTTCAATTTAAAGTTTGAATAAATCTGAGAAAACATATTCATTTCTTACGCCCCTTTTTGTGCATTTACTGAATTCATTTCTTTCCGAATACAGGCAGTTTGATCCTAATATGTTCAGGATTATTCTAATATCCTCTCCAAATAGATCAAGCTTAACGATCCGTCCTTGCATGGAATATTGCTGTCCTCTATAGTCTGCCCCATTCGCTGTATGTCTCGAGGTCCTCAACAAAATCCAGAGACGGATATGCAATGTGATATGTCCTGATCTAGCATCTATTCTACTATCGCTTTCTCACCGACGTGCCATGGCTTCACTCTGTCTCTTCTAGAACTATTTTCACGGCAACTGTTCCGACAATATTATTACGCTGGTTCCCAGACTGTATAATTTAAGAGAGCAACTAGGTTGTCCTCTTGCTCACTCCATTTCACTTGCGAAAGGGTTAAATGTAATTGCCTCTTCTTCTCTCGCACTTCCCTTCTGTGGCATTCTCTTCCTCTTAATTGCTTCCCTGATAACTGTAATCTATAAATATTCAAGTGTAATGCCAATCGACATCTTCTGGTACCTTGATTTTGTTCCCCGTCTTTCAGTTTATCCGCTCCCAAATACCCCTATTTATTCTTGTTCTCTACCCTCTGTAACCCTTGCGTGCTAGTGTTACTCCTGCCTTGCTTGGGGTGAAATGTTTAAAAAATAAATATATATATTGAAATCAAAGTAAGATTGACATCGGTTTAACATGAATAGAAACCCAGCAGTAGAAGAATAATGCTGTTAGTCTTAGATTATTTCGGAATTGATATAAAATAGATATACGACAACGGTGAAAAAACGGAAGACGATGCGAAATCTATCTTCGTAGCGATGTAAACGAAGTCAGGTGTTAACGAAAGCGGGTTCCATGGGACAGCCTATTAAATGAAATAATTAAATAACTAAATTTGTTATTATCATTCTAACGATTATGACCATAGAAATATTAAACGTAAAATTGTTTATGTGCAGTATGGTTTTGGTCAAGACCCAAGTACAAAAAATGCTAATTTGATTATCAGAATTCTATCAGAACAGGAAATGTAAATACCTTAATTATTGTACATATGTTTCTTAATATAAACATAAATATTTGATACGAAACGATACAAATCCCTACTTGAGACATTAGACATGTATCATTTATATATTTACAGAATTATCTGTTTGGGAAAGCAATTTGAAAAATCTGTAAACTCTTATGGAAATAAACAGTTTGTAAATCGGTAGAGAACACGTTCAGGGAAGAGACGAAATAGTAAAAAAGAGTAGGGGTACGATTAAACTGGAGTGATATGAAATAAATATACGACAACGGCGAAACAACGGAATACATTGAGAAATCTATCCTCATGGCGATGTAAACGGAGTCAGGTGTTAATGAAAGCTGGTTCCACGGGACAGCCTATTAAACGAAATAGTTAAGTAACTAAATTTAATATTATAATTCCAACGATTAAAACCATAGAAATATTAGAAATATTAACCTAAAATTGGGTATGGACAGCATGGTTTTGGTCAAGACACTAGTACAAGAAATGCTAATTTGATTATCAGAATTCTATCAGAAAAAGAAATGCAAATAAATTAATTATTGTACGTATGTTTCTTAATATACATATAAATATTTGAAACAGAACGATACAAATCCCTCCTTGAAAAATTAGAAATGTATCATTTATATATTTACAGTATTATTTATTTAGGAAAGCAATTTGAAAAATTTGTGAATTCTTATGGAAATAAACAGTTTGTAAATCGATACAGTACACGTCCAGGAAAGAGACGATATAGTAAAAAAGAGTTGGAGAAGGATTCTGTTTGTCATCGTATTTCTTAATCACGAAGGGTGAGATTATCATGAGAGAACTAGAAAAATTGCAATCATTTATTATTCGCTGAGATAATCTTAAAAATACTTGAAATAAGTTTCAATACTTGAAATAGGTTTACTGATGGCGAAAACATTAAGTACTCTATAACAATTTGTAGAGTATATCTGGAATTATAGAAGAACACAATAACGATTACCTTATAAAAATATGCATAGTAATCTTTCCTACTGAATATAATTTCTGGTATGAGTAAAATATTTTCTTCAATTACTTCCTCCACAACAAGGGTTATATAAGCGCCCAACCTAGAGACAACCCCAGAATCTCTCGCATCATCGCTTTTGGTAGATCAATGTTTCAATGAAAGTCCCCAAAGCCACATACACTCACGCTGATATTATTAAATGAAGTCCAGAATTAAATAAACAATAGTTTGAATTATAAAATATTTAGTTTAGTATTTCTATTAGTTTTTACAACGATAACATTAAAATAGTAATATTAATCGTGATAACAACTGTCTCCTTTTATGGAAGCATTTGGAATTCAGAGACAAAGAAGCCAATGCTAGCCTCGGTTGAAATCAACTGCAAGACATTTTCACGAAAATAGTTTTCTTGAATTAAGTAACTGTTATCCCTCATTCCAATACTGGCCGGTGTTTACTTCTTAAAATTTTGTTTGAAGTAGTGTCGAATATAAAGGACTTGTATAGGTCATTATGCTTTCTCAGAGTTAGATAAAAAATCCAATTTAGTTGAGGCTGTTGCTGAAAGATATCAAGTGGTTTCTGCTATTTGGGAAATTTCTTTGTAATTTTGTAAGAAATGTCGACGAAGTATTCTCCTCTCTGAGAGCAGCAAACTTCATCTGTTCGAAGTTATTTCAATCATTGAAATTTGAGAAAGTGTTTGAGACATTAGATATTCCTGAACGAGTTGCTTTGCATGGCGTTTCTAGAAAGACCATGCTGAACTTGCAAAGGTCATTTCGATAAATACAAATGATCTTGCAGTTGGAAATAAAATATCATTAATTTAAAATAATAATATTTTGAAAGTATATGCACAAAAATGAAATAACTCTTGTAACTCAACATAATACACGTTTTCGTTTGTTATTTTAAACGATGGCCTTCATCGCATCACATACATTCTGTAGCACAGAGTCTTGATCAAAAAATAGTTTCACGCGAATAAAGCTTGGAGGTCTTCATTAGGATTGTCCTTCGGTGGATATCATAGAATCACAATGAAATATCCTAAACAAAGACAGAAACAAATTCACTTGATGAACTCCAAAAGCAACAACAACTAAAATGGATTGCACATGGAACTAGAAGTGTGCATAATAGCATAATCACGTTATTCACTTTACAGAAACATTGAACAAAAGGGTTAGTCAGGAAATCGTCACGAATACTACAAATATCAATAAGAGGTGGTAGACCTGGAAAAAAACGTTCTATGATAATTTCCTTTACAATTCTTATGGACTCATACCAAGTGTAACGCTAACAACTCAATTAATAAATGCCAATTGCTTCATAATTTCACCATTATATATATATAAATATATATATACTTATATATATATATATATATATATATATATATATATATATATATATATATATATATATATATATATATATATACAGATCGAGAGATTCATAATAGAAAATGAATAGATTTACACATATTTTCTATGAGAGTAAATATATTTATGTATATGTATAATAAATGTCTTTATATAAATGCTTGTAATCACTACTTTAACAGTATACATAAATACATACATATATATACATATATATATATATATATATATATATATATATATATATATATATATATATATTTGGTTGGATTGATGTGAGTTTTTGACACATTTCTCATATATATATATATATATATATATATATATATATATATATATATATATATATATATATATGAAGAAATGTAGTCTTAAAGTGTACTATATTTATGGGATAAAATGCTCAATATCAGAGATAGAGCGTGTGTAAATATAAAAGTGAACATAGAAGTCAACACTTAGAGGCGACAGTCTGTTTCATGCTAAATGCAATCATCGGGCCCGATGATTGCATCTAGCATGAAACAGACTGTCGCCTCTAAGTGTTGACTTCTATGTTCACTTTTATATATATATATATATATATATATATATATATATATATATATATATATATATATATATATATATATATATATATATACATACATACATATATATACATACATACATATATATATATATTTGGTTAGATTGACGTGTTTTTGTGAGACACTTTGCACACACACACACACACACACACACACACATATATATACTTATTATATGAAGAAACACGATGCTAAGGACAACATTCAAGCAAGCTAAAGAAGAATGTCAAAACGAAAAATGTGCAGAAATATAAAGATTGAATACTACCGACAAATTTGACATACATAAACAAATAAGGCAACTAACAGGACAAAAGAAAGGTTTGCCAAAATCAAAGGACGGAACGCTCATATTAGAGAAGGAAAAATACTTCAAGGCTGGAGCAAGGAGATTGGAGAAATCTTCCACGACATAAGGGAACAGCTAGCAGTACACAGAACTACCGACGGATCTGGAATTCTGAAAACCGAAGTAAAAGCCACACTGGCCAAATTGAACAGAAACAAGGCGACTGGACCAGACTGAATTCTAACGGAAATGCTGACAGCCTAAGATGACTTTGGCATATAATGATCACCGAACTAACAAATTGAATCTATAACAGCGAGTATACACGGGAAAACATCAGCAGATCTATCTTCGTAGCTATGAATAAGAAAACAGGTGCAAAATAATGCTAAACTCCACCGAACAATCAGCCTAATGAGCCATGTAACAAAACTCATCATCCATATTCTAATTAACAGAGTGCGCATCAGAATCAGCCCAGACATAGGACAAGAACAGTGCGGGTTCGTTAAAGACACTGCAAAAAGGGAGGCGATATTCATGATCAGAATATTATCAGAAAGAGCGAAACAGATGCAGAAGGACGTCTACCTATGTCTCATAGACTACGCAAAGGCCCTCGACAAAGTACGCTACACGGATCTGATGGAACTGCTCAGCAATCCTCAGCATGAATCCGCATAGGGAACGAGTTCAGTGAATGTAGAAAAATAGAAAGGTGCGTTGACCTGTTCAACCAATACAGTGAGGCAATACTGAAAGAACTGGAAACCCTACCGGGATTTAGCATTGGCGGCCACAATCTTAAAAACATAAGATACGCAGACGACACAGTACTGATAAGAGACACGGAAATGAAATTACAAAATCTCCTACAGAAGTTAGCGACGGAGAGTGAGAAGAAAGGGCTAAGCATAGACCAGATGAAGACAGAATGCATGGCCATCAGTAAGAGGATGAGCCTGAAATGTGATCTGACGGTCGGGAACACTAGAATCTAGCAGACGTGGAAGTTTAAATACCTGGGAACCATCTTGATAGAGCATGGTAAGTGCTATATTGAGATCCGCGTGCCTATTGCGATGACCAAGGGCACATTTCAAAAGTTGGGCAGAGAAAAGCGAGACAGGAGGATATCTTTGGTAACAAACAAAATATTACTAAATTGTTACGTGACATATGTCCTTCTTCACGGCAACGAATGGTGGACGATTTCATCGAAGATGAAGAAGAGACTCGAGGCGACAGAGATTTGCTTCTAAAGAAGGATACTTAGGATATCATGTGAGCAACGATGAGATCTCAGAGAGAGTGCAAAAAAAAGCGACTTACACCTTATATCAGGAAGAGGCATGTGAAATTTCTGGGACGCATAATAAGGAAGGAGTGCCTGGAGAATCTGATATCTCGGGTCGAATAGAGGGAAAGAGATACAAGCAATAAAAGCGTGTGGCATATCTAGCATGCTTAAGCAAGTGGAAGACACAACGTGGTCTGGGGGAGGAAGCAGGGAGAAGGAACTTGTTGAAAGCTGCATGGGATAGAGCGGGTGGCTAGCCATGTTCGCCTGCGTCCTGAAAGAACATGGCACAAAAGAGAAAGATATTTATGGAATAAAATGCTCGATCTCAGGGATAAAACGTGTATAAATATAAAAGGGAACATTGAAGTCAACACCCAGATGCGCCAGACAGTTCTTTTGAGAATCGTAATCGTCAAGCTATTATATATATTAAGTAAATATTTATTCGCTTAGCTGTGCTTGCTCGATAAAGCACGTATATACAGTAGCCAATATCTAATTATTTTGTTTATATCAACATCTATACATACATACATACATACATACATATATATATATATATATATATATGTGTGTGTGTGTGTGTGTGTGTGTGTGTGTGTGTGTGTGTGTGTGTGTGTGTTAATAATTAGAGAATATAAAACACTTAAAATCCCATAGGTAATATTTTATATTTCCTGAAGCTCTAAAAACAGCATCTCTCAATCCTCAAGACCTAAAAAAACGATAGACAATGAGCTGTTTTCTAATATCATTTTCAATGTTTTCTCATGTAATTTATTTTCTTTTCAGGAGTGAAATTATATTAAACTTATCCAAATGTATTAGATATCCAATCGCTTTCGACTTTTAGTATCTAGAGTTATAGGAATCTTTAATGTTCCAAACACGGTAAGCTATTTGTGGATGTGTTCATAGATGATATCACTGAGAGTTGGCTTTTTAAAATTTTTATTAATAATGCAACCATTATTCCTAGTTTTTTCTAAATATACAGGAGGCTATTATATTTGTGTTATCAATGTTACGGATAGAGATTGGAAGGTTCCCTACTTAAATGAGACCCAATTGAACTATGCTTAGAGAGATGTAACGTGCGTCTTGTTAAGCATGTTCCAGCATATTGTAGTATGATGTATTACGTATTTGGATTGGTCAGGTATACATTCCTTAATAAATGTGACTACGTAAATAATATTGGTTCGCATTATTTTTTTCATTTTGCAGGTAAATTATTATTTTTGACAAAATGGTTAGCATTTTTTATTTTTTTTTAATAGTAGATAATTTATTTTTATTGTTACTGTCGACTGGAATTGTGTATTTCTTTATAATCTTTCTAAGTGAACATTCGTCTTGCTTATATATAAAAAGTTTAACAAAACTTGCTTATATATACATATATATGTGTGTGTGTGTCTGTCTGTGTGCGTATATATATATATATATATATATATATATATATATATATATATATATATAAAATGACAATAGGAAAACACTATTAATTGCTGACGCGTTTCGTCCAATGTGGACTTTCTCAAAGCAAAAAAATAAATGAATTTAATTAAACAAGGAAATTAATAAAAACAAAAGACAGAATGTTCTTAGCAACTGGAATGTAGGAAACGCTATTTTCATATTGTTTACTGAAAATAACGTCAGTTAATGTCACGTGTGGAGAATATTATCTGTGTTGCCGGATTTAACCATTTTCTTTTCATTTTACGATATGTTTATGTACGTTTGTTTGTGAGAGAACTAATTTTGTTAAGAAAGGTGAAATAGGGAAAAAGCCTCGGCGTAGATTAATATTTGGGTAATCTTCTATGGCGGCACTCTCTCGAATGTTCCTTATGAGTGTGTTATTTTCTTTTTTATAAGTATTGTATTATTAAAAGTCAAAATTATGGTTGAATTTATTCCTATGTATTACTAGTGTATTAGCTAAGTTGTTTATTGTAAGGTCTCTTTTATGTTCATAGTTGTAGTATTAACGTAGTAAAATAAATAAATAAACAAATAAACGACTTCCGGTCAAATAACCACCAAAATAGACTACGCACAATGCACCACTGACCAGTATATATAAATAGCCGAGAAAAATAACAGCACTCGTGGGCTTACGATTGCATCCAGCATGAAACACACTGTCGCCTCTAATTGTTCACTTCTTTGTTCACTTTTACATATATATATATATATATATAATTGCAGTTGAGCTGGATAGATGTAGCCGTAAGTTCTACTGCGAGCAGTTCCTTATTTTGCACGTCTCAGTGGAAAACAACGTTTAGGCTATATATTTTCCAGCGAATATTACCTCGAAAAAATGTAAATATAATATCAAACGCCTCCTCATGGATTATTATTTTATCTTACTACTTATTATTAATTATTTTGTTACTAATTCTCCCGTACCATGTAGATCCTTTTGTCTCAGTGGCTTTACTGCTTTGTATGCTATGATATCGATTAAAAAAATATACATATATATTTTATTCTGATCATGATCTATCTCTTCATCTCTCTATCATCTGTCTGTCTCTGTCCCTCACTCTCTCTCTTTATATATATATATATATATATATATATATATATATATATATATATATATATATATATATGTTTGTGTGTGTGTGTGTATATATATATATATATATATATATATATATATATATATATATATATATATATATATATATATATATATATACAAACATATATATATATACTTTGTCATTCTGTTCATTATTTTTTATCCCTATATCTCGTTCTCTTTCTCTCTCTCTCTCTCTCACTCTCTCTCCCTCTCTCTCTCTCTCTCTCTAAATATATATATATATATATATATATATATATATTCAGGTAAAATGAGAACGAATAGACGAAAATTCCAACGTTCGTAACATTTAATTTAAAATTAAATATCACCTGCTGAAATTATATATATATATATATATATATATATATATATATATATATATGTGTGTGTGTGTGTGTGTGCGTGTGTGCGTGTGTGTGTGCAAGCGTGTGTGTAAGACTTTGAATGTAGTATTTATAGATATATATATATTAACACATCGCATCAAGTACAATGAGCCAGTATTTTAATGCAGACTGTGTTAATTGATGAAACGCAGGGGTGAAATTTGAACTGTTAATGTTCGTGTCTACTAACCAACTATAAAATACAAACATTAAAAACTTTCTCAAACCCGTTCTTCACAGACACTAATTAGGCTGACTCCGTATATCAAATATCTATATATATGCTCTTTTTCTGGCAGTAACATTTTAAAACACCTATGAGTTAGAAGGTAAGGAAATGTTTTTACCTTAAGCAAGTTGCACTAGCCAAACTCATGTTAATTATATCCATGACTTTTGAATAGATGCGTCGAGTGTCAAACGTTCTATCTCTCCTTTATCTGCTGATTCTTCAAGGAATTCAAATTGCTTTCCTGATGTATTTAAGTACTCGGCTCAGAAAGAAGGCTTTCTCGTGACATTTATTCTACTTGAGAATAAGCTTTTTCGACTCGGCCAAAAGTTAAGAAACGCCATCCAATGACAACTATATGGGTAACACTAAAAGATATTATATTGTACAGTTGGCTATATTTTTTGTTGTTGTTTTAAAGGAATCGCGTATACGTTAGTGAATCGTAGGTGAATAACGGAATACGCAAGTTGATAGAAACCCTCTCCAGGATGAAATGGGAAGATGGTGCTGACGATTGGTTGTTGGTAAATTATTTGCCGCAAATATTCAAACCAGGCCGCCTGACTTATACTCATATATATATATATATATATATATATATATATATATATATATATATATATAGTAACTTCTGTCTGTCTGAATCAAGTTGCCGCCTAAACCCTTGAACCAATATTGATGAAACTTTGCATACATCTTAAACTGACATCCACTCTGCTACTATGCTAATCGTTTTGCTATAAAACTCTATAATTGGTTTGTTATAAAACTCTTTAATGGGACCCCTATATCTTACTCGAAACGTTGTTTATATATTTATCAGTGTTTAATCAAGGGAGACAAATTTTCTCATAAACATTTAGAAATTATGATACACGTGTTACGAAAGAATAACTCTTACCACTCTTCAAATTGGAGACATTTATACGTCTTTGATCGATTTTAAAAAAAATTGACAATATCTGAATGAATCGCAGGTTATCTTCTAAATAAAATATTTAATTTAATACATTAATTGACCATAATCTCTCTTTGAATACGATCTCCGGGGTGTCTTTACATTGCAAAAAAATTGATTCGTTTACATTGCAAAGAAAGTAAATCTTTTCGCCATGTGTATCATTAAATTCGCCATGTTCGAATTTAGTAAATTCAGAGAAATTGGCTCGAATGATTCGGCCATTTAAACGTAAAATAACATTTAAATGGAGCTTATGTGCGAATAGAAACTTTATATAAGCTTACATTTCAACCTGACCATAAAAAGTCATATCGTTGTAGTGGTTGTTGTTGTTGTCTGTGGAATAGCAACCTACTTGGAGCAAACTTTGTTGCTATATAACTTCTGTGTAAAAAAAAATCTAGCTGTAGAAATAGACATCCTTCTTTAAAAATCAAAACTTTCTTGATTGGTATGTGCTACGTACCCCTCTCCGTTAAGGTTTACTTTTAATTACGGCAGTTTACTTAATATATATCTATTCGAATCTCGACGAAAAGCGAAACTGAAATCCAAAATTTAGTAAAGAATTGTTTTTTAAACCTTTTACTCGATTCAATATTGAAATCTCTATATATGATGTATCAGTTGGGTAGATATATTTCCTCTAACGAAGCAATGCGGCGCATCTTGGACTTCGAAGTCCAAGAGTGTCAGTGATGAATCAAGCTGTTCATCTTGAAAATGGCCAGCACTCTTCAGAAGCGGGAACTTGGTGGGTGCAATGTGCATCTCAATCAGCAGAAGTGCTTCCTTCTACGTTTGGAATTACCAGCTACGTCAACTAATGTACATATATATATATATATATATATATATATATATATATATATATATATATATATATATATATATATATATATATATATATATATATATATATATATATATATATATATATATATATATATATACATATATATATATGATCTGTTCGGACATCAATTTGGATAATGAACGCAGGTTAATTACTTCTATTCTCTGCAACAATGCCTACCGATTAGGAATTGTTCAAGCAATTATTCAGAATAAAATTGCTGAAATTAACAAAGTCAAACCTGCTATAGTAAAAAGATGCCCTGTGTACCTACGCCTTCCTTGGATAGGTAGTATCAGTGATAAGTTTGCTAAGCAGATTTCTACCTCAGTTCGACATTGTTACTTTGGTGCGAACACTCGTGTTGGTTTCTCTGCCAAGCCGTCTCTGCGTAAGGATGTTTATCCCACCACATCATCATAGTTCATTAATGTATTCTTTTAAATGTTGTTGTGGTCCGCACTTCATAGGGAGAAAGACGAGGCTGGATGTTAGAATAAAGCAACACGTCCCAGCGAAAATCCAAAAGTTTATGTACACTCCTTCAGACATTTTGACCAATACATACGGGACTTCCATCGCAGAACACCTTATAAATAGCCATTATTGTGCTGTTAGTTTTAGTGCGGACGCTTTTACCATCATTCAGCAGGTCCCTCTCAAATTACCACCTGAAAGTGTTGGAGGCCATCTACATTCTATCATTAAAGCCTTCTCTTTGTAAAGCGAAGGACTTTATATTAGGTCTCCAATTAATTACCATTTAAATATTTTTTCTCTCCCAATAATAGACTTTCTTCATTTATTTTTTATATAATTCACCCTATTTACTTCGATTTAGCTCTGTTGAGCGAGGTACGAAACCGGTTTGCTAGCCCGTTTTTCATTTTTAAATTTTATTATCATGAGTTGTAATAATAAAACTAATTTATTTCTGTTTATGGCATCGATAAAATTTTGTACCACGAAACATATATATATATATATATATATATATATATATATATATATATATATATATATATGTCTGTGTGTATGTGTGTGTGTGTGTGTGTGTGTGTGTGTGTGTGTGTGTTTACCTGTGTGTGTGTATCTGTGTTTACCAGTGTGTGTGTGTGTGTATCTATGTGTGTGTCTATGTGTAAACGCGAACAATATCAGGGATAGAGAATGTATAAATGTAAAAGTGGACTCTGAGGTCAAGGTCTGTTTCGTGCTTGAATGTAATATTCAGCCGAAATGTCTTGTTTGATGGCCGGCTTATTTATATTTAGTGCTGTTGGTGCATTATAAGTAGAAAGCTCTAGTATTTCTCTTTTTTAATTATCCTAACAGTTATTGGTTATGCAGTACCGATAATATACAAAATTATTTTAAAGTATATTAAATAGACATAATTGTGGGTCAGGCGACGTTTATTTGTAAGTATTGTATAGTAGTTTTTGAAAAATTTAACTCATTATAATTGATTCCATAGGTTAATTTGTATTTATTCATTAATATTTACTGTTGTCCATTATTATTAAACATACTTAATTGTGGTTATGGGGTATTTGTTGTGTGTTAATGTGTCTGTTATTTATTTAATTCATTTTTTAGTTTATATGTATATATATTTTAACGAAGTCTTTATTTTTGTCGGAGTGGTATTATTAAAGGTTTAGTTTGCTTAATGAATTGGTTTGTCTAAATATATGTCTCTATATAATCTTGGTGAAAATTTGTATATATTCTTGCTGAAATTTTAGAAGTTATTTGTTTTTAGTTTTCGATTCTAAGTAACGTAATAAGAATTTGTTTTCGTGTCTACATTTTGAGATACGTTCTGATCAGATAATTTTTGTTGGACTGGGAAGACGTTTATTGTTATTTTCTCCTCCAGACAATGTCTAAAATTTGGTATATATATATATATATATATATAATATATATATATATATATATATATATATATATATATATATATATATATATATATATATATATATATATATATATATATATATATATTGTCATTCACAGATAAACTGTATCACAGCTCATCACTGAGTCTAGACGTCCGGTTGCCTCTGGCTAGGATCGAAATTCGGTTGAATTGACGTTAGTCGGAGAATCTACTGCTAAGCCGTTGGCGCACGGCAGGTATGATGGTGAATTTAAGCGTATTTATTTTGAGATAAACACCCCAGTGAACGAGCGAACTAGATCCGTTTTATCGAAGAGTATTGCATTAGTAGCAGTAATAGTAACTTTTAAAAACCTCACACTTTCTTCCCAGAGATATCGACCTCTGAGTTTTGTGTTTGTGTGTGTGTGTATGTGTGTGTGTGTGTGTGTGTGTGTGAGAGAGAGAGAGAGAGAGAGATTATTTCTGTTTCTCTATCTCTTCAAATGTTAGGAAGTTGTATTTAACGTATCATTAATACATCTACCTTGAGTTTGTTTATTTAGAGTTGCTCTTCTCCTAGATTAAGGGACAACCAATCATGCAATTTAATCTATAGTAGGAGAAAGAAGTCTTTACATATTTTCCCAAGTTAATAAGTCGATGCAAACGAAAGTGATTCACTCAGAATTTGAATTCGTCATGCAGGTTTTTCTTTCTTTCGACGAGGACGCTTACACAAACTACACACGTGACTTCATAGTTTCTTTCTTGCCTGCCTGTGCTTTCTTCCCTGTTATAATAACTCAATTAGAATCAGGACTTGCGATCTATCAGCCCCGGAGTACCTCAACATATCGCCGCCTTGCTAGGCCTGGCGCAGAGATTGCAACACCTGATAATCTTTTGAGGACACCCATCTGATTACTCATCAGTGTTACTACACAATATAGCCTAAACTGGCACCGATAATATACATTGGTATTTTGTATGCAATATTAACTCAGATTACAGAGACAAAGATGTGACAATACATGGCCGTATTTTTCATTGCTCAAGAAAACGATATTGTATTTTAAGAATAGGGTTATAGTTAAGTATCCATTTTTATTATTATATTTTTAGATTAATATATTATAATTTTGTCATATTACTCATTTACAATATTTAATTGTTAAAATACTTTGTTTTGTTTAAAAATTAAGCGTTATTTCAAGTTCACTTACTTTATTAAGAATGTATCTATCACTAGGAATTGTTATATTAGGAATATTGAATGAATTGTATGAATCATGTTATATTTATATTTAAGCGTAACGTTTCTTTATTTTGTGAAAGAAGACGGAATTGTCGAAATTAAAGGAAATGCATTTCGAGTCGAAATGTTTGTTTTGCTTATTACTGCTTGTTTGTTCAGTATCGTCGTTTAATTTATTTGCCAATAAATTTTATTCTGTTAACTTTTTCGTATTTATTGCTTGTAGCAAAGCAACTTTTCTCTCTGCATGAGGGCGTATTTTAAAATTTGTAGGAAAGCTTTTGTTTGCTTATTTTTGTTCAGTACTGGATTATGGAAGGCACGATCAAATACTGGATAGCAGATTGACGAATCGGAGAGCCGAGTTCGAATTCCAGTTCAATCCATTACATTCATGCTAATATCTTCTTCTTCTCCCACCAGCTATTGGTGAATATCTGAACAAACAGGGTTCTATAGACTTGAATCGCAACTGGTCTAACGCAGAAAGAAATGGAAACCTACTGCGGGAAAAAATCTGCCTAGTCAGTCATGTATCGAAAGATACATGGTCGCCTAAGCATGTATCATGCATGGCACATAACTGATTATGTCCTTTATTATTTATCTATCAAAAATTTAATTTTAGCAACAAGAATAATAAAAAAGTGTTTTATATTTGATGATAATCTTTTACTTGTATTAGTTTTATTTTATTCGTTTCTTCTTTATTACTTCATTTCTCTCATTGCCATTAAAATAATAATAAATCGAAATGATACATTTGATAATGAACTGTTCACGCCGACATCCAGTGTAAAATATGTATGGTCGTCCTTTGTCATGCTAGACGGCTTACTTGCCGCGGTGATCCCTAGAGCGAAGCCGTCTTGTTCCAACAAGAGTAGGGCCACCCATTGCGGTAAGGTCGAAGAGGAGCGCGAACAATCCCCAAAGACGCCGACGGCGGAATAAGCGAAAAAAGCTACACGATCTCAACAAGCAAACCGGTGGAATTGAGCAACTTCAGTCGGGCTGGAGTAAGCAAAGCGGACATTGACAGACCGAGAAACCGACAACCCGATGAAACCAGGTTTGCCAGATCTCGCCTGTTTTAATCCCATTTGAGCTGCGTGGGAAACGCTTATGATCAAGCGTGTAGGCTTCTCCGTTGGGCTGTGCTGTCCACCAAAATTAACTTCACGCACTGACCTCATCAAATCTCTCTGATTCACAGCCAACTCCGCTACCAGGGGAGAGGAAGGGAATAGGGAGAGAGGTTGACGACCCTGATGCTCCGATATAAGTGGGGGCTGACAACAAATAATTTAGATATATTATTCTCAGGCACAAAAGAACATGATTTAATCATAATATTCATAACCCATTCTTTTTGTAGCTCATTAAAAATTATTCGCGCCACTAATTGTTTAAATTCGTCAGAACAATTTAGCAAAGCACAAAACAGAATAAGATCAATCAAAACATTTCTAGATTTGTTCAAATGTATGATGAAGCCGTTACCATTTTTTCTCATCTTGGTCCATTGAACCGGAGACTTTGTCTTTGCATTTTCAGTGTAGTTTCCACTTAGCAATTTATCGGTGTTTTCTTATCAGTTTTCTGTTTAGTGTCACTGTTTGGCTGACTCAACCCAATACCTCTTTTAATTCGTTGAAGAATTTAAACTGATTGCAATAACAAGATCCCTGAAGAAATGAGTTGCAGGTCATTCAGCCTTTATTAAATTTGAAAAGATATCTGACTCTGATAAATAAATCAAATATTTTACTTTTTCAGTCATATTCTGATTGTTTCTGTCAGTTGATATTTTGCAGTTGCTGCTATCTATTTTCCTATCTTATTAGTCCTAAGCATCATTAATGTATTTCTTGTTGTTGCTGTTGTTGTTGTTCATCTTCTTCTTCTTTCTCTTCTTCTTCTTTTTCTTCTTCTTCTTCTTCTTCTTCTTCTTCTTTTTCTTCTTCTTCTTCTTCTTCTTCTTCTTCTTCTTCTTCTTCTTCTTCTTCTTCTTCTTCTTCTTCTTCTACACTCTGCATATACACTTCATTCTTCTTTCTTCTTCATCATCAACTTCTTCTTCTATACAATGTATCTCTTTCTTCCTCCATTGTTACTTCCTTTTCGTTTATACTGCATATACACAGATTCTTCTTCATCGGTCACAACATTTTACTTATTTTTCACTAACTATTATTAACTTTTATTTGATACTGCATATACACTACATTCTTCTTCTTCTTCTTCTTCTTCTTCACATTCTAACTCATTTCCTTCATTATTATTTCTTTTTCGTTGATCCTTCATATACAATTTTTCCTCCTCGTCTTCTTCTTTTCCTTCTTTTTCAGTCATGATTATTTACGTTTTAATAACAATACGTATACACTTCTTCTTCCTCCTCTACTTCTTCTTCTTTTTTTCTTCTTCTTCTTCTTCTTCTTTTTTCTTCTCCTGTGGTTACATTCTACCACTTTTTCACTCATCATTATTTACTTTTCAATAGATAATACGTATACAATTCTTCTTCTTCTTCTTCTTCTTCTTCTTCTTCTTCTTCTTCTTCTTCTTCTTCTTCTTCTTCTTCTTCTTCTTCTCCTCCTCCTTCTTCTTCTTCTTCTTCTCCTCCTCCTCCTCCTTCCACCACTCTTCGCCTGACCGATATTCTTCACCATCTAATCCATCTCCTCATATTCGTCCCTCCTCCTCTTTTATCCACGTTTTCATTTCTTTTTACCCTTGCCTTTATATGAATATCATTCCTTTACTTTTTAACAAAGTTCTTCATAAGATATTCCATTTTCTACTTTGCATTATTTGCTGCATTCTCTCCTTCATTTTCTTCTTCTCTACTGTCACTTTCTTTAAAAGGAAGATGCCTGCTTTAGTCAGTGTGGAAATATTATCGGGTTTATATCAGCAAAATCATAAACAAAGTAATGATGCTTTTCATTTTGTTTTCATCTTAAATATAATTTCTTCATAAGCACTTTCATATTCTTGTCATCGTCATCGTGGTCGCAATAATCGCTTATAAAAGCTCTTACCACAAATGTGGAAGAACCATCTGCAGAGCTGACATTGGGATCACCGAATTCAATGTCACAATCAGAGACATCTGTCGAGAAAAGTACGTGAATGGAACTATGTATCGAATTTGTTTTCTGGTAAACATATATTAATAACAGAAATGTAACATACAGATTGGAGGAAAGGAGAGGCAAAACAGAGAACAACAACAAGATGAGTAAAAAAAAAAGAAGATAAATAGTCAATGCCAAAGAAGCTAATTAAACTGTATATTCGTTTAAGTTTGCGAGGGGTATATTGTCGCCAGTTTGTATTGTTATTAATTTCACTCATGCGCGTTTTTTTTGCCTATTTATTTTGTCGCCTGTCCACTACACTAGGGTGAGTTAGCCACCGTCTATGAGTAAATGAGCACCAGGACACGATTCATTCCGCACTGCCAGATCCAATACGAATATTTCAGCGTGTTACTGTGTCAATCTAAGGATAGTGCAGAGAATTAGGAAAGAGGTGGATGATTCTACTGGTGATTAAGAAGGTACAGCAGCTAGAAAAAGATATTCTGATCTGACAAGAATTCGTTGGTGAGAGCAGCAAATTCGACATCGATGACTACATCAAGTGATTTGAGTAGGTAGTGCTCCCTTGGTAACAAGATTCTGCACAATGTCAAACAAACAGGAAAACCCAGTCATGACTGCCAGACAATTTCTGCGACCACATCAAGCTTTACCTAACTCCTGACATCAACTCCGTTGATTACTATGCGTGGTGCGCAGTTGAGCGAGAGACTAGAAAAACTTCTTGTAAGACCAAAGATAAAAGTAGACAAGGGTTATGGCAGTATTCAGAAAATTAAAGGAGACAAGGCAACACAGTTGCAAGATATTACGAGGTCGTCTGGAAGCTGGGGTTGAAGCCAATGACGATTTTCTTGAATACATTTACTCTTAATCTTTCAAGATATCTTTATGTCTTTTTGGTAAATATATATTTTAAAATGGGATGTCAATGTTATTTTGATTTTTGCGTGAATTAGACAGCAATTTAGACATTGCATACTATATATATATATATATATATATATATATATATATATATATATATATATATATATATATGTATATATATATATATATAGGCAGCAATCCTTAATTTATGCATGTTTAATTAAAAACGACAGACAAGATACTATGGTTAAGCTTTTTATTTATTTTTTGTGTTCGCACAAGAGCTATCTTTTTGGGACAGAGAGTGTGTAGAAACTATCCAAATGTTCTATAGTTCCGAGCGATTTCGGCTATACTTCTAGCCATCATCAAGGATGATTTTATTTTTCAGTTTAAACGAGTGTGCGTGTTATGTGGATGCTTTTAGTGCGTTATATAGATGTTTTATTTTTCGAACACGATTAGCTATTAAAGAAATATAAAAATACATTTTAAAATTCTCCCTTCCCTCCCTAGACTCTACCTTGTCTCTCATACCATTCCTCGCTACCTTCTATGTTAACTGATATAAGCTTAATACTGCCCGTCAAAAGAGTAAATTTTAATTCCATTTTTCGTTTCACCTTTTGAAACTGATGTCTGAAGAAACATGGACAGTTAAAAGCCCTTGGTGAAATAAACTATTACAATGGAGCCTTAAAGTGGTCTGTTTTTCTTTAATATATACATACATATATATATATATATATATATATATATATATATATATATATATATATATATACATATATACATATATATATATATATATATATATATATATATATATATATATATATATATATATATATATATATATTAAGCTTATCACCCCAAGCACGGCTGGAAGCCACTAGCACGCAAGTGGTTACAGAAGGTTTGGAGGAAGAGCAGATAGGAATGGTAAAGGAGAGGATGAGGAGAAATATAGTGGGTCGATCAAGGCAAGGGGGTTACAGAAGATTTGGAGCAAGAGCAGATAGGAATGAAAGGTGAAAGTATGTGGAGAAGGGAAGTGGATAGATCAAGGCAACTGGAGATGTCGATTGACGTTACACTTAAATAGTTGGAGATTATATTTGTCAGGAATAAGGAAGGGAGTTCCACAGGCGAGATATGCGAGACATGAAGCTGTTGGAGTAGAAGAGACGTCTACATCTAACAGTTTCAACGGTGAAGGTGTGGGAACGGGATGCCAGCCTCGTAGGACGTTTAAATTCATGAGGTCTAGGAACCAGCGTAAGCAGCTCATCGGAGCAATTACCGTGAAAGTATTTGTAAAAAAGACAGAGCGACTGCAGACGAGATGACAGATCAGGGCCAATTACACTGCATATCCGTCTCTGGATCTTATCAAGAACCCTGGGGCAAACAACAGATGATGACAACACAATTGTACTCGAGTATTGCCATCGCTTGTTCCTTCTATCCATGTGTTATTCTGATATGACACTTCAAGCCTGCCAGGAATTGTCATTGTTTATCACAAACCTTACAGTTGAAAAAGCCTATATTGCGCGTTGCTGTTGCTTCGTGTTTATCGTTTGCAATTAACATGTGTTTAGGCTTCCGATTGAAAACGTTTAACCATTTTCAGACTATCCTGCATTTAGACAATAACGTTGTGATACATGTAAAGTCGCTGGTGACTTTTGAAGCCTGATTTACTTAGGCATATCTTACCGCGTTGAAGACTCGTGAGATCACATGCAGTGCCGACATGCGCTGGGAGCCCAACATTTTTGCCCTTTCTAAGATCTCTTTTCAGCTGCTGCTGCTGCTTCGACCTCTGAACTTCAAGTGCACTTGCACCTGCTTTCATGGACCGCCTCCGGCTTCCACGATCCTGAACAGCATTCTCCAACTTCTCAAATTTGTGGATTTGTCAGTGATTGCTTCAAGCAGTCTTTGAACCTCATTTTAGGTTAGTGTTGTGCACGCTTGCCCATAGACAACACCCGATAGAAAGGCTGTTTCGGAAATTGCTGTTCTTCTATTCTCATCACAAGCCCACTCCAAGACGATGTTGCACTATGCTGCTCTCAATGCTCTTACACTTAAAACATCACTAATCATTATCTAGTAATTCCGGCAATCTTTTTCAGACACAGTTGGTGAAAACGTTCCAATATTCTTCGGGTTTCTCCTAGATGTCACCTATGTGTCACAAGAATAGAGAAGGATGGATATAATGCAGGTCTTATAAACCTTAACTTATGTGACAAGAGATATGGCACAACGTGGCCACAACCGATTGTTCAGTTTATCAAAGGAAGAGCTAGCACTACCGTTTCGCAAGGATACCTCATCTTCAAGGAGGAACTAGCTTTTAAAATGCTGCCTAAGTAAAAATAGACTGTATCAAAAATAATTTTAATAATTTTGGAAGCTGGTTCCTCACACAAAAACAAGAACAAAAGTTTATCTGAACAGTTTCTCAGATGAGGTATTATGTACATTCTTTTTTAGTTGTATATTACCCAGAGATTCATATACAGATATCCTCAAGGACACATGTCACAGTGGATAAAGGCGTTAATTAGAACCAACAGGACGCAAAGTGTGTGAGTTCAATACCAGGTTAAGGCAGTGGAAAACCTGGAGAGGGGAATTTACAGGAGATAAATGATAACTGACACCAATCAAACAGGGTACGTGGAAATACAACAGTCTACCCTAGTAAGCAAAATAAATGGTTTAGTTCGACCTCCCAGCCACCTAAAGAAGGCCGGAGCGTACAACGGCTTAAACGTTGTAATAAATATGGGGACATACATGAGGACAATAGTCCGAATAATGTAAATAAAGTTCATCTGAATATATGACAAGAAATAAGTCATTTAATTTATTTTAATTATTAATTTCACAGAAAGATTACGACGTTACATTTGCCATTCATGCACATTTGTGGCTTTCTGTCTTCAACGAATGACGTGCGTAGTAGTAAATTAACAGAGAAGTGTTCCGTTTAACAATGGAAAGTTATTCATATAGAGGGCAAACAAGAATCCAACTTTATTAACACTACATCAGTGGTCAGCACAATTTAGAAAGGAAAGGAAACAATTGAAGGTGACCCAAGGTATGGATGTCCTGCAACTTCTACCACCGAGGAAGACATGGATTGGTTTCATCACATAGTGATGGTTAACAAGACAGTTATTCAACACTGCAAATGTTAGCAGCACAATTTGGTAAGGAACGGAAGTCTATTGAAGATAACCTAAGTTATGGATGTCTGCAAGTTCTACCACTGAGGAAAACATGGATCTTTTTCATCACATGGTGATGGATAACAAGCCACCTTTATTAACACTGCATAAGTGGGCAGCACAATTTAGAAAGGAAAGGACACTATTGAGGATGTGTGAGACTACCCACCTCTGCAACTCGTTGCACAAAGACACTGACCCCACGTCGTAGAATTTCTGTGCGGTGGATCGAGCGAGAGGTAGGCTCACAGGTAAAAGAAAAACACAACTACAAACTTGGGTAGGACGAAAAGAGGAGAGAAGGTGTGTGACCTTTTTGTGGATGATAACTCTTGGTTGATTCTCGGCTGGCGGAAAAAATATATATCTTAACTAACAATGTCCGGCTGCTAATGGGTCGCTCTTCGATGTTACGTGCTCCGGCCTAAATCAACCTTCCTCGAACCTAAACTAAGTCTAACTAACTCGTGGCCCAAAGCGCTGCCGTATATATGGAGAATCCTCTTTCATCATTTCCGGACAAGGGACACCCACGAATAAACCCATAACATTTTCATGACCATTTCTCTCTTTGAAGAAAGTGGACATAAAACTATTTCTTAGCCTAGCTGACTCCGATTCAGGGACATTAAATTCAAACCCTTTTAAGTTTTGACCAGAGCCGGTCTTTTTCCTATCGTTGTATTTTGACAAGTACTTAACACTTATCTACCCTTTTCACCATATGTCCAAAACATGTTTTTATCTAGATTCCTAATCTAATCATTTGGTCTTGAAGTTTGATGCCCAGGTCAAATCTAACTAATCTTCTCGCACATATGTGTGCTCGCGCACGCACACACAGATGTGGGGGTGTATATATACACACACACAGATGTGCGGGCGCACACACATACACGCGTGCGCATATATCAACTCATAGTGTCACACACCTCCCCCAATCATCTTTGTCATTTATTTCATAAATTACACAAGGAATTCAACAACAATGAGACACTATGTATCTCCCCCTGCACATTATGACCCTGCTCGGGCGTCCCCGAAGAGAATACAATAATGTACAGGTCACAAAAACAAATTACCACAGAATTTACAACAATTATCGCCACCCATCAGAGGTGGACAACAGGTTTCAACAATACAATATGAGACTATGTATTCTCGGCCGAGGAGAAAACAAAATAAAAATATACAACACACACACAAAAAAAAAAATATATATATATATACAGACAACAACAACCGAAATTACAAGAATTTCAAAGGGTTTCGGTCATCCCCTAACAAAATAAAACAACGGCATAGCCAACACTGCACTGGGGTGGTTGGGATCATCCACCCCTTACAACACTAACATACATATAAGGAGAGAGGAAGAAAAAAAAATTGTTGGTTTCAGTCCTTCCACTTTGCTTTCCTGTGAACAATTTTGAGGGGCTCCTGACTCATTCCTATATCCGCAATCCAGGAGGACTTTTCGATTCACCTCCAACATCATTCAGTTTTTCAACATTTCTCCCCCCCCAACAAATACAGGGGAATTTTAACCACCCCTATCCACATATTCAGGAGTATTTTTCGGCTTATCTCCCCTTTTCCTTACGACGTGGGAACATTACAATTTCCGCAGTTCTTTCGGTGTCGTATCAGGAATAATGTTTTTGGAAAGCATTGTGGAATTCACTCCTCCACCAGGGATCTCCACCACCCCCTGTACAAAAACCACAAACTCTCTCCCTGTGTTTACTGGGTATGTCAACATGACTGACTTCCCAGCCATCCATCACACCATCTACATACAACAACACAAAAAAAAAACAAAAAAAAAAAAAGAAGAGAAAAAAAAATTTTCACCTTCAATGGTTAAGCTTGGCGAGTTTTACTTTTTTTCTTTTTCCTTTTTTCCTTCCTTAGTCATTCGTTTTTATGACGCCAAGTTGTAGCGGCTTTGTAAGTGGTGACTCCACTGAGAATGCAGTGTCCGATTGGTCCATAATTGGGAAAACTATACTGTCTTTTGTTTCCTTGGTCCCTGCTATCCTGACTGACATTCCATCTTGGTCACTATGTCTCTTTTCTGGCATATTTCTAATCCTACATCTTATCAACCACTGCCTTCCCCGGATTATCAATATCACTACAATTACAATTACGACCATAACACACACACCTAGTGACGACCAGGCTATGGTGCCTGTGGGTTGATCGTACCATGTAGGAATTTCCCTTCCCACAGTCTCCAACTTATACACCAGCTTGTGTAGATTAATGTTATCTACGTTTTCCAGCAGCTGGGGCAATTTAGCCATAGTTAAGTTGGGCAATTTTTTCACCAGCGGTTCCCACAGGCCCGCCCACTTGCTAGAAGAGACGTTTGAGAGGGCAAGGAAAGAGTCCCTAGTTTCAAATTCTTCCTCCGCCTGATAATAGGGCGGTAGGGTGATGGAACCCCCGAAGGCTGAGCAACCCATAGGCAAACTGATAACAGTCAGAGGGGGCGCTGCTCTTATGGTTATTGTCGACCGCCCCCCACACACCTGAGACAGGGCTAACTCCTTCTCCAGCACCACCGCCCAAACCCCATAGGACAACCCTATGGCCTGTGGCATCATAGCCCTCCTAGACACTTCCACATGACAAGTTTCCTGAATACCCTTCTTGTTATTTCTAAACAGCTCAACCAAGCAGAGTCTATGGTCCCCGGTGGTGTATATGGGGCTCTTGGACGTACATGATCCCAGTGCACCTGTCTTACACTTATCTGCTTCCCTTTTGGTGAGCAGCATGAACTGTGTTCTGGCTAGGTTAAGAGCTATACATTCTGCCTCTAATTTATACTTAGCTACAACGCCTAATTTTTGTTTCGAGTCAGGGTAGGGGATTGGTAAATGTATCACCTGAAAGACTTCAAAGGTACTATCCCTATCCAAGAGTGGCACGGGCACTAGTGCCAATATTTTTTTCTCCTCCATCAGAGTTATGCAACCTAAGGAGCTATAATAGCGCCATAGCTCCCTAGTGGGATCAGAGGGCAACCGAAGGTGGTGAGGAAGCTCAGTTTGAATCTTGAGCAGGATGTCCCGAAGGTGAGTAGGGCCCACCAAGCTTGGCGATAGGTGCCCCAGGAAGAGCATGTCTAGCTGTGCCCTAACATGTGCAAGTGACAACCGCAGCGACTGTGAAGTTTGCTGCAGCCTGCTGATTGCCATTGATAGTTGCAGGAACTGCTTCACAAAGCCCCCCAGTCGCCGCAGTTCCATTGACATGGACTGTGTTACATTTCTCAGTTCTCCTTCCACATCCAAGACACCCTTAACCAACCGGTTGATGGCCTGTCTGTTTTTCGTTAGGTCTACTCTAGTGACATTCAGTATTGACAAACTGCTCTTTGCCTCCTGCACCAGAACCCTCTCACCCTCCTCTACAGCTATCAACTTTTGTCTGATTGCCTGTAATTCTGTCTCTGAGACTGTCCCGAAAAGGACATTAAGAGCTTTACCAACTATGGGAAGCACGGCCCTTCTTTTTCTAGGTTGTAGCAGCTTCAATTCCCCCAGATAGTTCCCCATCCCTTCCCACTGAGACTCTAGTGCTTGGATCTCCTGCCTAAGGGAATACATGATCCCACGGTATCCATCAGAATAGTGATCCGTAGCTATCTCATCCCCGATCACTCTTACCTTCTCTGTTTCATATGCTAACTTCTCCAATAGCTCGCTATAGGGCTTCAGGTCGATCATAAGTGTGATGATCCATTTCGACCGTGTAATCACTACTTCTGTGGACTTTTTAAAAATGGTGCTCTGACTGCGCCTCCACGCACCAATTGGCATCATCAGAATGAGCAGTAGCAGGATCCTCTCTCCAGCCATTCTGTAATGCAATAGGATGCAGAGTTACTAGGGATGATCAGAGAAAACCACACTATACCCCCATTCCCATTCTACTACCTTCTATTCTAAGCAGCAACCATCCCCAGGAGATGTACAACTAAGGTTGGAACCCTGAGAGGGTGGAGTTCCCACATCTATTTCCTCGGGGCGAAATTGAGCCCCAACCTCCTGAGGTAAGTTTTCCTCCCGCAACCTGGCCTGTATACTACCCAGGGGCATATCTTCCTCATCATCCGTTCCCTCTTCCTGTGGGGTTTGGCTACTCTTAATTTCAACTCTGCAAGGGGGATCTCATCCTCAGAAATCCACCTATGTGGTTCCCGTCGAGGAGGATAGAACTCCACCCCTGGGTCGTGATCATCTTCTGCCATACTTGACGGGGATGATTCTAACTTGGAATCCTGGGTATCGGAGTCCAGCTCCGAGGGGGGTGCAGCTAATGTTGATTGCCTCATTGACCTTCCGTTGTTTTCAACCTGTGCGTTTTCCCACTCTCTGAGCTCGGCTAATTTCAGATCATTAGCATGGACCCTCTTAACCTTTCCCGCTAGTTGGTCCCATATTACAAAAGTAACGGGGCTTGTTTTTTCGACTATCCTGTAGTATGGCCTCCACTTTTGATCTAGTTTACCCTGCCTATCGTGAGCCCGGTAATAGACCGGGTCTCTTACATCTAACTCTACCTTTCGGCGATCCTTGTTTATGGCGTAATTCCTCTTTTTCTGTGCACGTCTAATCCTGTCCCGAGCCCTTACGAAGGTTTTATGCTGTTGTTCACTGATGAGACGGTGGTGGTCCTCACCCATGTATTTCCTACGAGGTTTTAGCAAATTGTCTACCGGTAGGACCACATCACGCCCGAACAGCATGTAGTATGGTGAGAATTTTGTGGTCTCACACATCGAGAACCTCACTGCGGCCAGCGCCTGAGTTAGGTACAGATCCCAATTATGTCTGTCACTCTCAGTTGATTTAGATAGAATGTCACCCAAGAAACGGTGGAAACGTTCTACCTTGGTATTACTCTGTGGATGGTATGGAGACGTAGTTACATGCCTTATATTGAGGCTTGCCATTGTTTCCCTCATGATCTCATTCACATTTTCAGACCCATTGTCGGTCACTATTTCTAAGGGGGCCCCATAGCGCGGAAATATCTCTGTTAATATCAGACTAGCTACCGTTTGAGCCTTTTTGTCTGTTACAGCGTAGGCTTCTGACCAATTAGTTAGCCAATCAACAAAGCTAACAATATAGACATTTCCCCGCAGGGTTTCACCGTATGGACCAGAGATATCCAAGCTAACCTTTTCAAATAGGTAAGCTGGAACATCCATTTCCTCAAGAGGGGCTGTCTCACACCTGCTACTTCTGGCCTGACAGGTGACACAGCTATTCACGTATGTCGTTACTTGTTTGTACAATCTAGGCCAGTAATATTTCCTACTAATGAGCTCGTAGGTCTTATCGATGCCTATGTGCCCTATAGCATCATGGCACTGTTCCAGGATCTTATTCTGTAGTGCACGGGGGACGTACAGTCGAGGTCTAGATTCCTCGTCCCTATTAGAAAGGTAGTATAACCGATCATCCTGTATTAGGTATCTACTCGCACATGCTTCTGTTACCTTCCCTGCCTCTATTGCTTCTTTTAGTGTCCTAATTTCCTCATCCGTCTGGTATTCGCACTCTAGTCCTATTAAATGGTGCTGTCCTGCAGTATTTGAAGCATCACAGGTTACCTCGTCAACGCTTGGCACCATTTCTATTCGGTGGGAGTTGATCGCATTTATCTGATAGGCTCGATCATCCACTTCTGGTATTACACTGATTGATTCCCGCTCCAACTGCTTAGGAATCCGTGATAATAAGTCAGCACATGTATTTTCTCTACCAGCCAGATATTCTATTTTGCAGTTATACCCGCTTAACTTAAGTGCCCATTGTTGGATCTTTTTATTGGTCCAGTCTGCTTCGAACAGATACTGGAGGGGCTTATGGTCAGTCTTAATTACGAAGGTAGCACCACTAAGGTAATAGTTCAGCTTTTCTAATGCATAAACTATGGCATAAGCTTCCTTTTCAATCACGGGCCATCTCTGCTGAGTAGGAGACAATTTATGGGACAGGAAGTAAATGGTACTTCCTCTGGCACACCTGGTATGGGGCTGTCCCTCTCGGGGCATGGTTGAGTAAGGCAGGCACCGATGCACTGATCGCTGGCATCGGTGTACAGAATCATTGGCCTACTCAGATCCGGGTAGGCCAATAAGGGGATGGCTGTCAACTGTTCCTTCAGTGTATTGAAAGATCGCTGACAATCCTCCGTCCAGCTAAACCGGGCATATTTCTTTGTTAATGCTATGAGTGGTGTTGCTATCCTTGAAAACGCTGGTATGAACCTCCTATAATAGCCTATTGCCCCTATAAATCCTCTAACTTCCCTAACAGTCCGTGGTTGGGGCATAGCTCTGATTACTTCAACCTTATCTATATCCGGGTGTACCCCACCCTCATCAATAACGAATCCTAGGTAGTTTGTTTCCTCTTTCATAAACTGACATTTAGGTAACTTAATCTTTAGTCCATGCTTCCTTAACCGAGCAAACACTGTCCTCAGGTGCCTGAGATGCTCATCGATAGTGGCTGAAAAGATCAATATGTCATCCAGGTAGGCCATAGCGAACTGTTCCAATCCCCCAAGCACCACAGACATGAGCTGTTGAAAAACACCAGGCGCATTGGCTAACCCAAAGGGCATGACTCTAAACTGATAAAGTCCCACGTGACATGCAAAGGCAGTCTTTTCTCGATCGGCCTCATCCAAGGCCACCTGCCAGTATCTTGATCTCAGATCTAACTTGGAAAAGTAGGTGGATTTGCCAAGCAAGGCTAGAATGTCATCGATCAATGGCAGGGGGTAGGCCAGAGGTTTCGTGATGTTATTCAAGGCTCGGAAATCAACACAAAACCTATGCCCCCCATCCTTCTTGCTGACTATTACTATTGGGAAACTCCACGGGGACACTGAATGTTCAATAACGCCTGCTCCCAGCATATCTTTAACTGCCCCTTCTACTAGTTCCCGTTTGTGCAGTGGGGTTCGATATGGTTTTAGTCTTATAGGTGGATGGTCGCCAGTGTTGATTTTCATCCGAACTGACTGAGTTTGACCTAAATCCTTATCCGAGTTGGCTATTATGTCCCTATTCTCAATTATAATACTGCTTATCTTATCCTTGTGTTCAGTTGGTACTGCTATTTCTTCAACATTAACTGCTGTGTGTGTGTGTCCATCTCCATAATCTGCCTTACCTATTACATTCTCCCTTATGCTTGCAGATACTGCCTTTCCTATTTCCTTGCCGCTAGGTATTCTTATTGTGGTGTTAGTGGTGTTAGCCAACATAATTGGAATCTGGCCTTCCTTACCAACTTCCACCACTGATTCGCATAGCGTAACCTCCCCCTCTTCACGAATGGGATCATCTATGGGGGTTATTTGAAAAGTACCCCCACGTTGTTCTTCTGTGGGAGACACCCTGCCTTGACAAGAAACAGCTGTACGAGGGCGAATAACAATGTCCTCAGTGGTTACCACCATAGATTCCTTGCTCATGCAGTTTTCAAGTGGTATCTCCTTCCCCCTTAATTTCAGCCTAACCGGGTTGAAGCTAATGTGCGCCTCGTTTCCTTCCAGCCAATCTCTACCTAAGATCGTCGATCTACAGAGAGTGGTTGCTACATATAATGTTTGCATAGTTACCACCTCTTCTACCATCACTGGCAGACATATCATACCAGATATTTTTATTTCCCGGCCATCAGCCTGTACTACCCTTAAGTCTGCAGGTTTTAAATCCTTGCTCATAAACCCTAATTCTAACAAATCCTTGCGCTTAATTATTGATATGGATGCTCCAGTATCTAATAATGCTGTTACCTTTTTGTTTACTATCTCTACCTCACAAGTTAACTCAGTGCCCTGACCAATTAATCCATAACTTTGGGCCACACTTATTTCCCTCTGGGTGCCCCCCACCACGTTTCCCTGGATCCTTCCAAACCTCCTACCTCCGGATGCACCCTCCTTTCTGGGGCACTCCCTCCGTATGTGACCCAGCTGTCCGCACTCCCAACACCCCGGTTGTCTTGGGTCAGGGAGTGGCCTTCTCCAGCCCCTTTCATGGGGGTGGTCTCTCCAACGATAGCCCGAATGGCCACGATCCCCCTGATCCCCAGCAACAAGAGGAGTCTCTGTCCACCCCGTTCTCGTCTCTCTTGCCCATCCCTTTTCTTCTCCCCTCCCCTGGGAGGCTGTGAGCCTATTATAGAGCCTAAGACTCTTTCCTGCCGTTGCAAACGCCTCCGCAAGTGAGGCTGGGGCCGCCCTTGCTGTGTCTTCTCTTACGAACGCATTTTCTATAGCGTCCATGTAGTACTCAGCTAGCTGCGCCCGCACCGCCTCCCCATCACGTTGAACAGCGTCTTTGTATGCAACCTTAGCTAATCCTAAAACTCTACTTGCTAGTTCCGAGAGAGTTTCTCCTTCCCTTTGCTTAATCTTAATTAAGGCCCTAGCAGCATCAGTCGCACTAGTATAATCACTGTACTGGTTCGTCAGCTGTTCTAAAAGGTCTCCCCAGTTACTTTCAGGATTATCATCTAAATATAATCCTATGTACTCCGATACCACCCCGTCCGAATAGTCATAAGCCAGATTCACCAACTTTGTCTGTGTAAGTTGGTAAATTCTAGCCTTTTTCTTCAGAGCTTCTACCCAGGCGGGAAAAGCACAGGCCTTTCCCGTGAATATAGGGATCTTGGATCCACTTGCGGCTACCTTAAAAATAGAGCGCGATGGGACATCTATATCTATCCTATCCATATTTCTATTAAATGCCAGCCAGACACACTAGTTAGAAACAACAAGGACCAAAAAAAAATAAAACAAAAGAACAAATTTTCAGCCTACCTTGCAGGGACCGGAATAGATTCCCTTTTTCTGTTTCTTTCTTTTTTTTTCTTTTTTTTTCTTTTTTTCTTTCTTTTTTTTTCTTCTTTTATTTCCCTTTTTTTTTTTCTTTTTTTTTTTAGTGTTTGTTTACTTGTTCATTGCAGTCGTCCTCCTAGATGTAGTAAAAATTTAAAAAAAAAAAAAATCTCAAGTACTTGAAGTGTCCGTTCTCTAAGGGGGAAAGGAGTGTGTATCTGTCTGTGCCTCCTTTCTTGCTTCCTTTCTCTCTCTCACTCTGCGTCACTTTCTTTTTAACTGTTCCCTTTCCTCCTTTTGCCTCTGTTTTTATCTGTCTTTGTTTCGTCGTTCGTCTGTTTTTGTTTTGGTTTGGTTGTTTTTTGTTTTTCCTAAATTTTTTTTTTTTTTTTTTTTATACACACGTATCTGTGTCTATCGGATTATCGAAGTCTTCACTCATTTACACATATATACACATACACCTATGCACATATATTGAGTGTTTAATCGGACGATTCGATCTTTCCTTCCTCCACAAAGTCTATCGTACTAGCGCGCAACCCAACGTCGATCCTGGTCGGCGGCGCCAATGTGAGACTACCCACCTCTGCAACTCGTTGCACAAAGACACTGACCCCACGTCGTAGAATTTCTGTGCGGTGGATCGAGCGAGAGGTAGGCTCACAGGTAAAAGAAAAACACAACTACAAACTTGGGTAGGACGAAAAGAGGAGAGAAGGTGTGTGACCTTTTTGTGGATGATAACTCTTGGTTGATTCTCGGCTGGCGGAAAAAATATATATCTTAACTAACAATGTCCGGCTGCTAATGGGTCGCTCTTCGATGTTACGTGCTCCGGCCTAAATCAACCTTCCTCGAACCTAAACTAAGTCTAACTAACTCGTGGCCCAAAGCGCTGCCGTATATATGGAGAATCCTCTTTCATCATTTCCGGACAAGGGACACCCACGAATAAACCCATAACATTTTCATGACCATTTCTCTCTTTGAAGAAAGTGGACATAAAACTATTTCTTAGCCTAGCTGACTCCGATTCAGGGACATTAAATTCAAACCCTTTTAAGTTTTGACCAGAGCCGGTCTTTTTCCTATCGTTGTATTTTGACAAGTACTTAACACTTATCTACCCTTTTCACCATATGTCCAAAACATGTTTTTATCTAGATTCCTAATCTAATCATTTGGTCTTGAAGTTTGATGCCCAGGTCAAATCTAACTAATCTTCTCGCACATATGTGTGCTCGCGCACGCACACACAGATGTGGGGGTGTATATATACACACACACAGATGTGCGGGCGCACACACATACACGCGTGCGCATATATCAACTCATAGTGTCACAGATGGCACAAGGTATGGATGTCCTGTACATTCTACCACCGAGGAAGACATGGATTGTTTTCATCACATGAGATGAATGACATGCAAGTTATCTTGTGAGAGATTTGAAAACATTCTGTACATTGAACTTGTATGGCGAAGTTTGCTGCTCGCTGGCTGCTCCGTGTTCTGACACCTGACCAAAGGCGACCCATATGGATGGTATCCCTGGGACACCTGACCTTGTTTGAGGCAAATTCAGTTTGTTTCCTTTAACGTTTTCTAACCCAAGATAATTGTTGGCTTCACCATCTTGAGCCAGAGACAAAAAGTAGAAATATATAGTGGAAAATATCCGTTTCAACCTTTCCCAAGTATGGCTGTTCCGTGTTCTGTATCCTGACCAAATGTGACCCAGACGGATGGTATCACGGGAAAGTCTGACATTGTTTAAAGCAAGTTCATTTGGTTTCCCTTGGCGTTTCCTAACCCTTGTTGAGTGTTGGCTTCACTACTTTAAACCAGAGACAAAATAAAACAATTACAGTACAAACCACCCGCTTCACCTGCTCCAAAGAAGGCCAACGTTGTTTCATCTGCATAGAATATGATGGACATCTTTGTGAGATGCAAAGCATCGTATTTATTGACTATTTCTAAAAGGGTCACACCACCACTGCACAGAAAATGGCGAATTGCTGAGCCAGTTACGAAACGCTATCAAGACCGATCACCCAGGAAAACTGCCAAATTTGGTCTTACTGTATCATACAATTTACAAGAAGACATTTCCTTAATTACAATGGCTGCTGTGCGTGAATGTCCCTTTGAACATTTTAATCACTATCACAATTCTTCTGATTTGATTATCATGAGAACCAGTATTGTAGCGATGATGACATCATATCTGCTGATATGTTTTACCTACAGGAAAAACAGATTTTTTGAACATATATAAGTTCATCTGGAAGGAAACGCTGCAGTTATTAATAAATAAAAAAGAGTTGAAATAAATGCGTATAAGATTTTGAAGATCTAGCATTTCTTCATTGCCAGCCTATGAACTTTTCAGCTCACTCTGAAATTGACGTTACAATCTGATATATTTATTAATCTTTATGATGCTTTCTATTTAGGATAAATAATAATAGTTAAATACAGTTAAATCACTGACGGTTACTACTTTGGAAAATTTGAACAGCAGAAAGTTTATATTCTATGCATTGTTCATTTCAAACAATGCATTCGCGAATAATCCTTTTCAATATTTGTTTATGCATTTCGCTGGTGAAAGCAGAATTTTCTGACAATTGCCTAGGGAAAGTTTCAATGGAAAGTTTTGTATTTTCTTCTGACATAATACCATAACATAATCATTCGCATTGAAACACCTCTTTGTGTTTTTCATTTTCATTAATTGCAGAAATCATAAATATGATAATTATTTTCATATTTATCATGTTTCGCTGTATATCTGTCAAATTGTTGTTTCCAATATTTTTTGTATTGAGGCAATTTTGTGCTATTATATAATATGTTTTCGCTCACTCTCTATCAATCTATCTATCTACATACACATATACACACACATATATATATATATATTTAATTCTGATCTATGCATACTTCACTCTGTCTGACTCTGATTCTCTTTCTCTCTCCTTCTCCATATATATATATATATATATATATATATATATATATATATATATATATATATATATATATATATATATAAATATATATATATATATATATATATATATATATAAATAAATAAATATATATATATATATATATATATATATATATATATATATATATATATATATATATATATATATATATATATATATATATAACGGAAAAACAGTAAGATATGGAATCCGGTGTTCTTATTGATATTTTTATTTTTTTTAAATAATTTTCAATATAGATTTAAAGAGCACAATACTATAAATTAACTGATATAAAATGTTTTTCACTACACATTAATAACCATGTTTCAAAAATTGAAGCTAAAAACTTCAAATTTAATTTTGTAATAAAATGAAAATCATTAGTTTCATTTCATTCTCAAGCGAATTTGATATAAATAATTATAATATATCACACATATAGTAATGTTATTAATAAAACAGCCCTCGGTGAAAAATAGTAATAGAGATATTAAGTAGATATTGATAAATATACATATTATTTTTTTTCATAGGTATAATAGTGTATATTTATTAATATATATATATATATATATATATATATATATATATATATATATATATATATATATATATATATGTTAGTGTGTGTGTGTGTATTCATTTTTCATTTTGACCATTATCTGTTTCAGTCGGTCCTTTTCTATTTCTCTTTCTCTATTCTTCATGTATACATACGCGCGCACACACACACACACACACACACACATATATATATATATATATGACGCATTATTTAGCATATTTATATAAGTTCACTTATATCTATGTTTTTTTTTTTATCTTCATTCATATATGCCTACCTTTTATGCAAATATTATTAAAGCCAGCAAACATTTTTGTGTACTTTTCGAAATTACGGATAATCATTCTCAGATAAGGATGAAATTCTATCAGAAATTGTATAAAGTTTATTTTTGATTGAAGTGTTCGATTTTCTACGTCATCATCAGGGTTTGGTATAGGCGAATAGTGAATTCCGTTGAACTCGTGAGTGTTGTTATGTGGCCAAAGTGTTTCATGCGGTAGGCGAGATGTGGCGCGCACGTGTGTGCGTATGTGTTCATTTATTTTTTAATTTATTTATTTATATTAGTGTGAAGATTAGTGTGAAAATTATAATTGTTTTTATTTGTAGATTGTTCTTGATGTTTTATGAGTATTGCTGCGAGAATCATTAATCTGTTTTTGTGTTTGATTTTGCTAGTATTTTGCTATTGCTTGTACGTATAAGTCTGTAATTATCGTAATCACTGACGGTTACTACTTTGGAAAATTTGACCATACTATAACGCTCATGATGTTTATTATTGTTTTGTCTGATGGAACTGTGGAACGATAGGTGGCAGGTGTGTCTCCATGAGAATGTGGTTGTGGTGTAACCTATATAAGATATTTTATCTATAGAGAAAAATTCTCCAAGTGGGAAAGTACATCTAGTTATATCTTTAGAGATGTCTATTTTAGTAATTAACACTTTATAATGTCGTACTACAAGAGAAATTAACATATTTATTATGGTTACATTATGTGTGCTAAAATTCCATATTCTATTTATTTCTTCGATTATGATTAAGTATGTATATTCAAATACAATATAAAATTATACATCCCTACCTTATTTTAATCGCACATACGATCTCATCAGTTACAATTGCTTTGACAGTATAATTGAGATAGATACAAGTGTTGGCATTTCAAAACTTCTCGATAAACATATCTTGCCAAATATTTGAGAGAAAAAATGTGGATTAATATATCGAATGAGAGGCGTTACTTACATATAGATTCATCTCTTCTGAATACAGAATCTGTTGAATTAACCTTCACCTTCACGGCATTATGCGCAGCAATGTTGGCTTCCTTAACAAATGCTTTTTTTCCGGTATATGTACATCAGTATCGTCAACGTCATTTTTCTTTCTTCTAGAAATATTACAGAGGACAATATCCGCTTCACCTGCTACCAAAGGTTGACTGCTCCGTGTTCTTCACTTAATATTTTTATGGAGACAAATATTGATGAAGTGTAATACGTAAATGTTACAGGTCCATTTCAGATGAACGTGGAAAAATCATTGCATCTACATAATTTATCATATATATATATATATATATATATATATATATATATATATATATATATATATATATATATATATATATATATATAAATTTGAAAGAATAGAAATGTTACATCTAACTCAATTATGTCTCTCTCCCCCATCACTTCCTCACTTCGTTAATTTACATATACTTAGTACTGCCCGTCAAAAATGTGTAAATTCCTTTTCATTTTTCGTATAAACCTTTGGAAGTAAAGTCTGATGATCCCCAGTCCTTTAAAAGGGCTCTGGTGAAATAATTTATTACATGGAACCTTAAAGTGGTCTGTTTTTATTTAAATTAAATTATTAGCTCTGATTTATATTGAGCTCTCTGGATTTTATTCTCCTGGGGTCTATCCATACGGATTAGCTAGTTTTTCGTAAACTGAATATATATATATATATATATATATATATATATATATATATATATATATATATATATATATATATATATATATATATAAATATGAGTGTTTGTACGTGCCTTTTTGTGCGTGTGTCTCTGTGTGTCTGTGTAATGTGCGTGCCTGTGTGTGCGTGGTATATACATATATATATATATATATATATATATATATATATATATATATATATATATATACATGGAGAGAGAGACACTGCCATCTTCTATAGCGCTTAAGCTATCTCTTTTGCAGATGTCTACACATACACAGAGGGAGTAAATGCTTCAAATATTTCTGAGGGAGAAAGATAAAGAAACAAAGAGAGAATGAAAGAAAGAAAAGGATATAACGGAAATGAAAGAATGGTAGAAAAAAGAAAGAAAAAAAAAAGAAAAAGGAAGCATTTGAAAGAGACAATAAAGGAAAGAAAGAGAAAGTATCAATCATCTCGCATAATCAACAGTCAGAATAAGTCCAGTAGGTACAAACCGTCGGCCCCGATTACTCGTGACAACGCCGTAGCACAGGCATAATCGTAGTTTCCTCTACTCAATCACCGTCTGTAGTATAGATTTTATGCCCTCCCAAGGCGATAACATCAAAATTCACCTTACAGACAATCTGAACATAGCGCGGTTCGAAACCGATTCCTTTATCGGAAAGCGAGTGGTCCAACCAGTCCATATCCATGATCCGATGAATAAATTCTCGACTAAATTACGCAAAATTAAAGAGGACACTGATATATCATTTTAAGAACTATATTTACCAAAATTACACAAAAATATTTGGAAAATCATTCAATAAAATCCCCATTGACTTCAACTACGGCATCCAGACGACATTGGAATCTCCTGAAACTTTTCTAGGCGTTCTCTTGTTTAAGTTGTTGAGTGCTGCCATAATCCTTGCCTTCACTTCTTCTTCGGTGTTACAAGGAGTTTTTTTTAGTCTCTCGCTCAAATGCACCCCACACAGATAATAATCAATGCATTTCAATCTGGGGAGTTAGGTGGTCAGACGTAAAGGGTGAGGATGTCGCAAAAATTGTCTGACAGCCGTGACAGGGGTCTCCTGCTTGTGTGACATGGTGCAGAGTCCTGTTGCCAGACATAGGGTATTTCAGCAACGACTCGCATGACCCAAGGCAGCAATACCTTCTCAATGCACGATGTAGGCCTCAGTGTTGAGACTGAATCCCTGTGGAAAGATGAAGCGAGCCATAGCACCGACATCACTAGCGATAACTCCAAACACCATGCTGTTGATTGGATATATCATTCAACTCCTTTCCAAATCCTCTGCACTATCTTCAGATTGATAACCAAACACTCTGAAATGTTCGTATTGGAGCTTCCGGTGCGTATGCCAAATAGTACAGCATGCCGCGTGCAACATTCTGGAGAAGTGAATTGTGTGGTTGTTCTCTTTTACTGACGGTGCTAAACAGGCCCTGTGCAATTGACAAAATCAAAAACAAATAATGCGCATGCGCGTAATTAAACACATAAAATGGCGAAAATTTACACATCGCACACTATATATTATGACATAACATACGAACAAACACGCAAACATACAAACAAACAGACAAACACACAATCACACAGACTAATTTGAAATTGTGTTTCCAGTTTTTCATAGTAAATGTAAGTGTGTCTCTGTGTGCTATCATATATATTTATATATATTGATATATATTGATAAATATATATATATATATACATATATATATATATATATATATATATATATATATATATATATATATACATATATATATATTTATATATATACATATATATATATATATATATATATATATATATATATATATATATATATATATATATATATATATATATGTATGTATTAAATAAAAAAAATATCAAATTACGACATTAAGTAGATATGGGATTTACATATTAATGTAATTCGAAAATTCGAAAAATTACTCAAAATTTAATTCTAGAGTTTGCCAGCTGAATATAGCAACGCTTACTTTAATTAGTTCCTGATTGCTAAATATATTTTACACACACACACAAACGTGTATATATATATATATATATATATATATATATATATATATATATATATATATATATATGTGTGTGTGTGTGTGTGTGTGTGTGTGTGTGTGTGTGTGTGTGTGTGTATGTATCTGTATGTTTGTTTGTTTGTGTAAGTTATATTTATAAGTTTGGTTACATATCATCGTCAGTTCCTTATAAAGGATATTTAATATATCTTCCTTCATTTTATATGAATTTCTTGGTTTGTTCCACGTAATTCTATATAAATTCTCCCGTGTCTTATTACTTTTGCCTATCCCTAGATATTACCAATATCTTATTTTTATGTATGTATTTGTTAAGTTGCCCCAGTGCTGCTATGTGTGATTAGGCCATAGTTCCTGTTTTTTAATTAAAATAATTAAAAAGAAAGTGACATTATCAACACAAACATCGCATTATAAATAAAAATTCCAGCATCTTATATATTAATTCGCTTCCCTACTTGGAGAATAGTTGTCTAATATTAACAATACAATCTATATATATATATGTATTGGTTTCACAACCCCCATATTATCGCCCATTTTAACGTTCTATTTATCTGAAAATAGTTTAAATTAAACCTCGTATCACTAATTAACACAAAGGTAAAAACAGGCCAAACTCCGATAAATTCTTACAAATAAGACACAAATCATATATAAAAAAATGTATAAACGACTACACGAAGTATTATATATGAAATCAAACTTTCCACAATAAACTGATATCAAATTTAGAAATGAACGTATTGAATATTTATGCATAATAAATTTAAGTATTTTTCCAGTCGTAAACTCAGGACGCGTCATCATAACAAACATTTTCAATAATTCCTTTGTTAGTTCATTATATTTATTGACTTCCGTTTTCAGACCAGCACAATACTGAACCACATTCTGTCTTGCAAATTCCAAAGGACATCATCCCCTGCTCCTTCACTTGTAGGCTCTCCAGAACCCAGTCTGTTTCTGGCATCATCAACATCAAACAGATCCTCTCTTCATCTGTTATGACAAACAACGAAACAGCATCATCACCGCTAATAGTCTCACCAGCAAAATTTTATATAGGATCTCCAGTCAATTGCATTTCGGTTTAAGAAGACTGTGTTTTCTTCTTGAATAATGTTCCTTCTTCTCTACTTCCAGGCTTATTTCAAAGTCCCAGTGAGGATATTGTTCTATCGCCAGACTTTCTTTTTTATGGCCTAGGTTTTATGACATGGACAGCTACTTTCTGGTGTGAAAGGACCTGTGTCAGATGGGCCGGGTTGAATTACATCATTCGAGATCAACAGAGAAAATCTACGAAATTCTACGAAGTTGAATATTCTGTTGCAGCGGAAGATCCATCAGTTTCTAAAAGACGATCTGTCACATCAGAAGCAGCTGAAACTCATCCTCAGTGAGGATGTTCCAGTCAAGAGAATAAATGCCAGTTTCGCTAAAACCTGAATGTATGGTGGTTGGCGTCATGGCTTGAAGAGAATATTTCACTACTTAGCCCAAAATTACAAACATTATGATCGTTTTCCACTTTTCTATCATTCATGCGTCAGTGGCCGAGTTATAAAAGCTTTTAAGAGGACCTCAAATCAACGTTGTCAAGTTGTTGCATTTGATGTAAATAGTGAAAGTGCAACAAAGAAACTACAGAAGATTTTTTCGGACATAGTTAATGATCTCTACACTATGATTATGACGCAATTTTCAAGAATTAATAGCAACATTCTTATAGAGGGTAATTTACATGTGCCACAAAAGGCTTCATGAAATTATGATAAAATAGTAAGAACCTTGAACCTCAATTTTCTGATGAATCATATTTTTTAAGTTCATGATTAAGTAAGCTCTTTGCGTGTTCTACGACAAAAATATCGGTAGAAATTCCATTATTAACATCATTAAATATTTGTGTTTATCAACTTTAACAAATATGAATGCTGGTCGTTATTTTAAGTGGATAGAAATGAAAATAAGTACTGTCTTTACCCCTCTTTCCACGATATCAAAATGGAATGGTCCATTATTTATGAGGTAGTGACAGGAGTTTTTAAACATATTTATCTTCCCTAATTTCTTTTCATTCTAATTTTCATTCTTTCTCGCTAATTCCTTGTTTTACGAACATTTCTCTTAAGAATAATTTTAAAATGATTCAGCAGACGATGTTATTTGATATAATTTATTGTAATTGGATTTTATGCGATTGCCTTAATCAGATTTCGTCGTTCGATATTGGGTGTCTGAAAAAGTAGCGCTTATATCGCGGTCGCCATGAAAAATTGGCCATTCGGCTGGGGTCAAGTTGTAGAATCTGTTCTTATCATTATCTTTCTTTCTTTCTTTCTTTCTTTCTTTCATTTTCTCACTTAAACCAAGTATTGTCCCCCCCCTCTTTCCACGAATCAAAACGCGGAATAGTTCATTATTCCTGAGGCATTGACAGGAAGTAACAGACATACAGAAATATAATATTGTTTATTCGTTTAGTGGCATATCAACATCTTATGGGTCATTTAATGTTGAAATTTAAGTTTCTTGGAAGCATTCGTAATTTCATTATAAATGTATTCCTGGTACTTTTACTATGAAAATATATTGCTGGTATTTTTACTATAAAAATGTATTTTTATATTTTCATAGTGTGTTACTTTTCTTTGAGACTTCCCTATTTTTTCATATCTAGAACCTTAGCAGGTGCTACATAACAGGGTCATGTTGAATCTGGGAACATCATCAATTAACTGGTGGTATTTACGTTCCTCAAAACCTCTCGATCAGAGGCCTTGCTGCCAGATACAGTTTATTTTCATAACCAGCACGCACAATTATAATAGGTTGCTGAAAATGAAAACCTTTCAGGGTATAAATTCTAATAAATATTCGGTGTACATGTGGTAAATAGTGATTCTAGCTGGAACCTGATGCAAGAGCTTAGTTGAAACTTTGTGAGTGGCTCATCGTATGCATTAATATTATCGATAAAAGGAACCTGTACAAAAGAAAATGCAAATAGTTAACATTTAGATTTCCCATTTCAGTGATTCCTGCTAAACAGCCAAAACACAAAAATAAATAAATATTCCCGCCTAGGATGATATCTATTTTAAGATGATAAAATACCCATTGTCTCATCTGGCAGGTGACGTTGTTAATTTGATAATTCAATATTGGTAACATGTGTCATGGTTCATTGCATCACGGATCCATTTTATTTGATCTGATAGTCAAATAGTTTGTTGCAGAAAACACCATGTACCTATAGACGCCATTTGTCAATAAGTTACGGCGCAGTTGGATAGAGGTCCAATATTTTAGGCGCTGTGTTAATCTTCTTTGATTTAAGGTTGTTGGTCCGCCTAAACAAGTCCATGGCCAACAACATGCATGTTGCATTGCCACAGGGCCATTTATACTCTTTTATATATGTATAACATGAAGTGTTATGGCACATCCATGACGCAAGAATAGGACTGCCCCAGACACCGTTAAGTTCACATTCACTATACAATTGAGAACTGTTTTAGCTGAAGACAGCAAAGACAACATTGAAATCCGAGGAGACATAAATAGCCAAATATACATTCCAAATTTTAAGCATAGTATTAAAAGACAGACAAAACTTCGTTAGAAACGAAGAAAATAGTACAGAACTCTTACGTAATAATCTGTTCTCATATATGGCAGTGAATGCTGGACAATCGCCTCAAAGACGAAGAAAAGATTTGAAGCAACAAAATGTCGTTCAACCGAATGATGAAGAGATTAACATACACCTTATAAGGACGAAGTTTTCGGGAAAATGGAAACGAAAATAAAACTTATACCTAAAATCAAGAAGAAACAGTAAAGTTCTTGTGTAGGTAACGATGAAGGAGGCCTTCGAAAATCTGATACATCCAGGACAGATTGCGAGAAAGAGGAACAGATGAAAACAATGCATAAATTACTTGATGGGATTGAGTAAACGGATGTTAGAGCAGGTTTGGGGAGAAAGAGCTAAAAGACAAAATTTATTAAGAGCTAAAAGAGGCAGGAATTTATGGAGTTCCATGATCGTCTACCTCATGAAGGGACATGAAAAAATTACCCCATGACATTTGACACATCATTGTATGTGTCCCTTTATTCTTCACGTCACCTGATTTTTAAAGCCCATAATTTTAACAAGATTTCCCCAGGCAGCCTTTAAATACTTAAATAGCTATTAAAAAAACTTACGGACATATCACTTTTAAACGGCAATGTCGATGTGATGTAACATTTAGCAAGCTTGTTTCACTAGGACAATTGCGACAGAGTATTTAGTTCGATCCTCTCTGGACTCCCCATACATTCGGCCTTGTGCCGTATTTAAGCCTCATCATATCAAATTTAAATAGCGTTTTTAACGTCAATAAAGAACACTTTCTCTAAGAGAAGATGATCTGTAGTAATATATTCCGCACTCACGCTAAGAAAAATAACTGTAAGATTTGCAATCGGTGTCACAAAAGAGCAACAAATGAATCAGGTGAGTCACCGAGTTTTCTTGGAAGGTGATTTCATTGCCACCAGATGTAGAATATCCGCTCACGTTGCGTCAGTATATCTCCACAAGATGTTTGATAACCTGATGATGTTGCTAATTTTATATGCATCCCACCCAAGA
Source organism: Acanthosepion esculentum (assembly GCA_964036315.1). Taxonomy (NCBI): domain Eukaryota; kingdom Metazoa; phylum Mollusca; class Cephalopoda; order Sepiida; family Sepiidae; genus Acanthosepion; species Acanthosepion esculentum. Next base: position 88,371,946 of record OZ038505.1, on the reverse strand, counting down.
AGGAAAATTTAAAGAGTCTCTCACATGCCATCGAGACGATCGATGTTTGTGAATAGTTTCCCCTTTGAGCCTCACACTGATATTAATTGATTAAATCTGACAGAAAATAATCTGAGAGATAATATTTCTCACACATCGTTCTCTAGTAGAAATTATTGCCAAATCGGCTATTGTTATCGATACCAAAGATAATATACATATTTTCCTACCAACCCGCATTCCTGAAACTACTAACTTGTATTACCAGTTTGTATTATTACATTAATGCATTTATTTCCTATACTCATTCTTGGCGTTTGTTATTATTTGATACTGGATTTCATCCCGGAATCCACAACAACTTGGCGACAAGTATATCGAACTCACAGGGGAAGGAAAAAAAAACAATTCTGCCTTGTTTTTCACAACTTGGCGACGAGGAATTCGAACTCACACGAGAAAGGAAAAAGAAAAAAGAAGAATTCTCGCTTGCCGACCACAACAACTTGGTGACGAGTAATTGGGACATACACGGAAAGAAAAAAATTCTCTCTTCTCACCAGAACAGCTTGGGCGACAAGAATTTTCACTTCTCGTAGACTCAAAAGAATAAATTGCCGTTTTTTGCCAGTATCCACAACAACTTGGCGACAAAGATTTACGAGGATTAAAATACAGAAAATCGAGTTTTTCGTAAGACTCTTATCATGGAGGATTTTAAAAGTATTTTAGTAAAACTTGTAAAATACCAAAATGAACAGCAATTACAACTCCAAGGAAGAATGGAAGAGAAGTGACAAAAGCAATTACTACAAACGCAGAATGAAAACTTTTCCCCAAGACGCAGAAGAGGATACAAATTTCGGGGATTATTTCAGACGTTATGAAGACATCTACAACATCGATTGTCAAAACTGGACAGAAGCAAACAAAAATCTGTTGCTCAGAAAATTAGGAATACACAAAATTAGTGGTTTACATCTTGCCAAGAAAGACAAATGAGTTAATATTTGTTGAAGCAGTTACATGCCTTACAAAGATGTTCAGTCCAAAGACGTCACTATTTCACAAAAGGTGGAAATGTCTTAACCTCGTAAAGGACGAAAATCCGGACTATTCCACGTTCGCCGCAATCGTGAACAAACATTATGACGACTTCAAGTTGGCAGAATTAACACCGGACAATTTCAAGTGTCTTCATTCTGTACAAGGGTTAGTCTCAGCAAAGGATAGTGAAATGCGCAAAAGAATGCTTTTAAAACTACGAAATGAGCCTGAATTAACACTACGAAAAATATCAGAAGACTGCCAAAAATGCCTAAGTATAAAGAAAGACTCGAAGGATATCGAGGAGTCAGGAGTAGCGCATATACGTAAGTTGAACAAAAGTTTACGTTTTTCAACCTCCCCGGAAAGACAACAAAAATTCTATAATAATGGAAAATGTACAACGTATAGGACAAATTATGACAAAAATCAAAGCAAATATAAGCTCCCCCCATCTGCATGTTATCGATGTGGAGGACTACACTGGAATAAGGATTGTCGTTTTAAATATAAAAAATGTCTAGCGTGTGGAAACTACTAACTGGTATTACCAGTTTGTATTATTACGTTAATACATTTATTTCCCTATATTCATTCTTGGCGTTTGTTATTATTTGATACCGGATTTCATCCCGGAATCCACAGCACGTTCATTTTCTTATTTTTATGCTATTCAGGTTTGAGAAGACTAATTCACAAAAATAAGAAGGGGAAAATTGAAATAATTTCGATAAAGCCGTTTAGCTAATGTGGGAAAAAGTTTAATAATTATTCAGTTGTTCAGATACTAACGCTGAACCATTAACACTTCCACATACGTATGCCATGAAAATATTTCGCGGTACAGTTCAGAGGAAGAGCGATGGAGAATAATAGTCATATGTATATAAGTAGATTTTGTCCAATGTTATACCAACGTATTTCTGATCTTGGTTCCAGAAATCGAAGCAAATAAACTATCCCCTGATTGATCTTCTTTGTTTGCTCATTTGAACTAAACTCTCGCCAATATGGCTAGATACTATGACCTACTGCTGGTTTATTTTTTGCATTATTTGGGATCATGAAAAACAATGCTGTCTTGGTTTTGTATTTTGCTTTGGTTGGTTCCATGACAAAGAAATTTCATTGAAACAATGAAATTCGATAAAATAGAAATTGTTAAGCTGATTAAGCGTCCGTGAGAACAGACATTAAATAAGTGTGGCGTCATTATCCGCGTTGAATACTTGCCCTAAATTGAGAACTATTCAACCGTGAAATTGTCATTGCGGCCACCTGAGTGTGACTTGTAATAAATCGTTTATCAAAGATAAAATTCAAAGGCGTCTGAACAAGAAAGAGAACGAGTTGTAATGACTGGAAGATTGTTTTGAAATTAGATTGTGAGGAAAATTAAATTAGACAATGCAATAGCTAACATCAGAAAAATTGAGATTATTTTTAAAAGAAACTTTTGTACAATAAAGTCGTTAAATTATGAATCTTGTCGCGCCAAATTGACTATATTAACTCGTCTACTCACGCAGTATAAGTCCTTTCTTACAAATGAAAACCCAAAGGTTTACAAGAGGTTGTGTCGGAAATGATGTTTCCTGTATCCATTAAGTCGTTTTTCTTTTTAGTACGATGAAAGCATAGGCGCTGGCAACAGGATTATGGGACCGATGCTTTCGGCGTACAGAACTTTTTCACAATGATTATCAAATTAGATGAATCTCTCTCACAGAAACTGTAACATTGCATAATAAAATATGACTGAGCAGGCGTCAGCAACAGGGAATGGACTGTTTTATTCGGAACCCTTTTCAACATAAACATTTCGTATGTGCTTTCTTGACATTGTATTTCGTATTTTTCCAAGAATAAATTTTGGCATATTTATGTGAATTACTCGTTTTTGTAGTCCTTGATTTTCACCTGTCAGATCTTTGTGTTTATTTTTAGATGTTAGCAGGAACCGTGTCATTAAATCAACTACCTGCTACAAACGCAACAGCTTCTAAGATATATGTAGTAAAAACAGAACCAGTGAATAAATTTGTACCAAAGCTTTATCTACATTAATCTGACTACCCGTCTACTGACGGATCGAACAGGAGACTTTTTTATACCTTCTAGATCATAAGGGGAGGTAAATGACGATTTAACATTACAATATACAGGTGAGGTTTGTGCAGAACACAGAAGAACTCAGTAGTATTTTAATAACTACAATTGACTTCTGATGAAGTGTCGGTCGAAAGGCACCTTAGTTTATATTTATTTTATTCGATTTTAGTCGTTAAATATTACATTATGATACCTATCTTAAATCTTGCAAATATACATCGCACAAATCTATGCCCTCGTTAGAAATTTTCAAAATATATCTCAAACCTATTCTGACCAACTTGGGTCCCATAACATAGTACATTGTCATGCTCGAGTAGCCCATTGTTTTATAAGCTTTTTTCAGTTTGAGAATTGATGCAATTTGACGCAAATCTTCACGGATTATTACAAACTGACGGATATTTGTTAATTAAATGGTTACGTAGATCCGCGAACCCAACCATCATCCGAAACGCCACCATTTTGACATCTTGTGACTAGGGTATATTCGAAACCAACTATCAAACAGAAAACAAAAATACTATGAATCATTACACGTTTCCGACAATAAAGTTCTAAAGAGGGCACTTACGTGGATTGTCATGTTTCAAATCCCATGAAAGGTAAATAATGCTTAGTTAAGCATTATTTAGCTTTTAACCTGCCCTATTCATAAATGGGGTGGTTTTCATTAAAAGTGAACATAACTACAGCAGGATGCCTATGATCTCGATCGCATTTATTCTGATCGCGACTGTTCTTTATGGATTTCATTAGAGATTTCTATTACGTTCTATAGGTCAATGTCAATAGCCTTACTTTTTGAAATAGTATGTCCTATCAGACATGAATTAAACTATCAACCAGCGTTTTTATTACGATAATTATCGTCGTCTTACCATGTACCTCTTGACTGTAATCACATTTTAATCATTTCACGTTAAGCAAGCAACATGTACAATGAGAAACTGGTGTATACTGATTGTGAAATAATAAGTAGAAAAACATTGTTAAGCTGATAAAGCAATAAATTAAAATGGAATTTAAAAAACAAACAAACAGAATATAACAACTAACATAGCATTTAAATTATAGAAGATCAATATTGCCTTTGAAGCAAGCATCCGGAAGAGATTTCACAACGTGAGAATTTCAAGAAATTGTTAGCATAGAACTAGCTGTTACATCTAGTAATTTTTTAAATAAAATGATGAAGCAGCCTATCGAGTAATCTGCTTAAATGTGTACTATAGTGTTACCAAGGTGGAAAGCTTATCAGATCATTTACCATAGTATTATTCATAGAAAGGTTACAGGGAAGCATCCTTACCGAGATGCAAGACAGAGAACAATAAAATTGCAGATTATCCTTTTCATTTCATCATGAATCAAATAGCCCGAAGAGTCGGCCATATATGACAGCCAAATTAAATGCATGGGCGAATAGTAGACATATTTAAGATAGTTACTCGCGCGAACAATTGTCTTCCACGCACAGTGAGCCGATATTCCTAGCGTCAAATATTGCAATTGGTTCAATCTTTCGACATAATTTAGGAAGAGGAATCGCAATGGGTCCATCTCCAGGGCGGAAACATCAGCCATGCTGATGGATATTTAAAAAAAATGCTTTCTCTAAGACGATTAAAATAGAATAGTGTAGCTTTGGAGGTGTTAAAATTAACAGATCACATATTACCCTAGTTATGATATTGTAGGTCTGTGTTGAGGTCAGCTGCCAATTTGACCTTATCAAAACAACCAGACCTATCATTAATGCAAAGGTAAATAGTTACGTCATCACCATAAATAAATTTTTCAGACATCAAAGTATAGTGGCGCCACATACGATTACCTTTATGTGCTTATATCGCATGACTTTGAGCAATCCTTGTATGTGCAAATATACATAGGATTATATGGAACTGTACTCTATCTATAATCTCTTAGATCGTCTCTTGTATGGAGGAAAGATCGAAGGAAAGAAACAAAGCAAATATTTTAGATGAGTTTGTTCGAATACTGAATAGATTTCCAATAGTAAAATACAATTCGAACGCAATTGCATATGATGTTTTTAATATCACATTTTTTCGTTCAGTTCTTTAAAAAAGAAAGAAGAACAAATACTGGTATAATACAAATATGATGGTAAGAATCGACAACAGTAAAATTGAGGCACGTAATTTAAAATCGATATTTCTTTATGTCCTGGAATAGGTAATCGGAATTCTTAAGGCTCGATATTAAAACGAGAGAGAATATAATGCAGCGAATATGTTCCATTACAGATAAGGTTTAATCGTATATTTGTAGCAATATTAACAAGTTTTGCATATACTTCTCACCTATATACATTCAAAAAACGCATGTATGCAAGTATGTATGCATGATTGCAATAAGCAATACGCATGCATATATATATATATATATATATATATATATATATATATATATATATATATATATATATATATATATATAAGTGAAAATTGAAATGAACACTTAGAGACGACAGGCTGTTTTATGCTAGATGCAATCGTCAGGCCACGATTGCGTCTAGCAAACAGCAGCCGGTCGATTACGTCTATCATGAAACAACTTGTCGCCTCTAAATTTTGACTTCATTATGTTCAGTTTTATAATTACACGAGGTCTATCTCTGATATTGACCACTCTATCCCGTACATATAGCACACCTTAAGAGTATATTTAGTGATATATATATATATATATATATATATATATATATATATATATATATGTGTGTGTGTGTGTGTGTATGTGTGTGTGTGTGTGTGTGTGTGTGTGTGTGTGTGCATGATGAATATTGGATCCAAATCAAATTACTAAAATGAAAATAATTTCTTTAAAAATTGAACAAAATGCGATTATATAGAGACGTATCTGTTTGTTCATACGTGTATGCATTCTACATTGTGTTCCAAAAGACGCGTTTTCATTGATATCCTTGTCAATTTTATATGTATTTACCAAATAGAATCATGTTTCTGTATGTGACAATATATTATTAAGAAATTATATTGTTTGAATTATGGAAGATGATGTCATTTAACTTATCCCTGGTTGCTATTTCACAAGTGTATATTTCCTGCCAACTGCTGCATGCCGTTTAAAAACCCCTGTATATTCAAAGAAACATACACACGTAGAAGACTAACTGAATGATGCAATAAAATCTGTTTCCTTACATACACACCTATACAAACCCTGAATATATACACTTGTGTAAGTTAATTGAAACAAAAGGAATAATTCAATTGTTATTTACGGTTTTCTCTATTTTTCCAATGAAACATGACTCAGGGCACATGTTGGTACTTCGTATTGTAGTCGTTCTTTGCAGATTGACCACTGATTCTCGATTGGATTTAATTAGGAAATTTTCCAAGCTACGCAATAGTACTTTGATTTGTCACTAGTAAGTCTTGCCAGTGTATTCGTACAGCGTTACAATTTCCGTACACTTCCTTGAAGTAACCTCTATCGCAGACAATGGCCTTAGGATAACTAACCGAGATAATAGTGTCTGGACGTGATAAAAATCTGATGCAATCAAAATAACGCAATATTTTTCAAGGGCAAAAAAATTTCATCATACGTGCCAAAATAGATTCATATTACTGCACAGCACTGCAAATGACCTAATCTGAGGGAAAAATAGAAATCGATTACACTGTCACTCTATTGTGTCTATAACTGACCGTATGGTGAAAGAAAGTTAACTAAAGCGTTGTTTCAATTAATTTGCATAAGGGTGTATATATTCCATTGTGTGGATCATAAAGATTTCAACACGACTTATAATTTTTCATTCAGACTCTTGTAATTTGAAATATTTTTAATTAATTCCCTCAATACTGTTTTTGTCAAAGAAACTTAAATGTTTTAAACAATTAGTATTCATTTCTACATTTTCCTACGTGTATTTCCGGTTTGAAAACCTGTTGGCAAATTATGCTTTAGTCTTGGCCATCTTCTTGTCAGTTATATTGGCATCGGCAATAGACAGTGATAATTATTTTGACCATGTTCTTAAAACAACTGAAAATAAATACGAGGAACCAGTAAGGAAGTAATTATATAAGTAATCAAATGCCCCCTCTATCTTTCTCCAATATTCATCGTATTCGTACTAATTTCTAGAATAGAATTTTTAAATATTTTTTTTCTTTTGAAGCGTTCTCTAGATATCTTCACATTTTCGAATCTAATTTAAATTCGCCATTGGCTCTCATCGAATATTCTGTTACTGGCTATCCTCCTTTGGGTTGAAAAGATTATGTGGTAAATATTCTTAACTTTGGTGCTTACATCCTGGAAAATATTCCAACTGCAAGGGAATTGTCCATTAACTTCCCAGATGATTCGTTCATGTTCTTTCGAATTTCGTTGTTGTACTCTGTTAGCTATCACTTTATTGCTTTCCTTCTTTTCAGTATTGTAACATATTAAACATCATTTCTGACAATATAGAAATCTCACTCTCTCTCTATCTCCCTCTCTCTTCATATACCAATATTTTTCTTTTTAGTGATTTTATTAATCATCCCGTCAAGTGTCATAATCATTCTAGTGTTATTGATTTTGTCTCTATTCAAACTTTCTGTTGTTCAGTTAAGTAGTGGATTTCCCTTCTTGTTTCCCTAATAAATCAGATCAATATTCTTCTGTACTTGATTTGTTAAGTACGCCTTCTCCTAGCTCTCGTCAAACATCTCAACGCTGTCCTCTTTGTGACGCGAATCACGCTGTAGTATTAGTTAATATTTATTTTGAGTCGTCGATTCGACAAAGATTTTCTATTTATAAGACATCTTTCTGTTACAAGCGTATTGAGTTGGATTAATTTTGTGACTTTCTTCGAGACGCCCCTTGAATTGATATTCTTGATCTTCTTATTGAGAATTGTGCAAAAGAGGCTTCTTCTTGGTCTAAAGTCGGCATTGTTTTTCTAAATTTCGGGAATACGAGAGGAAACTACAATCTTCTCTTTGATTATGATCGGTATGTTCAGTCGCTAAAGACTACGGAAGTTATTTTTGTTGGATCTCCCTGCGTCATAGTTCATGACAATAGAGACGCCCCTTGGTGCGTGCTCTTAAGAATTGTAAACGTGACCTGAAACACGTTAGTTTTTTTGTTTGCTAAAAGAATGAAACATTTTATAACCTGTAAAATGTTTTTGCTAATGACTATTTGCAGCCATGTTTTATAATACTGTAGCATATTTTGAGAAGCAAACATATTGCCCCTGCAACATTGATAGATTCTCGCCACCGTCTCTGCTTCAAGATTTACTCCCGGTTTTTTTATTTTGTCACAACCGTATCTACGTTCTCAGCCTGGAATAATTTTCCGCTTGTTTTCACCCTTCTTGACGATGGCAAAAGTTCTTCCCTTCATCATATCTTGGGTCGATTACTTCTCTCAGGCGTAACTTCAACAGAGACTATCACAGACGTAAGAGATTTAATAAACAAGTAAGCGTGAATTCATCCCAATCTAGTATTTCCACTTAGGTGCGGCAGTTTTGCTAATAGTAATATAAATTTGTAAACTATTTCTCTCAAAACGAGTTTTAAAGAAAATAATCTACGCAATTTCATTAGTTGTTACTGATCTTGCAAATATAAATGAGCGCTTTCTTTCTAAAGCTTTGTCTGAAATAGTGTAAAACGACAACATCTTGATTATGGCATTATTCTCATCGAGTTATATGTGATCTCCGGTTTATTTGTTGCTGTTGTTGACAGTCCTCAAGTCTGTTGGATTCTGTAATCGGTACTGTTGTTTATGATTCAGTAGCGCTACTCCTCTAGGGTTGATTAAGTTTTATCCTCGATTAGACGTACAATCTTCATTCGCTCAAAATAATTTTTAATAATTGATCGTAAGCCATTATGTATACATGACATTTTAGGTAATTTTGACAGGTTTGGCGCCTTACATAATATCAATGTCGAATATGCTGGATGAGAAAATACCTCTATTTTTTAGTACATCTTTTGGAATTGTAGTAATCTGAGGGATTGACTGAAACTATCAATAGCATAGCTTCCTCCGAATTTAATTTCACAACCTTACTAATTTTACTGTAACTAATCCATATAGGTATTTGTAATATTTTGTATTTACCAAATCCACATTCTGAATTCTTATGATTGATACTTTTTAAATGCCATTGATGTTTTCATTCTAATTACAGATAAGTGCTTCAATGTTGGAAAGGTTAATTTTCAGTCCTTTTTCTTGCATCCCGTGGTGGAGGATGCGATTTTTTTTCTATACCATTATTATCTGATGTGGTCCCGAAGTAGGGGCCACGGAAGGAAAGCACAGAACACAGGTTGGAGGTAAGAAAGATACATTAAACAGAAAAGTTACAAAGAATTGTGTAAGAGTAAGCAGAGCTTACTATCCAGTGGTTTCCGATATTGGTATCGTACGCGGCTGCGCATTACTAGTGCTACCCCCGTGATACTACCATTCACATAATAATATAGTACTGGGAGAGTCCATGATGTAGGAAAGTATCGGTCTCACAACATTATCGCAACTATGAATACAAAATATACTACTTTATGAACCGTTACAGTTTATCTGTAGGATCAAGACATTCATTTAAATAAGTTTTTGGAATGCGGATACTAATCAACGAAAAAAAGGATGTTTCTTTTAATATTGTCATATGATGCTTTCAGACAAAGAAGAGATTAGTAAAAGGGGGACATACTTAATTACATTAGTACTATCACTACAATGGAACCACTTGAAATACTTGTGTATGGGTGAGTGTCATGAGAACGACATTCTGTTTCTATAATGAATTAATGAGCTAAATTTTTTTTGCGCTTTTTCGGGGAGAGTGTATGGTATTTTAAAACGTTCAGCCCTAATGTCAAATAATGCGTTGATATTCTTTCGCATCTTCATATTTTCATATAAATCATAATTTTGTTCATCATTATTTAGGTTTGGAGATAGACTATGTAATGTAATAATAATAAATGAATTGGTGTAGGTTTTCCGGGATCTTAAGCTAAGTGTGATCAGTGTTGAAATATGTCTTTTAGCGAGACGAGCACGTTTATTCTATGTCGCGTTCGATTATATGAAGTTATAGCCATTGTCCGCTTCCCTACATGTCAACACAATGTTTATACTTTTAGGCTTCGTTAATTTGACTTTCTCAGGGCATCAAAACTTTTCTTGCTCATTGTTTCTTATTTTCTTTTCCATTTTATTTGCTCTCTGTGTTTCTGTCTTGTATCAATTTCGTATCAAACTTTCAAATCGGGATTAACACCTCAGAAAAGTATTTATTTCTATCCAGGTATTCTTGGAATGGTTTCAATGCTTCCACCAGTGATCATACCATTACATCATGTGATGTCTCTCTGTTGACATTCAGTAACCTCAATATGAACTCTTGTTCATCACAGATTACTACTGTTACGCTTTCATTTTTACGACTTCGAAGTTTTACCTAGGGTCCTTATGAGGGTTATGTGAGCGGGATAAAAAACAGTTATGCTAGTGGGTGCCGTCAGATTTGCAACAAGAAGCATGAAGCCTGATTCAGAATAGGAGTTGTATATTCCTATGACTTCTGCCACTCATTGTCTAAGAGTTCTTGATACTGAAGACACAACTCTCTTTGGTTACGTTATCTGAGCTATGCGATGTGATCAAGTCTTTCATGGAAGGAACGAACCATATATATAGGAAGAGAAATCTTTTTGAATAACGAATTTATCAGCCGTTTCCCATTGCTGTTTGATAGATTACTTTTAAAATGGCGACGTATTTTTATCATCAAAAGTCTAGCGGCGATCATGAAAAACTAGAAGTAACAATAAATTTCCCATTAATACAAAGTTTCCCGGAGATTATTTTTTTACTAGCACACGAATCGTGGTTACCTCTCTGTAGAAGGTCGCTTTTTTGGAAGGAAAATTCTTTTCAACCGAGGCAAAAGCTGATATCAGGCGGATTTTACAACCACGAACAACTAAGTCGGCTGCCATCCATCATTCTGACTGTTGTTTACATTTTCTATTACAATATCGAATGATGTGCGTATTGCAATTTTTCTCTCATTTAGGCTAGTCAAATAGAAATTGTATCCCGAATACACAATGGACTTGCTACCAATTCGACTCATTTCTTGCATACATGAAACATCAAAGTTTGCATTTATGCGTTGTTCTAAACTGAAATGTCGTCTAAAATCATATAGCACGGAATGGAATTGGATTTGTTCTATTTTCAATTTGAATGTTTCAATTTTTATATTTATTTTTAAATATCATATCCTTATTTATTTATATTCATTTTTCATACTCGATAGTAAACTCATAACATTATTTGTTTCACTAGGATCCAATTGTTTTCTCTTTTGTTTTATCAATTTACTTGCCAGTAAAATATTTTTGTTGATGTATGGGTTGTAAAATTCGTTCATTGCATTGGCAAACACTCCTCTTAAATATTTAAATCCGAATTCTTCTCTTACAGATTAATAATATATATAATATATTAATTCTATATCATTATTTGTCTCTTAATGCATAATACGTTGTCACCACAGCGTTCACTTCAAAGCACAACTTAAACACAGAGAAATATGATACTGAAATTTTACATAGGTAAACTGGGCATATTTACGAAAGTAGAATTATATTTGAGATTATTTATGGTGTATCAAACTCTTTCTGGATATTTAAAGTCAGTAAATTTTATTAAATTATAAGAAAATGTTTGGACATAATAAGGATTTACTAATAAAAGTTCTACTAATTAACATGTTAAAAGGGAGATGAGGTGTTTCCATAGCTTTCCCATTTTATTTGCGCGTAAATGAACACATCAAAGCCGACTGGAATAGGAACTCATTTCCTCGATTTTAAATCCCGAACTATTATGCCGTGCACCACCCGCACATCTAAGCGCTCGTCAATCTAAGTACTGACAAAGTTCGATCTACATTCTATAATGGTAAGGAAACCGGAGTTTCAACGTGATATGACCTTAAGTAATTTTAAAGGAAGGTAGATATTGTAATATTACTGGAACTATTTTTTAAAATTTATTTTTAATTAAAAAAAAATGTCTTAGATTTTGATTTTATTTTAGGGTTAAAAGAATTCATATTTTCGCAGGAGTTTCATCAGACGTGTGTTTAGGAAGTAATCACCTAGGATGTATTTTTTTAATCTAATTTACCCCAAGCACGGCAGGAAATCCACCAAGACACAAAGGGTTACTGGGTATGAAAGAAATGGAACACTAAAACATTATTAAGGAAAGAGAAAAATAGAATAGTAATCTGGAAGACAGTAGTGATGTTTATCATTACATTTACATTTTTGAAGATCAAGGTAAGCTGGAGTGAATGGAGCAGGAAGAGATTTCCACAAGCGAGAAGTGCCAGAAAAGAAACTATAGGCACATAACTTGCGGTTGCATCTAGTCATTTCAATTTAGGATACCTAGTTTCTAATCTAGTACTGCGCTTAAATTCATAAATCTAGATACCATAGCGAAGATCTCATACATGAAATTATTTATAGAAAATGGACAGGGAATCAACGTTACGTCGGTGGGAAAGTGACAGAGGCTGACACCAGGTCACTTTGGATATGTCTCATACGTTATTAAATTAAACTGATTTGTATTCATAATGTTGTTGCCGTAATATTTAGGCACACATCTCCATCAGTTTTCCTCAGATATGTAAGAAAAAGAAAGGAAATTAGCAATCGTTTCATTGTCAGTAAGTATTTCATGAAAAATATTGTTCGCCCAAAATGAAGATTCTGTGATAAATATCCAGAAACAATTGACCATCTTGTATCGGGTTGCACAGTATTGGCACCTACTGAATATAAAACCCAGCATGACAGAGTGGGCCAATGGCTGAATTGAAATATTTGCAATATTTACGGAAAGGAAACTGCAAGAAATATTTATGAACACCACGCATATCCGGTTACAGAGATGGGAGGTGTAACAATATTATGGAACTTTACAGCACAGACAGAACAACTAAAGCTACACACCTAGGCATCGTTATCAAAGACCCCAAAAACAAAATGTGCCATTCTATTGACATAAGCTGAAGACGCTAATTTACATTTGAAGATGTTCAAAAACTATCAAAATACAAGGACCTTGAAATCGTAATCTCAGGAATGTGGCGCATGAGAACATCAAAAATTTCTTTGGTAGTTTCAGCCCTCGGATTGATAGGAAATGGTCCGATCACTGACGGCGTTCATGATGCCTCAGGTCTTAAAGAAATAGAAAAAATTCTACTCACAAGTACAGCCCCCACCTTACAAAGGGCTTTATCTATGTAATATATGTGCGATCTTAGTCTGTTTTTGTTTCGTTTTTCTTTCTTCAGGAAATGATCACTGGAAGATGTCATGATGCCATCTCTGACGGGAGATCTCTGGTCGGGACGCCGAGAAAATAATGTATACACCAGAAATCAAAGAAAATAGAATAATAAATTGATCTATTTATGCTCTTCGAAATCATTGAAATAAAATATTCCATAGGTTTATTTTTTTTTATATCATTAAAAGATTACTCGACCTAATGTTGATTTAATCATTATATTTTGGAAGTATTTATGGCGTGTATAAATATCCTTGTATAAAACGCGTCTTTGTTTTAGTGAAGAATCGTTTTGTGTACTGGCAACACAAATTCCTGGCATCTGAATTCAAAGAAGTTTCCAATTATTCGAAAGTAATTAAATAGAACAAAATTAAAAAAAATAAAAGTAATATTATGAAAGACAAATCAATACGAAAATATCTATTAAATATAGAAACGGACATATTGCCACTCATTCTCCCTCGGACAGTGAAAATAAACACCATCGGGGAACATATATAGATAGGCATAAAATTCTTCTACGTTCCGCACGTACTGAACGAGGCACAGAGATACGCGTTGGACCAAGTGCTCTAAAATGATGATAATTAATAAATAAACCGGTTTCGCTGATTCCAAATGTTCAAGTCCTCGTCAATTAGGTTTATTTTAAATATAGCAAAATCAGAAATCAATTGTCCCTGCAAGTTTTATGACAATCAGTAACATCTGATTCTAGTAAAAAGGCCGAAAACAATTGAATGTTTTCATATTTACAGGTACAGACACGAAAGCAATTAATATGTATCCGACACCCGAAGGGAAATAATACATCATATTTAAGGGTGGGTTTTCTGAAAGAAGATAAAAGGAAAACTGTCAGGTTACCATGTAATGTCTCAGATGTAATAATATACATCTGACACTATTGATAAGTAATTTGCATGAGGCGCACAGTAGAAATATCAATATTAATCTCTCTGTTTTTTATCTATCTATCTATCTATCTATCTATCTATCTATCTATCTATCTATCTATCTGTCTGTGTATCTATCTTGCGTTGTTTCAACACTTATTGAATGGTGTGAGTGTGGACAACCGTTTATGCTTTACATTGGAGTTTTCTTACATTTACTTTCGTACAAATAAAATTGGAAATCCTATGAACACATGGATCCCCCAACTTAGGTAAAATAGTTGAAAAGACCTGGGTGAAAATCACTGTAGGAAAAGGATAAAATTAAATATAAGCATATAGTTTGCAGCTAAGGGGTTTCTATGACTCTATAATATCGACTACGGTTAAATCTGTTTACCGTTATATATATATATATATATATATATATATATATATATATATATATATATATATATATATATATATATATATATATATCTGTCTATCTTTGCTGTTTGTACTTGATGCTTCCAATAATTTGGATTTCGAAAATGCTGTTTCAATTAAAAGAAAATGTAATCTATTTATTTCTCAAATAACATTGTTGAAGTGGCGTCCAATTTCATACGATATTTCCTCTTTCTTTGCAGACCTACTTTTCTGTCTCATACTATGGGTCATTTAAAAAACAAAAGAGTTAATATATATATATATATATATATATATATATATATATATATATATATATATATATATATGCATAATATATGTGTGTGTGTGTGTGTGTGTGTGTTTTAGAGAGAGAGATACAGTACAGATTCATACATGTAATGTATAACGTTTTGGTCAAATGTATTCACCATAACATCCATAATTACAATTAAAGCAGTAATACCTCAAATTTTCATATAAAAACCATTCACATTTTCCCTAAATGATGAAATAATAGATTTGAATATATGTCCAGTGATATCAACAACAAAACCTTTTTTGCATTATTTCAAACAATAATACAAAAAAGAAAATTAACATAGGACACAATTATTTGTCTCGCCTCAATAATCAATTCTGTAACATTTATTCTTGATTATTGCCTTTAATCATTTTTGATAGTTCCTTACAAGATCACTGATAGTTAATTAGCTCCATTCTTCATTGGCAATAGCTTCTAGTTCCTTCACATTCTAAGGGCTACTTTTTTATTCTTTACTTCAATAGGGTTTAGGTCGGTACTTTGTGGAGGGTACGCTAATACCTTGATTTTGCTGTCTTCTAAGTATTTTGTATCAATTCATGCCGTGTATTTTGGGTTATCGTCATGTTGGAACGTCCATCGACGCCCCAAACACAGCTTTCGTGAACTTTGTTTTATATTATTTTTATGAATAGCCAAATGCTTCCCTTTATCCACGGTACCCTGTACTTGCACTAGTTCTCTTCATCCAAAAGCAGTAAAACTCTCCTAGTGCAGAAAGCTCCCACCACCGTGATTAATTGTAGGGAGGCTATATTTTGGTTTGTTAGCTTCATTCACTTTCCTCCAGACATAACAGGAGTGGAAGTAACCAAATAATTCTAGTTTGGTCTCATCTGACCATAAAACATAGTTCCAATAATTAGTTCAATGTTCGAGATGGCTTCTATCATAAGCTAAACTGAATCTTAGGTGTTTATCAATAATCAAGGTCTTTTCCTTGGACGACAAACTGGAACTCCTGCTCAATGAAAACAACCAGTGACTGTCTTCATTGATACATTTAACGCTGATGTTTTTACATCACTGAGAATGACCTTTGTCTTTAAATGTGGATTCTTTGAGACGTCTCTGACAATTTTTCCTTTCCATTCTCTCATGAATTAACTGTTTCCCACCAGTCCTTTTTATCAGCACAACGAGTCATTCTGTCCTAATTGGTAATGCCACCGATTGCCCATCAAAGAATATTTAAACACTACGAAAGTGTTGTACATCCATCACCTTGTGAGTACATATCAACTATATTCATTCGGAGCTTCTTGTCAAATTTAGCCGTCTTTGCTATATTTGTGGAACGAATGAGTTATCGCGGTACATGGAACTCACATATTGTCTACTTCATAACATATTGCCTGCTTCATTACTTCTTAGAATGTTATATACTATTTCATTTCAAACTGTGTTTGTATTAAATGTCAAATTATCAAAAAATCATTTTAGTCGTCATAGTGCAATGTTATTTCATAATTTCCATTATGGAGGCGAATGATTCAGAACTGCGCCAGTTTTTAGAAAAATTTATTACTATTAATATAACAGATCAAAACTTCGAAAAAAAATCTTGAATTATTCAGAATTAATAAGGAATCAATTATCTATGGTAAATTCAGTAATTACTTGCAAATATTCGCAATATCTTAGACAATATCCAAATATTCAGTGGGAGAGAATAATTCGGGTATTTGTCAGTCTGTGTAATTATGTGCACACATAACTGGCTTAGAAAATGAGATTCTTTTTAAATTTACCGAAATACTTCTATTTGATAGATAGATAGTGTTGTGGTAGGATCCACCTAATTTGCATAGCGGAGTACCGACGATATAAATATGGTTGGTACCGGAAGACAGGGAGGCGAATCAAGAGATCCAACTAGAGACTCTGCCCGACTGCGACTTAGTCAACACATTCTCCAGGAACGGTCTTCCCAGGAATATACAAAAGACTATATGTAAATATTGGGTACACTTTCTTGTTTCAATACATTTTATTCTAACTACATTTTGTGTTTGCATTATTATTCCATGCATTAGTCAAGTTTCAACAATGGCGACGAAGTAGAACGAACCATACGAAAAAAAAAAAAATTAATAATTGAGAGTTTTCAACAATTGGAATAAGTCATTGAAGAACCCAGGCTGGAAAAAAAATTATTAATTCAAAAGTCCAACTTTAACGTAACGACGACGGATTCTGAACTTCTGGATATGTAAACTCGTTAAAGGACGACTAAGCATAAAGGAACGTTCACTCAGAAAAATTTGAAATGTGTCGTAAACGAATAACGGTAATTTCAAAGTGAAAAAATTATCTACAACGAGGCACCCATTAAAAAGAAAAAAAAACTGGCCGACTACAAAAACATGCATGGAAGTAAAAGGAGCACAAATACACCGTGTCGACTTTTGAAAGGTGACGAACTTTAAAAAATTATTTTTTTTTGTTTGTTCAATAATATAGTGACAAATTACCTCTGATAATAAAATCAGAAGTTGTCATTAAAATACGCGAACAGAAGTCGAAAACGAAAAAAAAGTCCGACGGTCTCTGTTCACGAAAAAAAAAAAAAAAACGCACCAAAATTGATTATCACGGGCGGGAATGTAAAAGCAAGACATAAAATTAAAAAGTCGTACGTTGTTTCGATTTTTTTGGTCAGCTTATATGATATCCGTGGATAGACAAATTAAAAGTATATTCTTTGTTGCATGAACAGTAGCAGCTAAAGATGGATGAATTATCCAAAGTCATATCTGAATTATTCAAATCCCAGCAGATGAGTCAACAACGTCAGCATGAACAGTTTGCCTTATTAATAAGGGAACAACAGATAGCACAGCAAAAATATCAAGATAAGCAAGATGAAAGACAGCAAGAACAACAGATAGCACAGCAAAAAGATCAAGATAAGCAAGATGAAAGACAGCAAAAACAACGGATAGCGCTGCAAAAATATCAAGAAAAGCAAGATGAAAGACTTTTAGATATTCAAAAGTTAACACTGGAGAAATTAAACAACTATCAGGCAAATGAAGGAAATTTTTCATATTCTAATAACACCATATTTAATTCGCTGGAAACTTTCAACTATGTGCCAGACGAAGAAAAAACGTTTGAAGCGTACTTTAAACGATATGAAGATATTTTCTACACAGACTGTGAAAACTGGTCGAATTCAAGAAAAGTCAGTCTATTACTAAGAAAACTAGGTACAGCAGAACATAGCAAATTTCTAGATTTTATTCTACCGAGAAAAACAACTGAATTGGAATTCTCGGAAACAGTGAAATTGCTAAAAGAGCTGTTTGGAGCAAATATGTCGCTTTGGCATAAGTGATGGTTATGCATGAATGTCTCTAAATCCGACGATCAGGATTACTTAACATATGCATCTATAGTGAATAGACATTGTGACAATTTCAGATTGGCAGAGATTACGGTTGAAGAATTCAAGTGTTTAATTTTTGCTCAAGGACTGGTATCCATTAAGAGTGCCGAAATAAGACGTAGAGTTTTTTCTACAGTCGAATCTGAACAAAACCTTACCCTCTAAAAGTTAGCAGAGGAGTGTCAACGGGCCGTAAGTTTAAAGAAAGAGTCGCAAAAAATCGAAGAAGCTGGCATTGCTTATATTAAAAAAATAAAAAAACAGTCAAATTACCCATCAGAGACAAATTGGAGAAAAAATTCGGCGTATTTTAATAATAGACAAGAAAATAAAAAGAACGAGGATGGAAAAAAGGTCCCACCATATAATTGCAGACGTTGTAACGAAAGACACTGGGAGGTAAATTGCCCATATAGAAATAAGAAATGTTTCGTGTGCCAAAAGAATTGTCACAAAGGATCGTGTTGTAAAACGAAAAAATTCAATAGCCGAATTAGACAAACAAATTCGAATATCATATCAGATAGAGATTTGAGGAAATATGTGACGACTGAAATATTCAAAAAGAATATCAAATTTCAACTCGATTCAGGGTCAGATTTAACAATAATGAACGATAAAACATGGAAAATTTTAAAAAGACCTACAATAATGAAGTCAACGAAACTCGCTCGAACAGTAACTGGAAAGGACATTAACTTCGAAGGCGAGGTTGTACTTCCCATGAAATTGAACGGGATCGTTAAAAAAATAAGTTTTCATTCTGAAAAATGGAGAAAACTTGTTGGGCACAGGTTTTATTGAAACATTCGAATTGTGGGATAAACCGTTAAACTCATTCTGTAGAAAAGTAGAAAGTAATACGCAAACAAGACAGGACATTAAAGATGAATTAAAGAAAAAGTTTCCGGAAACCTTTACACCTGGTCTTGGAAGATGTAACAAGTTTGAAGCTAAATTTGAATTAAAGGAAAATACTATGCCTATTTTTAAAAAGAAACGTAACGTGCCTTTCGCAAGTGTAGAGAAAGTTAACGAAGAACTTGATAGGTTGGAAAAAATGGGAATTATTTCAAAAGTAGAATCTAATTCATGGGCTGCGCCGATTGTGTGCATAAAAAAGAAATCAAACCAAATCAGAGTCTGCGTTGATTTTTCGACAGGGTTGAACTTGTTAATTAAGGACTACCATTACCCGTTACCGAGTTCGCAGGAGATTTTTAACAAGCTAAATGGCGGAGTGATTTTTTCAAAAATCGACTTATCAGATGCCTATCTCCAAATTCCCGTCGAAGAGAAATATTCGAAGTTACTAGGGATAAACACGCATAGATGTTTATTCAAGTACAACAGGCTTCCTTTTGGTATTAAAGTGGCACCAGCCATTTTTCAACAAGCTATGGACGTCATGTTGAATGATTTAGATTTTGCGTGTGCCTATTTTGATGACATAATAGTAAGGAGTGCAAACGTCGACGAACATCGAGAGCACCTCAATCAAGTATTTAAAAAGATTCAGGATTTGGATTTAAAGTCAAAGAATCAAAGTGCGAATTTGGTTTGGAGGAAATTAAGTATTTAGGTCATATAATCAACAAAAATGGCAGATTTCCAGATCCGGAAAGGTCCATTGCGATTAGAGACATGCCGACGCCCACTAATGTGGCGACGCTACAGAGTTTTCTGGGGCTCGCAAACTATTATCAAGCGTTCATTAAAGGAATGTACAATCTAAGAGCTCCGTTGAATGAACTAATAAAAAAAGAAAAGGCATGGGAATGGACAGTAGAATGTCAGAAAGCCTTTGATGAAATAAAGAAAATGCTTACGTCCGAACTCTTTTTAACCCATTACAATCCTAAACTTGATATTGTAGTGGCAAGTGACGCTAGTTCATACGGGGTAGGAGCGTGTATTCAACACATAATGCCAGATGGTTCTAGAAAACCAATTGGACATGCTTCGAGAGCATTACTCCCAGGAGAGCGAAGTTATTCACAGATAGAAAAAGAGGAATTGAGTATCATTTTTGCCATAACAAAATTTCATAGATACATCTACGGCAGACATTTTATGTTAGAAACGGATCATAAACCTCTGATCACTATTTTTGGTTCAAAGAAAGGGTTACCCGTTTACACGGCAAATCGACTGTTAAGATGGGGAACCATTCTTCTCAATTATGATTTTCACATAAAGCACCTATCATCCAAAAATATAATTCATGCGGATACTATATCAAGACTCGTACCGAGTCAAGAAGAAAGATTCGAAGAATCAATTATTGCAATTATCAGAGCAGATTATGAGGTGAAAAGCATGGTAAACAACATTGTAAGAGAGCTACCAGTTACATCAAAGGAAATTAAAAAAGAAGCTGAAAGCGATGATTTCATTTTAGAAATAAAAAGCAAAATGGTAGCAAATGACCAAAAAGTGCAGGAGATTTATTCAATGTGTGACGGAATTTTATTATATCGTGAGAGAGTAGTAGTACCAAAAAAGTTGCAGAAAAGAATCCTACGGGACTTTCATATGGGTCACCCGCGGATTAATAGAACAAAAAGCTTAATGCGAAGCTTTGTATATTGGAAAGGAATGGATGTGGATATCGAAAACATGGTTCATCGATGTAAAGGGTGTGCGTTAGCAGCTAAGGCACCACCTATAGTACACAAACCATGGCCAAAGACGGATCATCCGTGGACAAGATTACACATTGATTTCGCTGGTCAAGTAGAAGATTATTACTACTTAATAGTGGTAGATAGTTTTGCAAAATGGCCGGAAGTACTACGCTGCAGAAAGCCTACGCCCAATACCACAACAACTTTTTTGCATTAAACTATTTGCACGGTTCGGTGTGCCAGAGTGTATTGTGAGTGACAATGGTACACAATTCACTTCTGAAGAATTTAAGCAATTTTGTGATTTATATCAAATTAACCACATAACGACGCCGACGTATCATCCGAGATCCAATGGACTCGCAGAAAGATTTGTCGATACGTTAAAGCGCGCTCTGAAGAAAACCTCAGGAGTTCCAACGGAAAAGGCGCTTCAGCAATTCCTACAAGTATACAGAATCACGCCAAACCAGAGAACACAATCAAACATGGCACCAGCTGAACTAATGTTCGCTAGGAAAATTAAGTCAGTGTTTGACAAGCTTTTGCCAGGAAGAAATAGAGTAAAGAACACTATGTATACAGCTAGAAAAATATACACCGCCGGAGAGAAGGTGTTTTTCAAGTGCTACAGAAACAACGTTGAGTTCTGGGAGCGAGGCATAGTGGACAACAGAATCGGTGACCTGATTTACATAATTAAAGGGCCGAAGAATACTCATAAAAGGCACCAGAAACAACTCAAAAAATGTTACGTTCTAGAGCATGAAGAGAGTATACCGGATGAGGAGGAAGATACCATTGATGTAATGTATGATATTTTTCAAGTAGAACCTCCGCAGAGTGCTCCTGAACCGAGAAGATCCGGTAGGAAACGAAAGTTCACGGACCCATTGGACGTGAATCCAAAACGGAAAAGATATTAAAATTAAGCAGATTGACATATACATATGAAGTATGCAAAGGGGATCTACAAAGAAATAACCATAATCACCATCCCATATAGGAAGCCAGTTTGAAATCCAAAAGGGATTCCAAGGCTTGGGAGGCGGGTGTTGTGGTAGGATCCACCTAATTTGCATAGCGGAGTACCGACGATATAAATATGGTTGGTACCGGAGGACAGGGAGGCGAATCAAGAGATCCAACTAGAGACTGCCCGACTGCGACTTAGTCAACACATTCTCCAGGAACGGTCTTCCCAGGAATATACAAAAGACTATATGTAAATATTGTGTACACTTTCTTGTTTCAATACATTTTATTCTAACTACATTTTGTGTTTGCAAATATACATTTTATTCTAACTACATTTTGTGTTTGCATTAGTCAAGTTTCAACAGATAGATAGATAGATAGATAGATAGATAGATAGATAGATAGATTGACTGACAGACTGTCTGACTGACTGACTGATAGGTATTACTTTTCAATGTCTATATATCTAGATATTTGTGCATCATATAATAATCATGATGAAGGCAAATTTGAAATTCTATTCTACATGGCATTTGGTCTATTTTGGTCTTTTTTACCAGAAATGAATATATCATAAAATGTTCGCATGCGCATGCGTAAATACAAATATCGCCGATAGCGAAAGCTTCTTAATTTCACGGTTCAGAAACGAAAGTTAGACAGAATTTGTTCATTTATTTAATTAACGACGCTTCTTCACCAAAAAATATTGACTTTACTGTTGACAATAAGGGTCAAATACATTTTCTCTGTTTGTGAAGATCCGATTATATTATCGAATTTAAAAGATTGTATCAATTTCATTCCCATATTCCAAGTATTCTGATCAAAATAAATTTTCATATCCTAGAATTTGTTTTCCAACATTCGTTTTGAAGTGGGAATTAAAGGAGGTTTTTGAAATTAAAGGAAACTTGAGATTTTTGCCAGATTCTGAATAGAAAATATCAGTAGGACCGACAAAATATTCATTTCCTGCGTGATTATTAATATTGGTAACATTTGTCTCGCATATAAGAAATAGGAACAGAAGCATTAGTAATGAGGAGAAAGAAAACAGCAGTCAAGAGGCCAGTTGACATTGCATTTAAATATTTACAGATTAAAGTTGGTTGGAAGGCATGTGACCGGTAGGGAGTTCCACAAGTGCGAGATAAGAAAATGTTAGCATAGAAGCTACGGCAAAATCTAGCCAGCTCAACTGAAAATTGATAAGACCTCGCCGCCAGTCTATTATAGCCCATAAATTCATACAGTCTACGTAACATAGCGAATAGCTCATTTAAACATTTACCATGAAAGTATTTATACAAAAACGGCACAGAGAGACAATCATACGGCGGTGGGCAAGTGACTTACGGCGAGCTGCGAGATCAGGCCAAATAATATTACTGATTCTTCTTTGGATCTTATACAGGAGCACTGCATTATATATATCAGCAATATTCAAAGCATGGACGAATAGTAGGCATAGATATGCAAGATAGATTCCGGAGAGATAAATTGTCTCGCCCGACTCAGTGAACCGACTTTCTTGACAGGTGATCTAGCAATGTATTCAACGTAATCTTTCTACTGTGAAGGTACAATGAGTCATTTCATTGCAGGATAGCATCAGACATGTTGATGGAAGGACGATGATTAATGGAGAACAGTTTAGCTTTGTAGGCATTATATTTGATAAGCCATTTTCCCCCATTTAATGACGGTCTTCGCTGCTATTTTGAATAAATAGTACTATTTCAACGTAGATGCCAAGTTGACAGCTGATGTCACCGGGAAGGTGGGTAATGAAGAATAAAAATAGCGTACGATCAAGGATGTAGACATGGCGGGAAATCACTATGAGTACGAAAGGATCTAGACGAATGGCTGTTCAGGATAACATTCATTTCACAATTTGATAAGAACGACTGGATCAGATCAAAAACGTGCTCGGAGATACCGTAGCTTTTCAGCTACTGTAGAAGACCTGAATGTCAGACACTGTCAAAGGCTTTCGAGATGTCCAATGCTACAGCCCGAGCTTAACCATTCTTACCTAAAGCACGATAGAGTCTTTCTGCTATGGCATTAGAACATCAGCTGTTTACTTCGAGAAACGAAAGCCGTATTGATTGTTGGAGAAAAGGCCATCGTAAATGCGCTGTAAAATGTAAAGTTAAGTCGTTTTGAACTAATTTCGCTAAGATAAATAACCAAACAGTAAGTGTGTCTTTGGAAATTCATGTTTATATGGAAACGATATTCTGTTAAACATAATATAATTTTTTGATATTACTGAGTTCAAATTCATATATACGCATCTCTGAATATTACGACTCCAAATTAATTTTAATACATCATAAATTTTATATAAATCTATAATAGACAAAAATTAATGTATATTAGAGATATATCAGATATTATTGTGTTTAATATTATAAACAAGGAACGAAACAATAGAAGGTTTTTTAATAAAGAAGATTGTTCGAATTTTATAGTGAATTATTGCGAGACAAAAGTGACTTCAATTATAATAATTTAATAACCAGTTTCCTGTATATCTAGAAAAGTGAAAACGTTTTGGAATTCGGCTAATTCAAAGTAAATTTTCAGGAGTTTCAAAAAGATCCCGATTGTTTTATAAGATTGTCTAGATATGTACTTTATTTACATATCACGGCTTATATCAACTGTGTATGGATCAGTGTAAGCTACTGGGGATTCTGAACTGAATATTTTCTTGAATCTACGATATTCCCACTGATGTTAGAGCCTGTGTGATATTGGACTACTATTGCTGTTGAAGTCATGCTGTCATATGTTTTTTCTTTCTTATTAGGGGGTCGTATAATGTTTTTAAATATATGATAGGCCAATGGAGTAGGTCTTCATAGGCTAGCATATGCGGTGTTTTTTTTTCAGTCATCTAACATCGAAGTTAGGATTGGATGAGCAGGTGGTGTAATGGATAATAGATTGCAATTGTCAATTGGTGAGCCGAATTTCATTTTCCAACTTTCGTTGGCTTCGTTATATTCACGATCTAATAACCTTTGGAAATTTATTAATCTACCAATTCTTCTCCAGCTATGGGTTAATTATTAAGATCTCTATCAATAAACCATCTCCAAAAATTATTACAAACCCCCAAAACTTCTGGCTTTAAATAAACTGAAAGAGGTTTGATAAGCCTTAGGAGGCGAACTAATCAATGTACACTATGCTAGCAAATATCCATCGTGAAAATACTTAATAGATAATTGTGATTTACCGATAAAATGTATACAGTTATGAGTTTAAACTTATGTATTGAAAGCAAAATAAAATTCGGCAAATCATACATTTCAAGCTCTAAATATTACCAATTCTGGGTACGACGATAAATACAACCAGCAACAAGACATCTGATCGGGAAACTGGAGGTTTTAAGGAGTATACAACCACACCTTAATTGTTATTGTTTGCTGCTCTGCCATGTCCCAGGGTGGTAGCAGCTGTTAGGGTCCCAGCTATGGGCAAATAGTGAACATCCAAACAGAAATGAAAACACTAGGAAACTATAAAAATATATTTTTTATAGTAAAAATACCAGCAATATATTTTTATCAAAATAATTGCAATATACATTTCTAGTGAAATTTATCAGTCATAAATTCTGATAGTAAACCGACAATCAATATATTTTTATAGCAAAATGAGAAACATTACATGTATTGAGCAAAATGCCAATCAATATGTTTTGTACTGAATCTGAATATATCACATATATCGTTAAAGAAATCTATGATTGATCAAATTTCTTTAAAAAAGAAACAGGTTTTCCCAACTTGTTTGATATTGTAAGATTATTTAATACAAAAATACAGCTAAAAAATTATAATTTACTCATCATATATATCATTCTATTGAATTAATGATAAAGACAGAATGTTCATATTTAAATTTTGATAATAAGTAATACATAGAGATGCTGGTATGCCGCTAAATAAAAATAACCAAACCATATTACACGATTGAATCGGAATGGAAATTTGTCTTCATCATTTTAACCAAAAATTTCAGACTGGGGGTTATTTATATTCCCAGGTTCATAACAGGTTGCATCGTGTTTTTTAATATATATATATATATATATATATATATATATATATATATATATATATATATATATATATATATATATATATACATAAATATATACATATATACAAATATATATACATATATATATGTATATATACATATATATATATATACATATATATATATATACACATATATGTATATATACATATATATATATACATATATATACACATATATATACCCATATATATATATATATATGCATATATATATACACATATATATGAACATACATATATATATATATATATATATATATATATATATATATATATATATAAATATATAAATATATAAATATGAGTGACTATACTCGTGTCGAAAAACCTTCGAATTCTTGATTTAAAAATAGCCAAATCAATCACGAAGGAAAAAAAAAGTTTTAAAAAAGAAAGAGCCAGGAACATGAAGGTCTGTCGAAAATAATCGCACAGATACAGGTTCAAGGGCCAACGAAAAAAAACCGATACGAGTTTTAGTTATCTGAATCAATTTATACCCCATCCCCCACGGGTCGCCTCTTCTTTTCTTTTCTTTTCCTTTTTTTTCCTTGGTCACATAGTTTTGTCTTGGTTAACGCCTATATATACGCCGTTTTCTTTTTCGTCTTTAGCCAGCTAACCCTGTCGATCTGCCTAAGTGAAACCTTGGTATGTTTGTCTGGCTCATTAGGTTTTGACTATATATATATATATATATATATATATATATATATATATATATATATATATATATATATATATATATATATGACCCTAGATGAGAGTGCCAGTTCTAATGTGATGAGTAGTCAGTATTAATAATTGTCTCTCAGTAACGACAATTATAAAATAAAACGAATGAAGATACGAGACAGAATGTCTTCAGAAATAAAGACAATGACTTATCTTAAAATATCAGACATTTAGATTTATACATTCAGGCAAATTCTCCTCTCTCTCATATATGATGCGAGGTATACCTAACAAGAGATAATATTCTAGGCTTATCTAGTTAGAATAAAAACCGGGACGATTGCAGATTGGTTTGGGACACGAATTCATTAAAGATTAAATTACGGGAACCGTCTATAAATATTTAACTAGCACTACATTGTTCTCGCAGAGAGTTATGTAATGGAGCCTGAACTGATTTTATTAAGTAAACGGTCTACATGACTGCCTTGTTAACTAGTGACCTACAAGTAGGCTGTTCATTCTGAGACTTTCCTTGTGTCCTTATATGAACTTGCATTTTCTTACTGACACTTACATCCTGAAAGTTTAGAAAGTAAAAATAAAGAAAAATAAAATATAAAAATAGATTGCTGTTTTAGACAGCGATTAGAGAACGCAAAGCTGCACTTTGTATAAAATCGAAAATAAAAAAAAGCACATTCGTTGTAAATAAGTTAAAGGCAAAACCAGGCCGGAAAGATTCCAGAAACATCAGGCAAAGAGATAAGTATTTCAACTTAATCACTGAGAATTCGTTTGCAAGTTCGGTCTCATTTAAGAGGCTGAATCTGATTTCACTGGCAGCTGACTGAATCTAATTTTTCTTTCGAGAGACTGTAACGCTAATTGTATTCTCCAGTATCGACTTTCGCTTGACACCGATCCGAGTTCTTCGAGAGCTTCAAGTATTGAGGAGAAAAGTATTTTCTTTCAGCTACAATTTTGAAGAGAAATAATATTGTTTGTTCCTTTATTTTTTTTGCACCTATATAGCATCGGGATCAAGCAAAAGACTCTCCCTTGTGATTTACGGTTAGTCTTGTAGACATGCCGTGTCAATAGCTTAGATAAATTCTGCATGCTTGCTGTTTGTAAATGTTTCTCTCAGATGAAATACAATTAAACGCAGCGCATGCGCATACAATGTACGCTAACTCTTACACGCACGCATACACGCACACGCGCACACGCACGCACACACACACACACACACACACACACACACACACACATATATATATATATATATATATATATATATATATATATATATATATGCTCACACTGATAAAATGGATGCTGAAAAGTTATCGTACAGCTATTTCCTATCTTTCATGATACAGTTAAAATACAAGTGATAAATTTGTTGCAAGACATTCTTTAAACACACGAAAAGTATTTCTGATATTTGGATATTAAAATGCTAATTTTAAAGAGAAGTTTCGATTCGAGAAATGTTAATATGAACATTATATATTTTAAAATTATATATGAAGTGAACACAGTGATTGTAATGTGTATCTGTATATATATATATATATATATATATATATATATATATATATACATTATGAATATGCATTATATATGTGTGTATATATATATACATTCGACAATTCCAACATGGAAAAATCATTGCATCTAGATAATTTATCATATATATATATATATATATATATATATATATATATATATATATATATATATATATATATATATATATATATTCATTTTTTTACAATAAGTTTCACCCTTTACAAGGCCCCGGGACACTCCAGGTAGAGAGTTACTTTAGGAAGCAGTTTTTGCGGATAGCATTGAAAAATAACGGTTAACCCCATCCTGCAAAAGGTTAAGAATGCAGTGATCTGGGAAACATCCTGTCAGGAGTTGGTTCCATAGCAGTGGTTTCCGGGATGCAACTGGTTGATAGGAACGTGCTTCTCACCGATGGAATATTATGTAAATGGCATGGCGGGTCCTTACCGTGAAGGTTTGAATTGGTGCTATCATTGGATATAGTTCGTCCTAAGACTTTGACGTGGAAGTCGCGTTAGATTAGCGAGAGGCAATCTACAAGACAATTCCGAAAACATCTTAATTTAATTACATTGTTTATATTCTATTTTATAGACACCTGCTTCTGCTGTAAATGTTGTTGTTCGTTTTATTTCGATAAAATCTTATTTCTGTAAACGCTCTTTTATATATATATATATATATATATATATATATATATATATATATATATATATATATATATATATATATATATATATATATATGGATAAAATAACTGAAAAAAATTGGGTGTTTTTTGCGACAGTATTTATTTATATGTTTTTATATATATTTAATATTTCAGACCCCCTCGGTCCTTCCTCAGAAATTAATTGAATTACTGTATTACTGTATTTGCGAGTTTGTTTACAGCGTTCGTCGTTAGACGCGGACGTCACGTTATGTGGAATGCAACCATGTTTGAATTTTTTAACGTAAATCTAACGATAGTATTTTAGATGTTGTTTAAAAAGGTTTTTTTAACTATATCTAAAGATTGTTTTAACTATTGAAATATTTATACAGATTTAAAATACCCAAGTCTTTGTTTAACCCTAGTTTATGTGTGTCTAATTTTAAAATCCAGTATTTCCAGCCAAATGTTTTGTTCTCGAGATCAACGTAGACACAGCGGTAACTGAGATCGGAAACATGATAGAACACCTCATGAATAAGGATTGAACCAATTATCATGGTCCTTTGTGTGAATACTTCAGTATATATATTTCTAAATTTTAATAATATATTTCTTGAAGACGTTGTGTTATATGCTATATTCTTTCTTGTCAAATAAACAGAACACACCCATGAACTATAAACAACGCAATATCACTTACATATTTATCGGTAATTGTGTCATACATCTGGGAAGGAGATGTCAGGTTATCTCAAAGCAAGCTTTGTAACGATCATCTTTTACTAGTAAGCCCTTTAGGTCTCAGGGATTATAGTCATATCACGTTGAATCACATATTCTTGCACGATCACCGACAGAGAATAACATCGTGGCTATTCGAAATCTGTGAATACTTGGATATAGCAAGTGCTGTAAGTATGGATGTGAAGGTGGGGTATAAATGAGAGACGAGTTTCAGTTCCAGTCGGGTTCGTTAGATTAAATTACGCAGAAATAGCTTAAGGGATGTTATAGATCCATCTCTCCTCTCCCTGATATTGGTTAACTTGTAGAAATTGTATGAATAAATTATTATTGTCTCTCAAAATGGTTACAATCTAAAAATATATTCTCTCTTTAAATTACCTCCAAAAATTTTATATGACGTAAATGTCAATTCAATCAATCATTATAGGCTTTCAATTCGAGCAAGTATCCCACAGTTGTTGGACTCTGCTTTGGGGTGATATTTCTGACACAGGGAGCAGATCTACTGGGTAAACGTTATATTTTTTCCTCGTGTGTTATGTATGTACCTTCTTGCAAATGTATCATTTGTTGTCTCTTCTTCTTGATTGCTGGTCGGGTTCGTCATATTCAGTTACGGGAAAAGATATTTAGGGAATGTATGAATCCACGTCTTCTAGTTTAAGTTTAACTTTTATCAGCAAATCATTATCATCACCAATTATATATCACAGCCTAAAACTTTTCACTCGTTTTAAATAACATGGAAAAGTTTGGTAAGCCGTAAAATTAAATCAACCCATAATTGCATCACTATACCATTTATCAAAACAAGATTTCTCCCCCTCCCTGTTCCTATTCCCCACGACATTCCTGTGAGTGTTAAATTTTGGAAGCCTCCTTACTTCATGAATGTCTAAGAAATTTACATTGTCAGCTGACTATAAAAATAAAGATTATTTTTTAATATTTATACATATATATTGAAAATAACCTTTTAACTTTTTCATTTTTCATCTTACTGATATATATGCAAGGAAATTGAATTTTAGACATTTTGAAATAGATGTCTAATTATAAACCAGCAAAAATTCTTATTTTATTTAAATTTTAACAAATCAAATTTTGTCGTGCATAAATTGAGTTAATATTTTAAGATAAATCTTTTATTTCATTAAAAATTTGAATAATTTTAATGTGTTCATTATAGTCACAAATGTTTGACATTAGACTTTAACGTTTATTTCGTATATATTTTATACCTTAATCATTATACAAATCTAAAATCGTTAAAGATGCGTCAAATTTCACTTATAAAACGTCGTTGATATTTATTATTCTTCAGTACAAATGCCGAAAAATACAGAAGAATCACAGACAACTTGTTTAAGAAGTCCGGATGAAAGGGGTTATATTAAGATTAAAATAACAGAACTGAAATCAGGTTTAACATTTTTTTCAATATTTTATAACAAACAAAATAAGCTAATGGTGATTGAAATATAACGGAATTCATTTAAGGAAAAAGAAATAAATTATGTAATGTTAATGAAAATTCATTAAATTAAATATGCCACGTATGCAAAAGAAATAATATAACGAGGATTTTTTTAATCACTGTTGCCTGATGATTCTTTCTCTTCTAAAGTCATTCGCAATATTTACTGCATTTCGTTTTGCTTTTCTTCTTGAAACTTTTTAAACGAAAAACATTTTAATTGTGTAATTGTCATAGTTGAATGCTGGCTTTCTTTCCATAAAACTGACAGCCTTTTCAATAGCTTTTTCAATTGAAGTCCAGGTTTCATCACAATCATGTTTTTTTATTTCCTTGTTCATTGTGAAATTGTAAACGCAGGCGAATAGTTTATTTAGAAGATTTTATATCATACAATGTTGACTTTCCTATGTTGAACTCAGTCATTAGTTACAATGAACTTTCACCAGCGCCTAACCTGTTTAAAATTTCCACTTTTTGCGATAACTCCAAAGTTGATCTTTTCCTCTTATTCCCATCATCTTTTACTCCAATCCAAGCCATTAGGTTGAAATAAGCATAAACAATTATCCAAAGTAAATTTTCTTGAAAAACAGAAATTTCAAATCAGTTATATATCACCCACATTGTTCAAATATACATATCGAAATCACAAAACGCGGGATTCCGAAATTGAGGCACTCCGGATATGAGGGTTTCCAGATATGAGGGACACCGGATATGAAGGATTGTACTGTAGTCTATTTTTACGAATTCTTCCAACCTCAATAAACACTGTTTGAGATCAACGTTGAAACCTCGTTAACTGGGATAGGAATATAAGATAGAACACCTAATAAATGAGATTTGAATCAACTACTTTAGTCTCTATTTCTTATCAATTGTTCAATATTGGCGCTATGTATTTCGATTTTATTTCTTGAAAACGTTGCGAATCCTGCATCACTATTTTTCATTAGACAAAGAGAAAATACGCATAAGATGTAAACAATGCAGCTGAAAATTGGCATTAAAATATTGCCATTATTATGTACGTTAAATGTATTCTGCATGTTTGTTTCCACGACACTTGCCCGTGAACATGTTTCTTAAATACCGTTTAACATAATTTCTTATCGAATTTCATATAAAATTTCTCATGGAAATTTATTATTCGTTAGATAATTTAGTTCTTCAAAATTTGTCTTCATCTTTGTTGTTATTGTCATAATATTTGAACCGTTGTGCGATCCTGCATTCAGAGAACTCTTTATTCGAAACGTTTTGATTATTACAACACATATGAGGAAAATAGCCTGTGTGGAAATAATGTAAATGCTGTAGTGTTCTCATCCCAGGAATTGCCAGTCTTGATAAAATTTGAGAAACTTGCATGCTACATACATTATCTAGATTTCATAAGGTTTTTGCAAAGTTTTCCAGTTTCGTTAATTAAAAACGGATTAAGATAGATTGATGGATAATGAACTGACGGAGACAGATATATATATATATATATATATATATATATATATATATATATATATATATATATATATAAAGATAAATAGATATATATATATATATATATATATATATGTATATATATATATATATATATATATATATATAGAGAGAGAGAGAGAGAGAGAAGAGAAAAACCACAAATTTCTATGGTTATAATGTGTATTCCTTTAAATATATATAATACCATATTTTGCTACACATGGTTCCGGTCTAGTCTCATTCATCAGATAAAGAATGGTTATTTCAATAGATTATTAAAGGAATTAATTATCCTTAAGTTTTCCGACGTTCAAGCATTGTCACAAGTCACAAAATTTGAATTACTACTACACCCAAAAGACAATGCTTAAACATGGAAAAACGTAAGGAAAATTAAATCATTTTAATAATATGTGGAAATAACCACTCTTTGCATGATGAAACGGAAACACATGTAGCAAAAATATGGAAAATAATGTTTAATGTATATTTAAAAGAATCTACATTATACCCAAAAACGTTTGCGGTTTCTCTTTCCTTTAAAGTATCACTTTTCTCTCGTTGGAACAACTATAACCTTTCCCATATATATATATATATATATATATATATATATATATATATATATATATATATATATATATATATTCAATGTGAAGAAATGCTTTGCACTCTTCTATTCGCAGTCTCTAAAATTCGAATACATTTTCCAAAAAGTACTTGACTACTACATAAATGCAAACTAATTCATATTTGTTATATCAGAGTTTTTCATCGACTGTCCTCTTAACCAAAAGAAAGAGAGAGAGAGAGAGAGAGAGAGAGAGAGAGAGAGAGAGAGAGAGAGATTTCTCCTTACAAATATGCATACAGAATATTTTATTAGGATACGTTCTAAAAGCAAAGGCGCTATCTATGCAACGCTTACACAGCATTCCTTACTGTTTTCCAGGTTAAATAATATTTCGGTGATATAGAATTAACGATATTATTTAAGAAGTGTAAGTAAATAAAATGAGATACAAGTTAAGAGGTGTTAATAGAGAGAAGAAAAGAGGAAAATCAGGGAATTAATTGCTTTCCGATACGCTAACCTTTCAGTAAGGAGACAAAAGTAAGAGGGGTGTCAAAGAGATATACGCAGAGAAAAGCAGAAGTTTTATTGTTTGCCTTTCAGTCTTATTAAGCCATCTCCTGTTTACTAAGCGAGAAAATAAGAAAATCAATGAAATAATCGTTTGCCTGTTGCATTCCCTTTGACCAGGCAGATTGAAAAAAAATGAGCTGGGAGTCAAAGAGAAATACGCAGAGAAAAGCAGAACTTTTGTTGCTTGCTTTTTTGTTCTCAACGTATTTTCTAATGAATGCTAATGTTTTTTATTGCCATGTGCGGCTAACATCAAATAATTTCCTATTCAAAAGACGTAAAGCTTCCCTCAGATAGATTTAGACAAGAAAATTAGTCAATTTTAAAGTTTTTTTAAATGCTGATCCTGGAGAGTATATAGGGGAAATCTGGTAAACCTAATGTCACATCAAAAGTTATTTTTTATTGTTACTAAAAAGATTTAGAATCTTTCTTATTTGACCTTTCCTCCCAGACTATTTAAGCAATATCTTTTGGATGGTTACTTCATCTTCCTCTATGTCAATCTTGCCTTCAATATGTCCTGTGAGTTTTACATTTTCCAAGACTCTATTTTCTTATGAGTTAAAATATTTCTCATTCTTATTTTGTGTAATTTGTTTCCGTTTTCCTTAAAATATTTCTGTTCCTTAGGTGCTCCTTCCATGGTTTTATGCGTTTTCAGCTTTAAAACATATATATATATATCTGTATATATCTGTATATATATATATATATATATATATATATATATATATATATATATATATATATATATATATATATATATATATATATATATATATACACACACACACTGAGGATCATTCGGTTGGCAAGATCGAATTTACTGCTTATAAACTTCAATATTCCATGAATCTCTCACGTACATTCATAATTGCTCCAGGGGTATCAAATGTAAACAAATGGCGTTACATATTATGAAATGGACAAAGTCCGAAAATTATTTAAAGATATTTTTTATGTTTAACATTCTTTGTATAGATACAAGTATTTAAGTAAATGCTCTGTTCATAATAAACAGTATTAAATAATATTTACCGGCCTGAATGTCCGAGAAATTTTCATGTTTACCGTCATTTGTTTACATTTGATACCCCATGAGCAGTTATGAATGTACGTGAGAGATTCGTGGAAGATTGAAGTATATGAAGTCTTGAAAGATACAAATATTTTCCTGCGTCACTCTTCTTCTCTCCTTTGCCCCTGGATAGAGAACAAACTTTTAATTACGTCCCCATTGTGGGGATGTTTGTTCCCCAGTTCACTGACTACTTAACTCATTTTCAAAACATGCCGCTCGTACATGTCTTCTAAACACCTTCACCTATGAAGTGGATCAAAGTTTCTAGGAGTAAAGGTTGATTCGAGCGCTACCATTGTAACAGGTCTTATACTCATGGACCAAGAAAATTATTTCCATAACCATGTTTAAAACTCCCATGGATAATGTACGTACAAATGTTCATATTGGTTGTCCATCTCTGCTCAAAGCTGACTTAAAGTCAGCCATTAATAAGATGCTTACACATACTTAACCTAATTTCTGGATCAAGAAAAATAAAAACGGACATTCAATAACTATGTTCTATCCTATCTGCGATAAACTAAATACTAATCTTCCTTTGGATGTTCCAAATCTGCACAAAGCTAACATGTGTTCGACCATTATACAGAGCTTATACTTACTTAACCTAACACCTGCACCAAAAGGAAAACGGACATACCAAACTGACTTTAATAATTTTGTTTCAGTACAGTCTTCATATAAAGGAATAAATGGTCCTTAGTAGAAATCGCAGTTTTTTATAGTTCTCATGGGGACATGCACATAAGTCAAATACACACCAAGACGCAACCTTTTAAATTCCATCCGTGTCTTTATCTCTGACGAAATTGTCTTTTATTCACTGCAATATAGGAGGTCTGGTATTGTATAGCAGTTCAGCACACATTACATTTGTTTTTCCGAAAGGCTAAATATATCAAGGATTCCATTTGCAATCCATTCAGCAATTTATTCATTGATTGGTGAGGTTTTTCTGAAAGAGAATTCCCTTCAAAGCTTGTCTTCGACTGGAACTTTTCCTCTTGGATGATTTAACGATTGACTGTCAGACTTCCCGCGAAGTTTCTCATTAACGCGAGGCAGAGTTCAAATGAGTCGAGAATCGTAACGTCTTAGAAACGATTATTATCTGAAAGTCTCTTTTCTTGCCGACTCGATATATGATATATTTCACTCCAAATTGATAGACAAGGGAATGGAATATATATTTCAAATATTCACTTACTTCCTATCTATCTCTTTCTTTTATTTAGTTCTTTTCATTTTCCAGTAATAATATCATTTTAAATTAGTTTTTACTCACGTATATTACGGTCCCCTTTGAAGATCAAATACCTGTAATATTGTTCAATATTTAAGTACTTTCTTTAGGAATTTTACTGGTTATCTTAATGTATAATATCGAAATAGTTACATAGACGGACAGGAAATATTTAGTATCTTTTTTTTAATTCTGTTTTCCCAGCGTTCTTATAATTTACGAGGAATAAAACCAGACTTTCAAAAAGAAAATGTATAAATTATTAGCCGGCACGCCTTGGGACAATAATCACTACGCAGTCTCTACACCTTCTCTGTACTTATAAAAACAAAGTGTAAGAATTCTACTAAGATGATTTTAAAAATAAGAACTTATGTCTTGATCTACGTCTTGAATGAAACATGTACAAAAGCAGGATTGCTGCCCACAAATGCAAGATATATTTGGCTAGAAATATTCAAGTTTGCTAGGTTTGCTAAACATTCGTAAGGCAGTCATTTTTGTTCCAGGCCCTCCAAGAATTTTACGAGATTCTGTTCTTTGGCAACGACAATTATTCTGTTTTACGTTCTATAAGATGTCTTTTGCAGCAGGGATATCCACCAATTTATTGATCAGCATTACTTAATTCATGATGAATGTATTTATCATTGTACATGTTGGTGAGGTGAATGACGTTTTTGAATTTAAAGCTTTAAATTATTTTACGTTTCATCTATTCCTGGTATCTTTTGAACAATGCTAAAGCTACTTGCTACCCTGTTTGAATTCGAGTAGTTTTCCCGTGGGCCCAATAAATCAGAGTTTTCCACCAGTCTTTTTAATTTATAATCTTTAAACAATTTAGCAGTGGCAAACTTCAATATTTACAGAATCACATTTCTGTCCGAACAGGTAATACGTTTCTTGCAATAATTCTTATTTCACTTGTTAGGTAAAGGGGGTGTTTTCTCAGTTAAAAACGCAGAAAATGCAGTTACTACTGCGATATTCAGAAAAGTATGAAACTCATTTTTAAATACAGGGTGACGCAAAAAAAAAACGGGTATTTTTGAAGTGCGTATTGCCAGACATGAGCAAGCGGTAACACTGCGAGACAGTGACATTGAGCAAGTAAACATTTCGCCATTTTAGTAACGAGAATGAAATTCACAGTATCGCAGGTGAGATGTTGCAGCAGTCAACAGTAGTAGTAGTAGTAGTAGTAGTAGTAGTAGTAGTGTTTAAGCTTCTTTAGAACGCTTAATTTGTCCCTAGCTGAAAAGAGGGTTTTTGATCAGGAAGAAAAAACACCCGAGCCTCCTGTTAATCCGTAACAAAAACATCATTAGATTATTAAAGAGAATAAAAATATTTTTTAATTCTTACAGAGAATCACTGAAATCTTAATTTCCACGAGGCAAATTAATATTGTTTGGTTTTGTATAGGGATACCCCCCTTTTATGGGATAAACGCTTTTATGGGATAAACGCTTTTATGGGATAAGGCCTTTCAGGACGTCGGCTCTCCAATAATACCCCCTTCCCTTATAAATAACGTTTGAATCTTTGCCAACTTTATTAACTCTCTGTTTATTCATCTTTTTACACAGGCCTATTGAATATATCATTTGCTGTTCCCGTTGCTTCCCCTGTCATGAATATATCCAGTAAGAACTTAACTCTCCAGTAAGTACCTGACTCTCCATTAAGTACTTGACACTCCACTAAGTATACGATGTCCTACTGCTTTATGTTTAGAATATCCAGATAAGGGTGACCATCGAAAATTCCTTCTATATCATGGCTGGAGCTATTCAGTCAATATTTTATAGCCTTAATAATCTAAAATAATGTATGTGGCCATGTGTTTGATGACTCAAATGACTACGTTAAAACATCTTTCTCTTATACGAAATATTGCCAGACTCTAACTAATATATTGTCATTACCATGGAAACAGATCTTCAGATGTTCCACATTACTTAGTTCTATCTCTTCTTACTTTCCGAAATTAAACCCGTCATTAAGGCGTATCATACTTCATAAAAAATAATATTTGAGATATCTTATGAAGTTTGATATCAATTTTGTGTTTTTTTCCAGGGTAAATCCAAATATTAACTTTTTTAAAAATCGTGAACAATTTGATTATGGTAATTTAAGTTTTGAAAATTGTTAAAATTTGATTTTATTAATTCTTTTTAACTATTTTATTTAGAAGACTTGAGAATTTGAAAGTACAGCTGTGTGTTTTATATAAGAAATGAAAAATAAATCTATCTATTTCTAGGTATAAATCCACTTATACTCTTGAATTTGTTTTTTGTCCCTAATTATTTCATATGAACTATTTTATTTTTTAAACAACATGACAAAATTTTCTTGCATGCTCAGCGAAACAATGAGATGGTTATGTGCAAATTATATGATTATGTGAACATTGCCAGACAATAAATGTTCGGAAACAATTATTCAAATAACATTTATCCGAATTATAAATTGTTTGAATGAAAATTAAACGAAAGGACAATTTTACTAAACGATTATTATTGGAAATGCAAAATCCTTTATTTAAATAAAAATTAAAAAATTAAAAAAAAGAAATATACAAATGATAATTATTCGAAATGCAAATAATGTTAATTAAACAATTCAGTAAGACAAATTCCATATAACCTTAATTTATATGTTACTGCATGCGAATAGTTAACTACTGAAGAGTACCCGTTAAAGGAAACCATTAATATTTTAACATTTACATTTACGTCGCGGTATTATTTGGCGCTCAAGATATCTTGGCAACCTTCTCTTACTTTTGCAATATGAGTTTCTTGCATGCACCATCCTCTTTTAAAAGCGTTTTCATATTGTCGGATGACACTTGCTGCAAAAAACTTTATGCCATCCTTTAAGGGCGTTATTAGCTGTAGGCAAATCAGCATTGACTCCCTCAAAGCAAGACCACTTACGTATTTAAGACATAGGTATTTCTAATAATTATCATTTAGTATAATATTGCTTTACATTAATCTTATTCAAACAATTAAGAATTCGATTAAATATTTTTTCGAATAATTGTTTTCAAACGATGATATTCGAAAACATTTGCCGATGTTATTTATATTGACTATACAAAAAAAAATAGCACGTCATTTATTTCATTATGCAAATTACGAAATGAAACATTTCTTTTACATTTCAGTACAAAATCATGTTGCATTTGCCAAAATGCAATAGAAGCTCTCTGGTGCGTTCTACTGACTGATTGGGAAGCCCTTGCAGTGCTTACTGGCCGCCCTTATCAACATTTTCTAATTTTTACTGATATTTATATACGTTACAAAATATAAAAGCCCAACTGACTACTAATCGATGCAAATTTTCGAAAGTTTTATGTCATTCTATTGTGTGTGTGTGTGTGTGTGTGTGTGTGTGTGTGTGTGTGTGTGTGTGTGTGTGCAAATACGTGAGTTTATTTTGTGCATAATAAATCTATGAATGACACTATGTAAATATCATTTTTTTTTAAACCATAATGTTGAATCTGGTGAAATTATTCAAATGTTTCACAAGGCAATGTTGATATTAAGAATTACCGCAAAAGATGTTCATTTATTTAAGACGGAAGGATCTGTTATGAGATATCTCTGATTTGAATTTATATATATTGTATTTAATTTCAATTCTTTTAGTTAAATAGATTACCTATATTGCGTATGATCTATTGTTGTACAATAATAACAAACGTCACAATATTTTTATATGAATACGAGCTTATAAATATTAAGATGAAGTAGTTTGTGGGGGACCGTATCGTAGATTGTGGGCATGTCATAGATTTGATGGGACATGAAACCCTTTCACCGGTTGGTATATATATGTTTGAAAAATAAAACTTAGCATGATCTTAAAAAAATGCTTCTGTACAATAAAGAAATAATATTAACGTTTTGTTTAAATATAAAAATTCAAGCTATTTAGTATTAAATAAACTGCTTTGGACAATCTTTTTTTATTGGTGATGTCGTTCCCTCATTCATTTATGGCAATAAGCCTTCGAATTGTCTCTTCAGCTCCAATACCACCATATTGTTTCTCTTTTTAGAATTATTTCCTCGTGTATAACTCTCCACTCCCTGTGCATGTAGAATATGATCGATGAAACACTATGAATTTCAATGTATTTTCCTTGCAAACTCTGTTTTCAAAGGCATCATCTAAAATTTTGTTGATTGCTGTTAGGCACCTGCTGTGCATAAATGAAGCTATTTCACGTAAACCTGTTTTTGGTCGGTAAGTATCCTTTTCGAATGGCAGTTACAATCCGATACACACAACACTGATATAGGAGTAAATATTTGATCACTTCTTCCGATGATGCAATCAAAGCAGAATCAACACAAGTCCATTCTAAAGGAAGCAGCTTGCCTGTTTGTTTAGAAAATGTATTATTTAAGAAGGTAGGACTATTAAGATTGATAAGAAAGTGAAATAGTGGGAGTTCTTTGCTATTAAGTAAACAATCTAACGACACAAATCTATTTGCAAATAAGTTTCTGACTACCTCATCACTCCTATTTTAACACCACAGTGCACATTTTGTAAGCCGCATCACACAGACAACGAAGTCTTCAGGTTTTTGTTCCTTCAGCTAGCTATAAACATTACTACCCGTTCTGTATCAGTGAACTCTTCCGTTGTTTTGCTGTGCTAAAATCAAATAGATATTCATCTTCAATTTCATTCGCGACACTTAGGTCTTTAAGCTGTGCTGGGTATGCATGTGTTTGTTCACCAGTTTTCGTTTCAGTCATTACATGTATTGTATTAATACACTTAAAACAGTGTAGAGGAAATTCCCTTAAATATTTATATGTAGAAAGACCCGTGAACATTTCAAGATTTTCCAATTTTCCTTTTCTGTTGAATCTTATTTATTAAGTTAATGATTGGCAAGACCTACGACAATACAATATCCATAGAAATTTTCCCATAGCATCGCTAAATATGTAAGCTGAACAATGTTGCAATATTTATCATAATTATGAAAGTTGGTCATTATTGTAATATGTAAAGTGTTACAAATATAAAGACTTGAAATTGATAACTTTTCAATTTCACTGAATCCAATGTTAAACACTTTCTATATTCTCTTTTTCTTTCTTTCTCTCATTGAAACCAAGTAGCATCGTTACTTTGCAACTGTCGTATTTCCACGCGACTAAAGCAGAATAGTTATAAGGTATCTACTCGACATAACTGTAATGCTAAGCAGAATTATATATATATATATATTGTCGCGATTCCTGGGCGGCTGGAGAAGGTGGCAGCGGAATCTGGCGCTCATATCTAATTTTAAATAAAACCTAATTTTATATATATATATATATATACATAAAATTCAAGAATTCTATATAAAGCATATTATCAGAAAAAAAAATTTCGTTATTCCAGAGGCGATGAATATAAAATAGTTCTCCCCTACTATCGAACTCACCTTATTTAAGAGTGGAAATGGTGCGTTAAAAGTTGTTATTTTTTAAATAAAAAATCTCCTCACACGATTTCCAGCCACGCGCAACTCGCGGAGGCTCGGAATAAACTCTCCTATTCAAAATAACACAAAAAGGAATTACAACGTAACATTCAAAACATGAGGAAAAAGTAACAACACGAACGAGAAACTCCCGTAAAAATGGCTGTAGAAATGCCCGAAAGCACTCGTTAAAATAAAAATTATGCAAAAGTGTTTTATTCGATAAAGCATGCAAAAGAGACAATAATCAGAATGATATAAAAACTTAATAAAAATTAATTAAATCTTCTTGGTCGGCCATATTTAAAGACAGATGCTAGAAAGTAAGGTTATTGCCCAAATATAAATTAATGTATGTATGGATAGATGTATAAGGGTGTGTGTGCATATATATTGATGTCAGGTTAGTATTATTAACATCTTATGTACAGATGCTTAGTTTGTATTATTAGTTTCGTATACTGATTAGTTTTTATTATTAACATATTATACGGATGGTCATTATGTAACTGTTGAATATTAATTTACCAAAGAAGTTTTAAATTTATGATTCGTTTTTTTTCGGGCTTTTATTAATAGTTTCTTAAAGAAGACTTTTAATTATCAACTACAAAATTCTGTTTAGGAAGATGACCGAGTACATAGCTAGTTAATAACATCTCCCTACTTCTTTCCCTTCAACTTCCTATGAAAATCTTTTAATAAATTAATAAAAGTTGTGATATAAAGTTTTTATATTTTACAAAATTATGTAATCGTTTGTATCAGTCGCAAACGAATTTGTCTAGGATTTGTATGAAGACAACTTCATGTCATGACCTATATAATTTTTTTAAGTTGGTTTACACTTTAGCATATTTGATTGGTTAATCACGTTAAACCAACAAACCTTATTATAATTCTGTTTTTTTTTTTCGTATGTTCTTTCTCGTTAAAAAGAGGAAGAATTCTGTTTTTGAAATTAATCGTTCACTCACCAGTAATTTACCATCATCGCCTGAGGAGACACATTTGTAACGTTGAAACATGATTGCTATTTTGTAGAGATTTCAACAGTTTTGTTTTAAACTTCGATATTAAAGAATATCTGGTTCTAATCTGTATTCAACGCTCTTTTACATTAAATGGTACGACAGTGGAATTATACTTCATTTGTTCTTATATATTCATACATACATATATATATATATATATATATATATATATATATATATATATATATATATATATATATATATATATATATATACTGGTCTAGAAAGATGACAACTTTGAATTAAAAACATAATGGAATAGCGTTTTAGAATAGCGATTGCGGTCGATCTTAATCGGTTGATCCAATGTCCATGGTAGTTTTACCATTCCTCATTAGAACCGCATCTGTTTAAGTTCAGGTTCATCTGTGAATACATTTCCAGCAGTCACTGTCATATAGGGTTTTAAATTAGACTAGTAGTTCAGCACGTGTTTCTGGTTCCAACGACATTTTCCTATTTCTTCATACTTTGGTTAGTTTCTGGATTTTTCAGAAAATTACAATAACACAAAAAACTATTTGCAGCAATAAATGTGGCTTTGGTGTTTACATTCTACCCAGTTATTCTTTGCATTTGTCCTTCTTTCCATTACGTTTTTCTCTAAATTTTTCCCTCCAGGGTGTGCGATCAGCAGAGTCTTATTCGTGTACCATTTATTGTTAGGTTTATGTCCACTGATGAGATACGCCCTGGTAGATATTCTAGTTAAGTTAGGATTGTCTAACTGTATAGGATGAATAAATCCCTTTTGAATACACGTCTTTGTATTATTCCTCTTTCTATCTGTGTCTCCTCATTGACCTCTTTATTCGCACGCAGACTATTTGTTGCAGCTATGACTGGCGCTAATTGTTGAGGCTGTACACGAATAAATTTCTCCCTAATAATTTCTTCACTCAGCCTATACGCGTAGAAGATAAACTGACTTACGACCAATTAAACAGACTTCTTGTCACTTGATTTCAGGTACTTTTGTCATTTTTCTGACTCTTGCTAATGTTTCGTTTTCAACAACCACAGAGTTTGTGTTTGTATTTACGTTGAAAGCCTCAGGGTCAAGCAGAATACATTTCATCGCGTACATCGCACTGAGAACACCGAGTGTAAATGCATCATTCGTTGAGTCCTAGTGTAAAAGTGCTAGTGAAATATAGGAAGATCGATGGGGGCAAAGATACTGAGAGACAAATTATGAAAAGGAAAGAAAGTGGTAGAGAATGATGCAAATAAGAGAACAGGTATAAAATTAGAGTGAATACGAGAAGAGAAAAGATATACATAAATGAATGAGACAGAAATATATAATTTTAAGAAACCAAGGAAACTCCCGTAGTTTCCTGTTCTCTTTTTATGGTTACTGTAAAAATGATAACGTCTTAAAGGAAATATTCCGTCATTTAATGGCAGCTTAAGTTCATACTCGACCTAATCTGGTAATAAAAAAAGACTGATGTTAGACCGTGACGTCTTATTGAATCAAAAATAAAATTATAAGATTGAAATTAAAAGCAAAATCATTCTTCAGATTTGTACAAGAATATATATTGAAGTAAATGTTTTCACTCCGCTTTTCTAAAATAGAATTAGTCAGTGTTATTAAAAAAAAAGTAAATATGAGACTATATACATTAATTTCAATATATTAAATCTACATAGTATACAGAATGAAGTTTTAGCATTTTAATTACCATATATATATATATATATATATATATATATAT
>OZ038505.1:88319761-88322261 GCA_964036315.1 Acanthosepion esculentum | reverse complement strand
GAATAAAGAAGAAATGAAAGTAATTTGACTTCGGAAGATAACACGTACTTTCCTAGCAGCAAATGTCTGAAATGATTAAAAAATATAATCGGACTTATCTGAACATTTGCCATAGCAATGGTTAAACACAAATCTTGGGATGT
Organism: Acanthosepion esculentum; assembly: GCA_964036315.1. Lineage (NCBI taxonomy): Eukaryota > Metazoa > Mollusca > Cephalopoda > Sepiida > Sepiidae > Acanthosepion > Acanthosepion esculentum. The sequence continues at coordinate 88,322,118 of OZ038505.1, read as the reverse complement.
TAGATTTGTGGAAACCAAGCCATTCACCTCAATAAAACGTAAACTGAATTGAACATTATCAAGGTTTGAAAGTGCGTTTGAGCTTTTCCAACGTGGAGATGTCATCAGTACACAATATTGAATTTAAATACGCAATATTTGCATTATCTTGTAAAGATAAAAAACAAAATATAAAAAGAGCAAGGTATCATCCTCAAATATAGAAAAAATGTTCCAACATCCTGAGCAGTGGATCGTTTATATGAATTCAGCAGTGAGACATTCAATGCATAAGACATTGTTGATAATGTTACCTGTTATGGTGACTGAACCAGACACCAGGTTGTTGTGGTACTGAAATTTAAGGTACACGTCTCGAGCCAAATAAGCGTAAAGCTTTAATAAGTTTAATTCGCATTCGAACAAAATCACAGGTGTAAAAATATAAAACTTGAATTCTTCTGTGTCAGAAAAATACTAAAATTTGGATCATATATAAATTGGAAGTATATATATATATATATATATATATATATAAACTTCCAATTTATATATGATCCAAATCATAAGTATATATATATATATATATATATATATATATATATATATATATATATATATATATATATATATATATATATATATATATATATATATATATTAAGAAAAGAAGAAAGAAACTTCACTTTTATATGTGAGCCGAATAATACTGATATGTTTACTGTACTCTAATGATATTCGAGTACTCCATATATTTACAGGGATATATCATTAATCGATATATTGAGCACTATTTTAATAGCACCAGCACTCAGTATGCATCCATAAATAAATACACACAAAAAAATCACACACATACAGTAGCGGCCATAATATAAGGAACGGAAACAAGAAAGACATAAATATGTGTATTACTTAAAAAGTAATGCATGACTAGCAATGAAATCTTTACCGAATAAAGATTAGGGGGTAATGCATAAATATTATACAAAGTTACAAAAATTTACATAATAGTTTTTTTTAAATAAAGATTAAATGGAACAAAGGAAATAAGCTACTCGACAAAAGTTAAGGAACGATTTTAATAATTTGCATAAACTTTTAATTTACATTGTTAAAAAACTCGATGGAGCTTTCCAACAATAAGTAAAATTTCATTTATCATTAGGACTTTATTTTTAAGCAATATGGCAAATTCTACACGCAAAACGCTCTCTTTTGAAGAAAAAACTCATTATCGCTAACTATCAAGAAAAGAAGTCAATTTCAGAAATTTCTGATATTGTTCATAGGTCTGAAAGTGTCGTTAATCGTGTAATTAGCAGGTATAAAACCGATAAAACGTTTGATGCAAAACCAAAAACCGGCAGACCTCTAAAACCTTCGCAAAGAGAAGATCGAAGAATTGTTAGAATAACGACAAAAAACCGTTTTGAAACTGCTACATCAATTGCCCGTAAATTTAATGAAGAGACAGATAATAAAATCACAAGGAAAACGGTTGCCCGCAGGTTAAATAATGCAGGATTGCATGCCCGTGTTCCAGCTTCGAAGCCTCTCATTTCAAAGCGAAACCAAAGGGCACATCTGGAGTATGCGAGAGAACATGTTGTTTGGACTGATGCACAATGGGATACAGTTCATTTCAGTGACGAGTCAAAGTTTACTATATTTGGTTCTGAGGGCAAAACTTACGAACGCTGTAGAACAGATAAAAGACTGTCTTCTCAATGTGTCAAGAAAACTGTTAAGTTTGGTGGCGGTAGTGTGATGGTGTGGGGAATGATTTCTTCTGCAAGAGTTGGCCCTATCATCCGCGTACATGGCAATATCAATGCTGAGATTTACAAAAGGCATCTTCAGCAGCATGTGGTACCAAGATTACACCATAATCTTTATGAATCTCCTATTTTCATGCAGGACAATGCACCTTGCCACAAGGCTCAGAAGGTTATGGCTTTATTTGAAGAAGAAGGAATCGCGCTAATGAAGTGGCCAGCCCAGAGCACCGACCTGAATCCAATGGGAAATGTTTGGAAGATTTATTGGAGAAAGGGCTCAGAAAAGAAACCCGAAAAACCAGGATCACCTATGGGAGTTATTGAAAGACGAATGGGAGGGAATTACTGCTGATTTTTGCAAGAAATTAATTAGATCATGTGATCGATGGTGCAGAGAGGTCATTGAAAATAAGGGGATATTTACCAAATATTAAATTTTGTTAATATTTTGTTCTCAATCAAGGATTAACAAGATCGTTGCTTAACTTTTGTTCAGTAGCTTATTTCCTTTGTTCTATTTAATCTTTATTTAAAAAAAAAAACTATTATGTAAATATTTTAACTTTATATAATATTTATGCATTACACCCTAATCTT
>OZ038505.1:88302261-88314761 GCA_964036315.1 Acanthosepion esculentum | reverse complement strand
ATATTTAATTATTCAGACAGGTATTTTTTATTTTGCGAATAATCCTGCGAGAAAGCAGAAATCCTGGTTTAACTCACAGGTTTTTAGATTTCATAATCTATCCAAGAACATTTGTCCGTGTTTGGCATATTTCTGGAAAAAATGTGACTAATATCAGTGTTAAAGCGTGTGTAGATATATAATAGTGTGATTGGTATTTTCCAGACCGCTGCCGTCATATATACATACATAGATACATATATAAATGATATTCACACTGTCATATATATATATATATATATATATATATATATATATATATATATATATATATATATATATATATATATATATATATATATACATATATATATATATATATATATATACATATATATATATATATATATATATATATATATATGATCGTCTCTCCCGTCGAATTCGACGTATGAGGGTCAGGCAGATCAGTTCCCAGAAACTGAAAGCCCGACACCGACACATGAGATTTGATTATAGTGGTGAAGGCTTTGTGCAGGGCCATCCACACTTTTTGGAGGGACGAATACAGGGACCTGGTGCAGCGAATGCCACAAGGTCCCCAATCGACCTATATATATATATATATATATATATATATATATATATATATATATATATATATATATATATATATATATATATAATTTTCTATTTGAACAGCAATCTCACTTTTATACTAGTTTTTTTTTTCAAATTTGACAGATAAGTTTCTGCAATTATGCTTTTATTCAATTTTTCTTGGGCTCGAATAAGTGTTTGCATTTTGGGACGTAATATGTGTAAAAGATTACCAGCATATATGTGTGTGTGTGCGTGCGCGTGCGTCTGTGTGCGCCTCTGTGTGTGTGTGTGTGTGTGTGTGCGCGCGCGCATGCACGTTGTTTGATTTTGATTTTGTTGACTGGACAGTATAATAGGACCAGTTGGGAACCATGACGCAATTCACTCCACCAGAAAAGTGGAACCGGCTTGCTGTACTACTTGGTATTGTCGTCGGATGATTCAATAAGGATATTTCAGAGTTTTCGGGTGTCCATCAAGGAGGAGTGCAGAGGATTCAGAAAGCGTTGTATTAGTCTACTGGTGATACAAAGGTTTTTAGCGACATCACTAGTGATGGCAATGTTATACCTCCATTCATCTTCCCACAGGGCCTCAGACGCAACACGGATTCCAACCCCAAATGCCTTTAGGAGGTAGTGCTTCACGGGATCAAAGATGGTGGATGATGGAAGACTCTATATATGGTAATAGGACTCTGCACTCTGCCATACACGCTAAAGATTTTTGAAATGGCTGACAGACAATATAGGGAGCCACATCACCCCATAGATTCGGACACCTAACTCCCAAGATTGCAAGCCCCTTGATTATTATGTGCGGGACGCAATTAAGTGAGAGATCAGCAAAACCTTTTTAACACTAAAGATGAACTAAAGCCAAGGAATATGGCAGAATTCCCCAACTTAAAAAAGGAGACCATCCAGAAGAGATGCTGGAAATTCCGTAGCCATCTGGATTCCATGTTGAAACCAATGGCGATTTTATCGAATAAATTTACAACTTTAGTATTTAAGATATTTTTGTGTAATTTTGGTAAATATATCTGTTAGAATGAGATGTCACTGTTATATTCATTTTTTGTGTAATTTAGACGATGTTTGTTAGTCTGTGGATGTGTTTGAGTGTGTGCATGTGTGGAGGATGGAGATAGAGAGAGATAAAGAAATATTCTTTCATGCTATATTATATTTATGGGGAAATGTTCTTACAATCAGAAATAAAGCAATGTAAATATAAAAATGTACACCGAGCAATGAGAGTATATTTCGCGCTTGAATGTTTGACTAATCATTTGGTCTTGTCTATGGCCTGTTGGCTCGAAGTTTATTTTGCCAATGGTGCATTGTATGTCGTAAGGACTGTCATATAATCTTAACTTTTATTTTGTAGGCGTGAACGGTTATATTTAAAATTGTTCTACCGTATACTGAGTATGAATATTAAGTAGATCCGAATATGATGATTTGTAGTTATTGTATCGACTTGTTTCAAAATTTTTTTTTTTTACAGGTGCGTTGCTAGATTTTATTTATTTATTTATGTTTAATTTAATTTTTATTTGATCATTTTTCCTGGTTTGGTTATCTTATTTGTTTAGTTTAAAGTATTGGATTTGTTAAATTATGCTGCGTTGTATATACACTATATATTTTTTGCGTACAATGTAAGCAACTTCTAAGACTGGCCGGGTAAAATATCTCGTTGACGGATTTAATGGCTAAGCATTAATATGATTTTCTTATTAACATACCGGTATCCAATGACTGACCACTACTAATATTTCCATGGGTTGTCCAGCAATCACCAGACAGTCTGCAACTGCTTTTTCTGAAATGGACGTTTTATCAACCTATCGGATAACATGAGATTTTACAACGTGGGTAGCAGGTGTGCATCTATTATACATATACCCACTAAACTTGTCAAGCAAGATGGAAATGGCGAAGAATCACAATTATTTGGAGAAGACCAAAAAAAAAAGATATCAGAAATCAGTGTTCAGTGATCGTTGATCAGGAAAAAAAATCAAATACGTGTGTATATACTCAATGGTGAGGTAACAATTGAGAATCAGCAAACGTGCATAAGGCTAAAAAAAACCGGGCCCACATAGTCTACTATATACATATGTACGTACTCACGCGCGCATATATGTATATGTGTTTGTGTGTGAGCGTGCGTTGTGGTGTGCATATGCATGTAAGCTTGTGTGTGTTTGTATATGCGTGTTTATTGTGGTGTGCGCATATGTTTGTGTTGTAGTGAGTGTGTTTGTGTATGTGTGTGTTGTATTTATGTCTGTTTTGTATGTGTGCGTATTGTGGTGAGTATATATGTATGCGTGGGTATGTGCGTCTATATATTGTGTGCATGTGTCTGTTTTTGTGTGTATGTGTTTGTGCATATGTGTCTGTTCTGGTGTTCGCCTATGTGTTTGTGTATGTGTGTGTCCATTTGTGTATGTATGTGTGTTTGGGTTGTCTGTGTATTGTAGTGTATCTATGTTTCTGCATGTGTGGTGTGCGTATATGCCCGTGTGCGTGTGTGCCCGAGTATGTGTGTGTGTGTGTGTGTGTGTGTGTGTGTGTGTGTGTGCGTGCGCTCGCGCGTGTGAGTCTGTGTGTGTGCTGACCAGTCTTTAAAATGAAATATATGACAAGCGTAATCTTCAGAGACAGCTCCGGATATTAATAACATGTGGAGTTTTTATAACTTTTCCATGGGAGCGGATGTTAATAGCCATCGTCGCCTGGTTTATTAGATGTAGTGTAACCAGAAAACCAAAAGAAAAAAAAAATCCATGCTTTTGTATTGTTACTAGGTTGACGCGTATCAACTATGTAAAAGTCCAATACTAATATATCCCCCAAAATTTTATGAAGCATGTTATAGATATTTTTTTCCTCAGAACACCTTATAGAGAAATAGAAGTATTTATAATAATAAGATATCTTCATATAATGAATCAAGTGAAACTTAATATTATTATGCGTTTTTGGTAATAGATACTATTATTATCGTATAAGGAAAATGGAAATTTAAAAAGTGGGTTGGATAAGGGAAGTATAACATTTAATATATCACTTAAATAGATTCATGTGTAGAGATATATACTGGTTAAGAAACCAGTGAAATTTGCTTGCTTTGTCGGACAAAATTGCCATAAATTTAAAAAAAATATCTTCTTAAAATTTATTATAAAATAAAATTTATATCTGAATTCTACAATAGTCTGCTTGTGTTGTTGATGAAATGCGAAATATTTTTTATAAAATAATATTTTATGCCTACATATAATCTTCAATTTCTCTTTAACAATCATTTCTTGTTAATGGCCAGTGGTTTCGATATTGTTTGTTTAGCGGCATCTAAACTTCTATGGGTTCTTTAACGCCGACATTTAAATACATTTTACGCATTTTTTAAAAAAATGATAATGAATTTAGTGATACACGACTTACTAATTAAACCATAGCTGGGGAAAAACTGGTGGATTGTTCTCATGATATTTGTGCATAAATAAATATAACGAACCCCACTGAAATTGGAACTCGGCTCTCCGATTAACAATTTTGAGACATTATCCTTTACACAACCCACACATCCAAGCTTATAACACCAAGCGTTCACTTATCTAAATAATGATCAGAGTCGGTGTAGCTCAATTCTGGTGATTGTGCAAGAACGGATGTTTTAACGTGATGTAGCCGTAAGTCCAGTCATTTAAGAGGATCGATGTTAGAATGAATCTATTTTTATTACAAAAAATGTTTTAATTTATTAGTAGATATCTTCCTTTTTTTCTTACTCATGCTCTCAATTTGGTTTGGGAAGTCTCAAATTTACCAAGCCATTTACCTCCTGAAATGGCCTAGGAATTTCCTTTGTCCCTTCCTGGTTTTAAGCTTTATTGTCCATTTTTTGCAATCATTTTCTTAAATTCATCACATGTTCCGTTCGTGATATGCTCGACATTATTCTGAAGAACCATTTTTCTGTTGCTTCAATTGCTTTCTTCATCTCTAAGGAGATTGTTCACTGCAATATAGGGAAACAAAAAAGTTCAAGATTACTATCTTTTCATGTAACGAATTTTTTCTGTTTCTTAATAATTTGCTTGGTTTATTAAAGGTATCTTTCTTTATGTGAATACGCTTTCGGATTTCAATGTGGGACTTCCGTGATCTTTTAGAAAACATTCACATTCATTCAAATTGTTTTACTTGTTTGATTTTGCTATCTACAATGTGTAATTTGTATGATAGGCCTTTCCGTTTGCTAATAACCATGTCTTAAGTCTTGTATTAATTCTTATTTTTGTCTTTTTCTCGTTTTCTTTCACTAAATTCTGCGAGCATCCTTTTATTTTCCCTTCTCTGTTTGTTATCAACGCTATATCATCTGTGTGTCTTATGATGTTAAAACAGTGGTCGCGAATAATGAATTCTGGTACTACCTCGGGTTGTCTCAGAATCGGCTCACTGTATTGGTTGAATAAGTCATGTCGCGAGACACATAAATGTTTTATACTTCTTTCCATTATTGTATATTTACTGAATTCATTTTCTATTCATATACAGGTGGTTTACTGCTAGTATATTTTCTGGATAATTCAAATTACTTTACCAAATATATCACCCTCAGCAAGCAGTTCTAAATTCCAATTACCTGGAGAAAGCCGGTGCGTGCAACAGCCGAAACGTCGTGAATATGACAATAAAGATGAGGACAACCGCCCGAAGAATGTAAATAGTATAAATTAAAAAAATATTTGAATTTCTCAGGTGAGGTGCTCATTACACGCATACTATTGTCCTCACCTGTGTTGTTATCACAATGTTTTGGAGGTTGTGCCCTTCATTATTCATTCAACTTGGGTAACCTTCAGGGTTGCAAACTGAACGCTTTAATATATGGAAAAAACAACCCTTGTTTGTTGTTCATATCTAGGGACATCTCATCGTGTTCAAATTCATTAACCTATATTTTAATCAAACAGGACAATAAACTTTTTTGATGAAGCATGATTTCGCCTTGAAATCTATCTTTATTGTCAGGTGACTTATAATGAGAAATTCATCCTCAGTTTTTATATAGCCACTATCTGTGTTTAATATTTATATAGCCACTATCTGTGTTTAATAATTATATAGTCACTATCACTGTTTAATATTTATATAGCCACTATCTGTGTTTAATATTTATATAGCCACTATCACTGTTTAATATTTATATAGCCACCATCTCTGTTTAATATTTATATAGTCACTATCACTGTTTAATATTTATATAGCCACTATCTGTGTTTAATATTTATATAGTCACTATCACTGTTTAATATTTATATAGCCACTATCACTCTTTAATATTTATATATCCACTATCTGTGTTTAATATTTATATAGTCACTATCACTGTTTAATATTTTTATAGCCACTATCTCAGTTTAATATTTATATAGTCACTATCACTGTTTAATTTTTATATAGCCACTATCTGTGTTTAATATTTATATAGTCACTATCACTGTTTAATATTTATATAGCCTCTATCTCTGTTTAATATTTATATAGTCACTATCACTGTTTAATATTTATATAGCCACTATCACTGTTTAATATTTATATAGTCACTATCACTGTTTAATATTTATATAGTCACTATCACTGTTTAATATTTATATAGCCACTATCACAGTTTAATATTTATATAGCCACTATCAGTGTTTAATATTTATATTGTCATTATCTTGCGACATATATTGTCAAGCGCTTTTCCATTCTGAGCATAAATATTGCATTCTTCTTCCAGTTTCTTTAACGAAACATCATTATTCTTGTGATATTTCTGGTCTAATTTTGCTTCACGCTCGAATTATATGTTTTGCTATTGGGCTCATTAGGCTAACTGATGGATGGATATCAAATACGTTTGCACATAGCTTCTTAAGAAATTCCGATTTTTTATTTTGGGCCTCAGATCGTGTCCTACATCAAATGTTCTGATGAGGTAGTGCAGCCTTGGTTCGAGAGGACCTCTGCTGTAAAACCCTATGTCTTACAACACGGATTATAACATGCCACACAAGCAGGAGAACACAGTCATGGATGCCAGGCAATTTCTGCGACCATATCACACCTTACATCTGGCCACCTAACTCCAGTCTGCAACCCCCTTTATTATGTGTAGGGTTCAGATGAGCGAGAAACCAACAAACATTCTTGTAATGCCAAAACTGAAGTGAAGGCAAGAATTATGGAAACATTCACCAACGTAAACATGGAAACTGTCCAGAAGAGGTACTGGAGATTCCAAAGTCTCCTGGAGCCTGTGTTTGAAGCCAATGGTATTTTTATTTAATACATTTTTTGTGCAATTTTGGTTTTTATATATCTGTTAAAATGTTATGTCTGTTCTATTTTCATTTTTGCATAATTTAAACGACAAGTTATCCACTGTAACCTGTGACCCTCAATCGAATTTTCATTCTTTTCTTTGCCTGCCAATATTTTTATCCTGTAGGGAGGATATATAACAATACGCTTAAAACATTAATCGAATAATAAAAAAATAATCTAATAATGAAAAATTAATCTAATAATGAAAAATTAATCTAATAACAAAAATTAATCTAATAATGAAAAATGAATCTAATAATGAAAAATTAATCTAATAACAAAAATTAATCTAATAATGAAAAATGAATCTAATAATAAAAAATTAATCTAATAATGAAAAATTAATCTAATAATAAAAATTAATCTAATAATGAAAAATTAATCTAATAATGAAAAATTAATCTAATAATGAAAAATTAATCTAAAAACAAAAATTAATCTAATAATGAAAAATTAATCTAATAATAAAAAATTAATCTAATAATGAAAAATTAATCTAATAATGAAAAATTAATCTAATAAAATTTTAATCTAATAATAAAAAATTAATCTAATAATAAAAAATTAATCTAATAATGAAAAATTAATCTAATAATGAAAAATTAAACTAATAATAAAAAAATGATCTAATAATGAAAAATTAATCTAATAAAAAAATTAATCTGATAATGAAAAATTAATCTAATAATAAAAATTAATATAATAATGGAAAATTAATCTAATAATCAAAATTAATCTAATAATTAAAAATTAATCTAATAATAAAATTTAATCTAATAATAAAAATTAATCTAATAAAAAATTAATCTAATAATAAGAAATTAATCTAATAATAAAAATTAATCTAATAATGAAAATGAATCTAATAATAAAAATTAATCTAAAAAAGAATTAATCTGATAATAAGAAATTAATCTAATAATAAAAAATTAATCTAATAATAAAAATTAATCTAATAAAAAATTAATCTAATAATAAAAATTAATCTAATAAAAAATTAATCTAATAATAAAAATTAATCTAATAATGAAAGTTAATCTAATAATAAAAATTAATCTAATAATAAAATTAATCTAATCATAAAAATTAATCTAATAAAAAATTAATCAAATAATAAAAAATAATCTAATAATAAAAATTAATCTAATAATAAAATTTAATCTAATAATAAAAATTAATCTAAAAAAGAATTAATCTCATAACAAAAAATTAATCTAATAATAAAAATTAATCTAATAATTAAAATTAATATAATAATATAAATTAATCTAATAATAAAAATTAATCTAACAATAAAAAATAATCTATAAATAAAAAATTAATCTAATAATGAAAAATTAATCTAATAATAAAAATTGATCTAATAATGAAAAATTAATGTAATAATACAAATTAATCTAATAATAAAAATTAATCTAATAATAAAAATTAATCTAATAATAAAAATTAATCTAAAAAAAATTAATCTCATAATAAAAAATTAATCTAATAATAAAAAATTAATCTAATAATAAAAAATTAATCTAATAATAAAATTAATCTAATAATAAAAATTAATCTAATAATAAAACTTAATCTAATAATGAAAAATTAATCTAATAATAAAAATTAATCTAATAATAAAAAGTAATCTAATCATAAAAATTAATTTAATAAAAAATTAATCTAATAATAAAAAAATTAATCTAATAATAAAAATTAATCTAATAATAAAAAAATAATCTATTAATAAAAACATTAATCTAATAATGAAAAATTAATCTAATAATAAAAATTAATCTAATAATCAAAAATTAATCTAATAATACAAATTAATCTAATAATAAAAATTAATCTAATAATAAAAATTAATCTAATAATAAAAATTAATCTAATAATAAAAATTAATCCCAAAATATTACCCAATGTTGAAATCTCAGATCCGGTTTGAAGCGCGAATTTGCCAGCAATCCCACAATATATATATATATATATATATATATATATATATATATATATATATATATATATATATATATATATATATATATATATATGTATAGATATGCATGTGTGTATGTGTATAGAAGCATATCTCCATTCAAACATGTTTCATTGAACAGTATAGACATATTACGTCTATTTTCACACTGATTCTTTCCAATGTTTCCATTGCTCGGAATAGCATCCTCATCTCTGTCACCATGTTTGTCACATCGTTTCGGTCCTTGTACGCTCCGTCCTTCTTCTGGTGGTTGGAATGTCGAACTGAATTCTTTATTTCGTTCGCTGGGTTAGACTGTTCTATTTCCAACATTCTACCCCAGCGAGCGAAATAATGTGTTCACTTTGACATTCCAACCACCTGAAGAAGGCCGGAGTGTACAACAGCCGAAACGTTGTGATAAATATGGCCACAGAGATGAGGAGGATATTCCAAGCAATGTAAATAGTTTACATAATACCTCATCTCAAAAATATAGACGGATTCTTTCCAGTTCTCTAAACATTTTCTTGATGTTAAAATAAAATTCATCAATGAAGGTGCCGTAGTTTTTCCTACCGAAGTACTTTCCATCTTCTCTAATATCATCTTCCGAGATATTTATAAAGACGAATTTATCGTAACTGTGGTAATAATTAAAAAAAAAACACGTCTGACAAGCTCTATGATAATTATTTAAAAAATTAACTTTATCTCTTGTAGCTGTGGAATTTCTTGCACAAGAATAGACCTAATGAGCTGACTAGAAATTGATAGGAAAGCAAATGCTTTAAATGTTTATTTTATGCTCTTCAACACGTTGATGAGACATTCGTTATAAATTTTCATGTGTGTTGGCTGGTTGCTCTTGATATAGAGGGCCACAAGAATTTGTTTTTTTTTATTATTTTAGTGGTGCAGTATATTTGTTTTGGCAACAATTATTTTTCTTGACATATATCTATCTATCTATCTATCTATCTATATATATATATATATATATATATATATATATATATATATATATATATATATAGTGCTACAAAGAGAGAATGATAGGCACACTGAATACTGAATTCACAGGCCAACAAGGAGGTTCCAAACGTTAAAATCAACAGCTCATTGTCCATGCCCAAATCGCGTCTTCAAGATCGTGAACATTTACATTTGTTTGACCTGCAATGTAATAGGCCTCGCCAAGTCTATTTAGCCAAAACTCGTTACGCATAAATTAATACCTGTCTGGTTTTCATCACAGCTATTTACGTTGGTGTGATTGCATATGTGGAGGAAAGAGAAGGTCCGGTGAAATTTAAATCTTTTACTTTTTTTTAGAAGTGTTTAGGTTTATAATCTTACCAATTTCATCATGTTTGTTTTTGATGTTTTTTTGTTTCTTTTGTTATTAAGAATACCATATTTTGATAAGAGAAGATCTGTCCAGAAACATGAAATATTGTAAGAATCTGGTCAGAATCGATATTCCCTACGTATTCCATTGGAAACAACTGCTGCTTTGTGGAATAGACTCTCGGTGGATCATTTTTTCCCAGTCACTACAAGCTCGACCTCTTCAAGATCATATTTCTTGTATATTCCTATGAATACATTTCCTTACGCTCATACAACACTGCAGAGTAATGTTCTACCGTGAGTGGCTCTTCGGCCTTGTATTGGGTGAACATGACTATTAAAATCTTTCTGTACACCTTGAATTTAAAAGTTGAAAATTATAGCGTCGCATAACCGGAAACACTGATGTCCAAATGGAACATGCGCATCACATGTTTTTTTTCCGAATTTGTCATTGATGTTCCTAAATTTGTTCAGATAACATTTATATATATATTAGTTTACCATCTCAGATACGTGATGTAACATTGTATGTGTTCATATATATTATTTATATATTTTTTTATCTCTTCTATTTTTCGAGTCGTTTTTATCTATATTTGTCCAAATTATATAGATAGCCTTTCTTAACATTCTTACATATCAACGACTTATGGTTTATTTAGTGTCGAAATTTATTTTGTGGAGGAGCATTGAAGTAACAAAAATACATGTTATTCTGCTTTCACAATTGAATGCATGGTAGACGATTGCAAGTTTTGGTGGATATTATGGGGAGATGATTACTAGAGGGGTTGATCGGTGTGTCCTATGTTGTAGCTTTGTTGAAGTTATATTTTCGAATAGATTTTGATGGCTTCAACTAAATACAATTTTTTTTTAAGCGTATCACCCCAAGCAAGGCTGGTGGCCACTATCACGCATGGGGTTACAGAAGGGTTGGAGGAAGTGCAGATAGGAGTGGTAAAGGAAGGGATGTGGAGAAAGAGAAGGACGGATGGTCGATCAAGGCAGGGGGGTTACAGAAGATATAGAGCGAGAGCAGATAGGAATGAAAGATGAAAGGAAGTGGAGAAGGGAAGTGGATAGATCAAGGCAACTGGAGATGACGATTGACGCTACACTTAAACCGTTGGAGATTGTATTTGTCAGGGAAACTGAATCCTAATTGCATGAATTCAACTACAGGTAAAATATATTGTTGTTCATTCTATAAAATTGTATATTTTATGTTTTCGTAGTGTTCATTTCATTATTACTTGACCACAGCGGGGACCTTAACAGCTGCTATCACTCCGGGTCTGGATGGTCCAGGGTTCTGTTCTCTTCCAAACCTCCAATCTCCCGATTCTTTAAACGTGTTTGCTTGCTGCCGGATGTACTTTATAGTCATGCTCGGGATATTTTTAGTTTATATTTTCTATTTATTATATTCATACATATATTTACACATCCGTCCTGAGTATGACGATAAACGGTATCCGCGTCCTGGGTAAGATGATAAACTACGTCCGCGTCCTGGGTAAGACGATAAACTACGTCCGCGTCCTGGGTAAGACGATAAACTACGTCCAACAGCAAGGCCTCTGACCAGGAGGTTTTGAGTAGCGTGGAACCACCTCTTAATTGCAGGTGTTCCCAGATCCACCCTGACCCGGGGTGGTAGCACCTGTTAGGGTTCCAGTTATGGACAGATAGTTGACCCCACAACCTGAATAAGAAAGTGTAAAAATAGGTTTTAATACCAGAAATACTTTGTAAAAAAATAGTATCAGCAATAATTTTTTGAAAAAAGATCTTACCAGCAATAAAAATCCTGTCAGCATTAAATAATCCATTGAGGTTAATATGCCACAAAACAAAACAAACTATACATTTTTGAAAAAATTATTACCAGGAATACATTTTTGGGAAAAAATATTAACAGCTATACATTTTTGGAAAAATTACCAACTATACATTTTTGAAAAAAGAAGGAAATTTTGTTAGCATTAAATAACCCATTGTCGTTGATATGCCGTAAAACAAAACAAACCAAACCAAAAACATTTACATATATATTATTTGGGGTTACAAATTTAAAAGAAGAACGCATGTGTAGATTAGCTACGACGTAGGGATCTACATTTAATTGCCCAAGTTGCCATGAAATAGCAATTGGAGCAATTGAAAGGGAATTGAAGTCAATATTTGGTTTATTA
>OZ038505.1:88249761-88299761 GCA_964036315.1 Acanthosepion esculentum | reverse complement strand
AGCATCCTTTTTTCGACCAAAATATCTTCAAGTGAATTCTAATGTATCTTAAATAAACAAAATGGAATAAATTCACACAACAAATCCAAAGTATATATTCTTTTAAAGAATGCGTTTTTGTATGTCAGGCAATATACCACACAGAGATAAGGTATAAAGTTGCAGAAATAAGAGTTTATAGCAAGTTGACGTTCTAGGAGGTTATTATAGTATATTATATTTACACTCTACGTGGTTATTCGCTAAAGCTAATTATGATTCTGTTACCAATATATCGTTCGAATTCATCTTTTTGGAAAGGCATATATTGACTCACAACTATTTATACTCTGAAAGAATAGAGACAATCCGTACTATATACAAATGATGATTTGATAGTAGTAAAGAATATATATTATAAATATTTGCCAAATCGAAACAAAAGGACTACTCTGCATGAAATTTAATATTAATATGTAACACAGATTATTATTCATAATAATCTCTGTCTAGAAAAAGCAGGATGTGTGTGTGTGCTTGTTTGTTTGTGTGTGTGTGTGTGTGTGTGTGTGTGTGTGTGTGTGTGTGTGTGTGTGTGTGTGTGTGTGTGTGTGTGTGATGAATGCACGGCCGCAATTTTCGACGGATTTGCACCAAAATTTACATGCACATGCTCCAAGTTAGTCAGGAGGACAAGACCGACATTGCATTTCTCAACTCTCATCGATAGTGGAAACAATCGATTTTTTCATGCTTCTATGGCAGTTTTCATGTAGTGTGCGTCCAACAGGTGACTGACACGAACGTTAACTAGCATGCTAGCATGCAAAAAAAAAGTCGATAGCTGCATTCGTCACAAATGGGAAAAATTTAAATCTGCATGGCACTTTACTCCAATTGGCTAATTCGCTTGCTTAAACTCAACGTTGATTCTGATTCCGCAGAACTTGGTTGGGTGTGAAAAAGTATTTGTTGTTAACATTATTTTTTCATTCGGTTTTTCCAGTTACGAGACATTTTTTTTAAAGCTGGTCGTTTTGTGTTCATTTTGTTTAGTTCTTTTTTCGTAACAGATTTAATGTTTAGTATATAGCTTAGAAAAAATATGTAAGATAGGCAAGAAGTAAGGCATGTAGCACCATCAGCACGGCAAAGTCAAGTGATAGCGATTGCTGTATGAGTCGTACGATTTTTGAATCAAGCACGAGCAACGCCGGGACGTGGTTCTAGTCTATTATAAAAGCAGAGCTAATTCTCTGTCCGTAATACAATATACGTATGTTTTAATATCTGCATATTTAATGTATTCTCTAATGTCTTGTTGTACGAGAATGGCTTATTTGTCCTTGTGAAATTTAATGTAAACACAATTGCACGCACACGCAAAAAATATGACTCTATGTTAAATAAGATATTCACAAACAATCTAATGCCCACCAAACCTGACCTTTACCTATCCATGTGCTTGACTCTGAACTAAAAAAGTAAAGGAAATCAACTATAGTATGAGAGCCTTAGTATTTTCTCATTATTTCACTCACTTTCTATCTATTGGTATCTTTCTATACATGTTTACCTATCAACATTTATTCATACTTATCATATATCACTATGTCCATAAATATATATATATATATATATTGTAGTAACCCACCTACAGTAGAATGCACTCATCCTCCTTTCATAAATACTAACATGTGTGACTTCCTGTGCGTAGCCGTGACGAACACTTCTATCTGCTGACTCATAACGCTCTTATTTTGTATATATCTGTTATTTCAATACACTTGTTCATCCTACCTTCGTCTTCCGTGTCTTTCTTTCTAGCCCCTATGAGACCACAACAATATCATATGTCAATATTAGTCATATCTACTTAATCATACAAAGAAACTTACAGCATATAGAAAATGAAATCCTAAATGTTCATTAATGGCGAAAAAGTTAATTTAGTTTAAACTTTAAAGCAATTAAAGATGAAATAATGTTAATGAAAGCAAAACATTTTTCGACGATATCTCGAAAAAAAAATTGTTAATTATTTAAACCATTCAAAATCCGAGAATAAAATCGAGTTTTATTGAACATTTCTGAAATTACGCAGTAATAAATAACATTTTTAAGGTTTGAAAAAATTTTTGAGAAATATTTTAAAATCAATCTTTGAATTAAGACATAAATGCGTATTTGTAAATGGACATGGAAACAAAATCTGAATGTAATTGAAATGGTCAGATGTGCCGCGAAAGTGAATTTCTCTTTCTTTCTCGTAACAAACGTGTTTCATCATTTAGTCGTCACCGACAGCACAATCGTTTACATCTTTGTGTATGGAAATATCAAGGGAACCTTCTCAACAATAATAATTTAATAGATTTAAATATATCAGCTCTTCACTATATAGATTATGAGTGAAGAAAGCGAATGTAGACATCAGCTGTCATTCTTCTTTTCCTTTTTCGGCTTATTATTATACTTTTATAATTCTGCTTTTCCCTCCCTTTGTTAGTTAGCACGACCGTTACGCTTTACCAGTAACTCATAAATAATGGACTATTCCAATTTAATCGTGTAGAAAAAAAGTGGGGGGAAGACACAACTTGGTGCCTGGGAGAAAATGAAACAAAGGATGATAGATGGGGAAAGCGAAAATCATAAGCCGATAAGAACAGATACTACACTTTGATCTTAGCCAAAAGGCCAAAAAGCGAGATTTACTTTTTTTTTTGTTCAAAAACGTATTGCTGTTTTTTTTTTTCAAAAGTGCATTGCTAGTAATATTTTTTTCATAAATGTATTGTTCGTAATATTTTTACGAAAAATGTATTGCAGGTATTTTTGCTATAATATTTTTTTTTATACTTTCAGAATATTTTGACCCAAATTTAGTGGTTAACTATTTTACCATAGCTTGGACCCTAACAGGTGCTATCCCTCCAGATAGGCTAGAACTATGACAACAGCAATTAAGAGATGGTCCCACGCTCCTAAAAACCTCCTGATCAGAGGGCTTGCTGCCGGAAGTAGTTTATTGTCATACCCAGGACGAGGGAGGATAGAATTTTGTAACGGCTGTTTCATTGAAATGTTAAAAAAAGGTGTTAATTTTAAATATTTTCATTTATCCCCATTTCTTAAAATGACGACCAAACAGTGATATTTATGATTGTTATTGCAATATGTTGATAAAGCTGTTACTTTCAAATGTTTAAAGATGAGATGGGGGAATTTCTACGGATATGTTATTGTGATGGAAATCGGCATAAGCATACTCAGCCATTAACTGAGAAATTAAAAATCACCAGGAAATTAAAATAGGTGAGTCGTGAAATTTTCACGGGTCTTTCTAGTTATAATAATAATAATAATAATAATAATAATAATAATAATAATAATAATAATAATAATAATATTCTTCTATTTATTATTATTTAAAATTATTTTATAATCACAGGACCAGTCTTAACCAATGACCTCAGACAAGCCAAAGATGTGATATTTTCTTGTTTCCACTTAATTAAAGAATGTCAATTAACAACAACAACGAAATAATTGGACAAAACAGTTCGCGGGATATTGCCTGTGCCTGTTAGAAATATTTTGGGGTGATTTTCTGGCGAGACGGTGCATTAAGGATTTGTTGAGGAGTTTATTTCTATAGCAGACCAAAAGCTTCAACCGCAACAGGAACAGTTTTTATTTTCTTGTGACACATAATTGTTGTTGTTGTTGTTGTTGTTGTTGTTCTTCTTCTTCTTCTTCTTCTTCTTCTTCTTCTTCTTCTTCTTCTTCTTCTTCTTCTTCTTCTTCTTCATCATCATCATCATCATCATCATCTCCTTTCATTTCTGGTGTGTACTCATTACTTTCTGGGTCCCGACCAGAGACATAAGGTCAGAAATGGCATCATGAAATTTCCACTGAGCTATTTGAAAAAAAATCACATATATTTTACATAGATAAACCACTTCGTAAGGTGTGGGCTGTACTCGTGGGAATGACTTTTTTATTAGCAGGAATGCGTTTAATGATTCTATTGCAATAGTTTCCAAATCAATCCGTGAGCTCCAACTTCAACTAGAATTGTGAATGTACTCATATGCCAAATGTTTGTGATTTCGATTCCAAGGTCCTTATATTTTGATAGCACTTTGAAGATTTTCGAAGATACATTGCAGTCTAGAGTGACTGATATTTCAATAAGGAGACATATTTTGTTATTGCGGTCTCATAAAGTTATTACAGGTCCTATTTCCGTAAACGGTTCGGGGTGGGCGATCATATTATTATTATTAATAACAATAATATTATTAATAATATTATTATTAATATTATTATTATTATTATCGTTGTTGTTGTTGTTAATTTTATTTTGTGGCATTCTCTCTATTACAACCCCTTACCAGGTCTTTAGCCAAGACCTGGCATTCTCTCAAGTACAAACCGTTACCTGGTCATTAGCTGAAACCTGGCATTCTCTCTAGTACAAAACCTTACCAGGTCTTTAGCCGAGACATGGTATCAAGCAAGATAGTCATTATGTGAATGATGTTTTTACAAATTATGATACTAAGTGATACTTAACATGTAGAGTGTTAAAATCATGTTTATATTGATAATAGTCTATTGCTTAGATGAAAGTTACCACAAATATTGTTAACCCCTTGTAATCCTTGGTTATAAGAGATTTGAAAATGTTCTTAAGCTCTATACATTATTATTGTTACTTATACTACTACTACTGGTAATAATAATACTATTATCGACGTACTCAGTCACTTATGTGGAATAAGTAAAACACGCTTAGGCGATCATATATCTTTCGATCTTACAGCTTTTCCCGCAGTAGGTTGCTATTTCATTCTGCGGTAGACAAGTTGCCATCCAAGGCTATAGAATCCGGTCTGTCCTGATACTTCCCCATAGTTGGGAGGAGGAGAAGAGGATTCATATCTTTCCCAAGGGTATTAGCACATAAGTGAATGTAAGGGATTCGATTGCGCAATTCGAGCCGCTATCCATTATTCCACCCTGCCTCCTATCAACGTACTAATAATGCTTCATTTTGACATTTTTGCAATATCCGTTTGATTATTGGCCCATTATCTGTTGAGATATTTCTATCAGACGTAAATAGTATATGAATCATGATTATTATTATCATTATTATTATTATTGTTGTTGTTGTTGTTGTTAATGTAGAAGTAGTAGAATACATAATTTGATAATTTACTGTGCATTGCTTTGTTTACCAAGTTATTGCGCTAAGAGAAATATCGTTCTATTGTCCCTTTTATATATTGTTATGGCAGTAGTCACGTAAAGCAGTGATAACTGTTGATTACTATATAGATATTCTCATTATTTGCATTTTCATATGCTGTTTGTAGCAAAACTTTCATCTCATCATCATTTTTCATCATCTGGGAAAAACTCAGAGAGTAATGCAAAAAAAAAAAAGAGCTTCTTCTCGGGGTGAAAGCAAGAAGAAAATGCTAGTTTTTTTACCAGTAGGTTGCCATTTCTTTCTTTAAATAAAAAACGCGCCAAAAGACATTGGATCGCTATAAGATTGATACCACTGAGAAATGCATAAATCACTGTTTGCGCTTTGGCCCACCGACAGCGTAGTGACAAAATATAGATCATTACAATGCCACCAAGATCGAGAAACTAAAAACTGTCGTCAGCACATAGGTAAACAACACTTTCCTTATATCAACTAAGTTAAAGTAGTTGTTAAATTCTTTCACACCAATTTGACTATATATATATATATATATATATATATATATATATATATATATATATATATATATATATATATATATATAAGTGAACATTGAAGAGGCGACAGACTGTTTCATGCTAGTCGCAATCATCAGTCCACGTGTGTTAGTTTGTTTTCTCGACTATTTATATATACGAGTCAGTGGTGCATTGTGGATAGTCCATTCTAACGGTTATTTTGGCGGGAGTGGTTTGATTCATTATTTATTTGGATTAATTTATCTTACTATATATTTTTATTTGTTCTTTTCGGTTTTCGATATGTTAATAACGTAGTGAACAAAATTTAAGTTGAGTTCTAATCGTTTACTTAGTTTTTTGTTTTTGTCTTGGAAAGTAATTAAATCTATTTTTCGTCAGACTTTTGGACAGAGTGTTGTAGTATATTCTAATGGTTATTTTGGCGGGAGTGGTTTGTTAATTTGTTTATTATTTACCTTATTTATTTATTTGGATCGATCAGTTTTACTTGTGTGTCCTTATTAATTTTTTATATTTATTTAATCTTTCCAGTTTATTATAACGTTTATTTTGTCGGGAGCGGGTTGTATATTGCTTATTGTTTACTTATTTATATATTTATTTGGATTGATATATTTTACTTGTTTATTCTTATTTATTTTCATTTTATGTATTCTTTATTTATTCTTTTCGGTTTCGAATTTTAAGTAACGTAGTATATATATATGTTTTATAAAAAGGGGCAAGTAATCTCCCTTCAATAAAAATTAATATTCACAACATTAAAAACACAAAAAAAATACTGGTTGATATATATATATATACATATCCCTTTTATTTTAAACAAGCAGACATACCCGGCTTGTCGATCAGAAGAAAACAAAGCGTTCAATTAGAATATACCAAAAACAGCGTCAATCATCTTCAATTGCTTTTAAGTACTTTCATTAGCAACACATTTTTAATTAATGCAGTTACTGATAGAAGAGAAGTAGTCTATTTATTCAATCGAAGTTAGCCGGGGATATGAAGTGGAATTACAGGCAACATGAAGACCCACTTCAGACCACAATTATTTTGGAGTTTTTGAAATTCAGTTTGTCAATGTGCTCCCAGGGATGTAAAAGAGGATACATTTATAGAGCAATTGTTAAGTTAGGTGAAAATTGACTGAAAGATCAACGAAAAATAAGAAAGAAACCAGGAAAAATCGCCATTTTCCGCTATTTCTGCGGGTTTTTACTATATGGGAAGACTCAATTATCAACTTAAATGACTGTTAAACAATCAACTTATTGTTGGCTGCAATAGTGAAGTTTGTATTAGATTACGTCTGGGAAAAAAACATGCTGAACCTGCATATGGCAGTCTTTCAAGGAATTGAAATAATTTTCATAAAATGATACCTGTTATTACAGCAATAAATATTCTTTATGAATAAAATTTAATTGCGTTCTTAAGTGAATTTTCAAAATAATTTATATTTGTATGCAGACTAATTCCATGACCAATACGTCCATTGAGGAATCTTCATGATCACATCCTCCCAGAATTCTAAGTCTAAGTGTTTTCTAGTGAGTTCCAGAGAATTGATATTTCCTCTTTAAGATAAATTTTGCAGAGATAATTCAAATTTGCAATGTCAAATGAGTCCGGTTGTATTATGGAAAATGCCAGCTAAGATTTATTAATTTCTGCTAGGTGTGCAAATTTTGCGGAGATCTTGTATATAACTTGATGTAAATCAAAAACCTTCCGATTGGTTAGTTTCGGACGCTTTTAATCGGTAGATTTAATAAGACTAATTGGAAATTATTACTAATTTACCTGAATTCAACTTTAGTTATCGTTTTAGTATATTTTGCGGGAGGATTCCGTAATGCTTCTTATAATAAATGTAATTCAATAAGTACACAGTATTCGACAGAAGCATTAAACAAGAACGTGTTTTCTTAAGAGAGTAAATCTACATTTACAGCGTGTTGATCTTGAGAGAACTAGAAATCCTACCGGAATTTATTATTGGCAAACATAATTTCAGCAATATAAGATATGCCGATGATATAGTATTCATAGCAGACACGCTAAGGAAGCTACAAGAACACTTTAAGATGTATTAAATGAAAGAGAAAGGAAAAGATAAGGTATCAATAGCAAGGAGACAGAATATATGGTTGTCAGGAAAGGAACATAAGATAGTTGCTACTAAGTGTAGATATCAAATTCAAGCATATATAAAAATGTAATTATCTGGCAATTTTTTCACAGAGGACGAAAATTTGACATCGACCAACGAAGGTGTACTGAAATAGTAAAAATATCTTCTAAAACTAAGTACTAAGAAACATGAAGGTTTCCTTATGAACAAAGGAAAACGTGTTATTTTTTTAATGTAATATCAATTCTCCTATATGACTGTGAATGGTGGGCAATATTTTCACAGATGAAGAAGAGACTTGGCACAAGAGAAATGTCATTCTACAGGAAGATTATGATAATCCAACAGACAGAACATTTAAGTAACGAGGAAGGTTTGAAAACAAAAAGGAAGCAGATTTCTTAAAATCAGAAAGAGTCAGATTAAATTTCTACAACACATACCGAAATACGACCTGAGGAATTTGGCAATCACAGGGAACACTGAAGGCAAGATGAATAGAAAAGAACAGTGAATGTCATATCTAACTAACGAGTGTAAATTCATATTAGAACACGGAATGGTAGGGATGATGAAAAGAAAGATTATTGAAAGGATAGGAAGACATGAATCACTATGATCGCTCACATCCAAAAGTGGCACGGCGCATATATTAATAGTATTTGTACACCATATCTGCCGTCTTTCTTACATATGTCCTTTTTTTTTCATGAATGAAATTATTATTTTTTTAAAACAGATGCAAAGAGTCGTCATTACAGAACAGGCTTTTAATGCTCACTGATGTGCAATAAGGTTTACTCAGATTAAGCACGATGATACTATCAAAAGACAGAAGATTAAACATGTTGGATAACTGCTGACAGTTTCAGCTACTACGTCTGCATAAAGAGACTGCATATATTATTTTCATGTCGAAGATGGCGGATGTTTAATATATATATATATATATATATATATATATATATATATATATATATATATATATATATATATATATATATATATATATAGCATATATTATGAGAGCATAATCAATATTATTGTTGGCATTTATCTGCAAGCATATGTTTTCTTTCAGGTAAATAATTTTCAGAACATTATCTACGGTCAATGAGCTTTTAATCACATTCGATATATTTTGTAGTACGACAAATGTCATGAACTTAACAGCGATCAATCGACTACTGAGTGTATAGCTGAAAAAGATCAACGATCTGTTTTTTTGACATGGAGAGATATCTTCAGATTACACACACAAACGCGCGCGCGCACACACACACACACACACACACATATATATATATATATATATGTATATATATATATATATATATGTATATATATATATATATATATGTATATATATGAGATAACGATATATATTTTTATATATCAAGAGCAGTTTTTGTATGACAAAGTGGAAAAAATTACATGAGACGTGTTTCGACTTCAGAACTTCTAAATTTGTTATGTTCGTATGATTACACATGCGCATGACAGAGGGGTGTTTGGAATTTTAGAATTTTTCTTTATCATCAATATTATTTTAGAGCCTTTTTATTATTCTTTCCATTACTTTTGTAAGTAGGTATACCGCAGCTAGTTAATGATCTTACCAGATCTGCCAGGAATTGTGAATTGTTGTATGTCCAGGACGCAAATTTACTTCGGCTTGAAGGGCAGAGTCTCGTTCGAGGAGGTTGACCAACCCGATCCCATTATGCGGTTTCTACGGGCATGTTTTGGCCGAGCTTACAGGCTCGGAAAACCCACGTTAAACCCGGCCTTGTGCCACATGCAACCCTTGTGGGGTGGCTAAATATCGTCCTTGCGACTAATCATTCTCTAGACATTTATGCCGTAGTGAATTAGTTTCTCCTTTGATCACAGTAACATTTTATACCAATCCTGTGGTCAACCACAAAAGATATTCAAGCACCCCTGTATAGTATACATGAGTAGTCCTACCAACATAACAGATTTAGTCCTATGAAGTCTTGAAGGACGTAACGCGTCACAAGTAAACTTTTCTATTTTGTCATACCATTTCCCCAATATATATATATATATATATATATATATATATATATATATATATATATATATGTATGCAGGTATGCAGTGAAATAGGAAAGAACACGTTAGTTAGATAATCCGGTGTTCCTTAATATTTAGCTTTATTTTCAAAAGGACAGTGCTCCATACAGAAGTAGAGCTTATATTATAATAATATTTTTAGTTTTTAAAAATATGATTCCTCCGCTGCACATAAAAATAATAAATAGAACTAGAACATGTAAAACCTGGGATGACCCATGCCCTCTGTGCCTACACGAAAAACTGCACATAATTAGATGTCTAAATAGTGAAAAGTTACTAAACCATAGACATGAGTTAACGGTGTTCTGTCGTCATCAAATGATTTTCGCATTAAATAATTAATAAATAGATTTAAACAAATTAAATCCATAATTTAAAAGCCTTAAAAAACTCAGCCCAATAATTATTGAGAAAAACCCTTTGATAAAAAAAGCCATGTAAATAAAAAAATAAACAAACAGATCAAATAGATAATAATGAAACATAACCTTCTAGTCACTCAACGACTAAAGGCAAACCCATAAATAAAAAAGACGCCGTCTGACTAGCATAAGCCAAAAACACTCTGGACATTGTAACTTGATACGCTTCTTTAGAAAGAGACTGGCCTGTAGATAAAAATTAATTCTTAATTCTTAGCCCCTTAAACCACCAAACTTCAACGGCCGAAACTAGCCGTTTCCATAGCAACAAATGTTCCAAATGATACCGTAGTTATAAACACCAGCTAACCAAAAGATAGCTTATTCCCAAATTCTCGCTTGACAAGGAAGCGGGTCCAGACGCCTTAACTCTTCATAACTTAAAAAATTATGTTAGGGGTCTCGGCTCTCGCTTTTGAAACATGAGAACTCTTATGTAGCGGAGGAATCATATTTTTAAAAACTAAAAATATTATTATATTATATATATATATATATATATATATATATATCCCATAATTATGGTATATTTTAAAACTATATTTCTTCCTTTTTCTCTTTTGTCTGTTTTGATTATACGGGTCAGCGATGCATTGTGGGTAGTCTATTGCAAGGGTACGAAGAGTCAAGCTGCTTTGAACACACTGACCTTAATGTCTGTTCCGCATATACAGTAAGTTATAAAGTTCCGCTGTCTTCCTTTATTTATAGCAGTGCATGGAAGGACAGTGTTTACCGTGTGGTCATCTCACCACAGAGGCTTTATCAGTGATCATGCAGTTTTTGGTCAATCCCAAGACCCCGCCCCGATAATCTTTGACCACATCTCGTATAGAGTTGAAAATATAGATTAAGTAAAAGAAGATTATTAAACGAAAATATAGCGAAATATTTATAATTTTATTGCTTCCCCATTTGTTTTCAGTGATTGTATTGTTAACACGTATACATTTGATGCTGTTTCTGATTATCTACGTATCAGTCTTTATAATTTTTTTTTTTGTTGTTTAGACGTCGCTTGTATATCATGTTGCTTTCAATCATTTGTATAATTTTGAATTAGTTTGGTGTGGTTTAGTTTGTTTTACTACATTTTTGTCGGCATTAAATCGCCCTCATTGTGTTATTTTATGCCGACAGTATTTTTTCTTAGTTGCTGGAAATTTTTTTCTTCAAAATGTATGTTTGATAATATTTGTTGTTTTCAGATTTATTATTTTATTTTCAAAACTGTAGTGCTGGTAAAATTTCAGTTTTTCAAAATTTATTGCTGGTAATTCTTTTTTCAAAAATGTACTGCTGTTATTTTTTAAAAATGTAATGCCATTAAAAATATTTTTTTCAAAACTTTATAGCTGGTAATTTTTCTTTTTTTTAAATTTATTGCTGGTAATTTTTTTCTTTTCGAAATTGCATTGCTGGTTCATTTTTTTTCAAAAATGTATTGTTGGTAAAATATTTTTTGAAAACTTTATACCTGGTAACTTTTTTTAAAAAAATTATTGCAAGTAATTTCCATAAATTATTGCTGGTAATTTGTTTTTTGTTTTTAATGTACTGTTGGCAAAACTTTTTTTCTTAAATGTATTGCTCTTAATATTTATTTTTAAAAATGTATGGCTGGTAATTTTTTTTTCAAAAATTTATTACTGATATTTTTTTTTTTAAATGTACTGCTGGTAATTTTCCAAAATGTATTGCTGGTAAAAACTTTCAAATATTTATAGCTGGTAATTTTGACTTTTTAAAAATTTATTGGTGGCAACAATTATTTTTCAAAAATTTATTGCTTGTAATATTTTTTTTTGTTTTTAATGTATTGTTGGTAAAACTTTATTTTTTCAAAAATGTATTGCTGTTGATATTTATTTTAAAAATGTATCACTGGTAATATTTCTTTCCAAAATATATTGCTGGCAATTTTTTTCATTCTCAAAAATGTATTGCTGGTAAGTTTATTTTTTCAAAAATGTTTTGGTGTTAAAATATTTAAAAAAAAATATTGCTGGTATTAAAACCTATTTTTATACTTTCATAACGTTTTGACCTGTTTTAGGGGATTACCTTTGCCAATAGCTGAGACCCCGACAGGTGTCACCACGCCGGGACAGGGTGGACCCGGGAACACCAGCAACCTAGAGGTGGTTCCACGTTTCTCGAAATCTTCCGATCAAGACCTCGCTGCCGGATGTAGTTTATCGTCTTACCCAAGACGCGGATGTAGTTTATCGCCATACCCAGGACGCTACAATTTTTTGAAATGTTGATTTAAGTGTGTAATAAAATTACATTTATTATAGTATTTAATTTGTATTATTGGAGATATAACATTGAAACATTTGTTAAAGTTTAAATATCTGCGGAGCATTGTAAGAAAGGATTGAAAATGCGACACTGTAACCCGAACATGCACGTGTCTAGTGAAAAAAAAAAGCATTTCAAAAGCTAGGCAGGGGGCTGAGAAACAGGAAACGATACCGGTAAATCAAAGGAAAGAGTGCTGGGTTGCTCTGTGATATCCATTCTCTTGTATAGCAGCGAATGTTGAACAATCTCGACACGGATGAGACAAAAACGTGAGGCAGCAGAAATGTTCTACAGGAAGGCACTGAAAATTCCATGGACGGAGCAGAGCTAGGAACAAATAATTCTTAAAGAAAATGGCAACAGAAAGAACACTTCTACAGAGAATCAGGAAAATACGGTTGCAATTCTTTGGACAATTAATCCGGAAGGAGGGCCTGGAAAAATTTATCTTCTCGGGGCATGTGGTTTACAAGCAGATAGGGGAAAACAGTGTGTCGCTGACCTGACGAACTTACGTGAAGTGATGAGGAATTAGGCCTTCGTGAAAACAGTTAAGAACTACACAAGATAGGACGTTATGGAGAGCCAGGATCGCCTGCATCCTGAACAGAATCGCTACATAGAAGTAAAATTGTATGATAAATACAATGAATGTTTGAAATAAATATATAATCTTTATATCTTCAGCAAGGGTTTTCTTTTTAAGATGTTGATACATAAGAAGATCAAACAATGTCCAACATCTTTATCCGGCAATCTGTGGTCCGTTGATCCCCATGGTCCGCTACTTTTTTAGTCAGGCGCTATTTCTTCGACGCGGCGCCAATGAGGGCAACGCTGTAGATTTCTGTCAATTTACGCTGTGTTTTGGTGATACGCACTTACGTATTTCTCATATATGGCTAAATACAGTATAGTGTGGATACATTATTCTTTTCACTTAGGCTTTTGTTTATCCTTTGTATTGCATGAAACGATAAAAAACTTGTTTGGAAGTATTAAGAAATGTTTCTTTTCTTTTCAAAGCCATGTACTAAATTTTATAACACAATAATGTACGAAGACTGGCTGAAAAATAACGAGACTGTGTGAGCTATGAGCATCGTTCACTGGGAGTTCTTGCCACACAGGCAGCCGATCAATCAGCAAGTCTGCAAAGAGATCCTGCAACGTCTGCTTCGTTCGCTACGCGATAAGAGACGACAGTTGTGACAGGGTAAATTGTGGGTGCTTCACGACGATAATGAACCTGTTCCCAACGCCCAGAGCATGCGGCAGATTCTGGATGAGATGACGTGTTGGAACAACCTCCTTATTCATCTGATCTTGCTCAATGAGACTTTTTCATTTTCCTCAAGCTCAATGAGGTATTCAAATTGACGAAGTAGTAATGGCTGGTCGCTATTGCTAAACGTTTATAGCTTCAATAGATTATTGTAATTTTTGCAGCTGGATTTATTGTTTAGTTTAGTATTTTTCGAAGAGCAATCTTATTTTTCATAATTCTTGTGGAGATCAATTATATGTTGACTAAATACAGAAATTACAGTTGAGTTGTCTAGATGTAACCGTAGGTTTTATGCTAAAAGTTTCTTTTCTCGCATAGTGGAACTGTCTTCCGGTTTCAGGATTTCCTGTCTTCTTTAACCTTTAAAAATTGAAATACCTTATCAATCATAATCTACTGTCCTCATTAAGCTCCTTCTATTATCGATGATTAGTAATGTTTCTGTTTTCTTATTCATTCCAACCCGTAAGACGTTTGAATCTTAGAAGCTTTACTGATTTACTTGGGGTCAAATCAATAATCATTTTCACACAAATGGACTCACCCAAGGTATACATATACTACTGCCAGTGAATACCCGGCAGTACGTTAAGTCAAGTCATAGAGTAGTAGTAAGAACGTAGAGTCGGTCGAATAGATAGACAGAATCATACAGAGGAGGATAGTACAAGAGTCACAGTAACGAACACTTAGACTCAATAAGAAGTCATACGGCGATACGTCGATACCAAAGACTATATATATATATTTTCCTACTAACCCGTATTCCTGGAACTACTAACCTGTATTACCAGTTTGTATTATTACGTTAATACATTTATTTCCTATATTCATTCTTGGCGTTTGTTATTATTTGCTACCGGATTTTATCACGGTATCCACAACAATAAGTAATAATGAATTTTAAATGTGTATTTTTATCAACAGGTGTAAATTATCGGTGTCTCAAATTAAATGCACTACAATTGCAAAAATGTGGGGACATACAATAGAATATATGTCTAAAGCTTTTCCAAACTTCGATTTATAACCATGTTCTTATTTCTAAATCATAATTAGATATAAAATCTGATATTGTCTAATTATTTAGATGTTAGAAGATATTTTTTTAAAAAATCATTGTCTTTGCTACGGGCCTTGCTGAGGAAATGGGCATTATTAAGTAAATTTGTCAAAATTCTCAAGAACATCAAAGTAAATTAAGACGAGACAATAGAATATAACGCCCCGCGAAGCAAAGCAAGTATATGACATTACGTGATGAGATACTGGAAGACCAAAGTAAATCTATTTTCATAGCGCCTCTAAGAAGCCAGGGGCAAAGGAATGTTAATTCCATCAGACAATTAGTCTAATGAGCCAAATAATAAAACGTATCATCCGGACTTTGATATATAGCGCGTGCAGCAGAATCAGACAAGAAATAGTATAAGAATATTTTGTTAAAAAATAATGGAACGAGGAGTGCAGTATATAGGCTTAGAATGATATCGGAAAGAAAGACAGAAGAATGTATAGCTGCGTTTTATAGATTATGCGTTTCATAAAATAATGTTTGAATTGCTAGGTAAGCTTGACATATTTGGGAAAGATATTAGAATAGAAAATGAGTTCAATAAATAGAGGAAATATAGAACGGGATATAAGACAAGGATGTGACGTCTCAACAGACTTATTCAACCAATAGAGTGAGACGATACTGAGAGAATTAAAAGTCCTACTAGCATTCATTCCTGGCGGCCACTAACTTAACAGAATAAGACATGCATATTAAACAGTGTTGATAGCATGCACAGAAATGGAACTATAAAAACCTCTGTAAGATTTTCTGAAGGAGAGCAAGCAGAAAAGAACGATAACATCAAATGAAAGAAGATAGACTGCATGGTGTTAAGCAAAACGAACAAACATACTAATTGCAAATTTGAGCTAACAGTTTAAACAACTATAACAATTTAAATAACTGGGAATTGCGTTAACATAGTTCAGAGAGTGCAAAAACTGAAGAACAAAGTTGCATCAGGATAGCGAAAGATGCTTTCAAAAAGCTAAGCAAATATTAAGACACAGAACATTATAACCTTGCTTTGAGTGCAAAGACTAAAACGAAAAGAGAGAAAAATTTAACTCAGTTAGTCAGAGAGATGATAGATGTGTTACAAACCACTCCAAATAGTGATTTACTCACTCTCAACAATCACAACACTAATCATATAGAAAAAGGCGTTGCTATATCACCCTTAAAAAGAAGATGCACATGGGTTGGACAAGATAATTGGAAGCGGTGCGAATTCCACTCCTATATTTCAAAGAACTATTATATTAAAAACTTTAACTAAAACTTTGTAATTGCAGGCTATATCTATTGTAAATAGGTTTATTTATCTAATTTACTTTCTTTGTCTTATTTATTTTTAGAATTTATTAAAATTTAAGCTAAATGCGTGACCTATCCCAGCTCGAAAAGGAGCAGCTCGCATGGCAGGAGACTCGATCATTAAGGTTGCTGAACTGTTTGGTTTTTCAAGAGCTACCATATCAAGAACTATGACGCAATTCGAGAAACAGGGCAAATCCTCTAGCAACCATAGCAATTCCGGCCGGACTTGCAAACTTACTGACAAGGAACAACGTGCATTGAAATGAAATGTGGCAAAAAATCATCGGACTACTGCGGCCAAAGTGACTGTTGAATTGAATAATCATCTGAATAGTCCAGTTTCTACTAAAACTGTTCATCGTGAGCTCCATAAGGCTGGATATCATGGAAGAGCCGCCGTAAGGAAACCTCTTCACTCCACTCGAAACATTCAGAAGACGTTGAAGTGGTTCAAAGATCACAATACCTGGTCTGCAGACCAATGGACACAACTCATATTCTCACACGAGTTCAGTTTTTCTCTTTTGCTAACTTCAGGGCAAGTTTATGTGTGGAGGCAGCCCAAATAAACTTACAACCCTGACTGCCTTTTTCCAACAGTGAAGCATGGAGTTGGATCAGTGATAATTTGGGCCGCCATATCATGGAAATGTCTTGGTTCAATAGTTGCCCTGCATGGTAGAATCAACAGCAAAGATTACCTGAACATTTTGTGAGATCATGTTCATCCAATGGCCCAGACTTTATTCTCTGATGGTGACTCCATATTTCAAGACGATACTGCTCCGTTATATACGGCTCGAATGGTTTAGAATTGGTATGGAGATGATGAAAGTGAGCTAGAACACATGGTGTGGCCTCCCCAATCTCCAGATATCAATATTATTGAACATTTGTGTTTAATTTTGGTGCGACAATTTAGGAGTCGCTATCCTTCACCGTCGTGTTTTAAAGAGCTGGAGCAGGTTTTAATGAAAGTATGGCTGGAAAGTCGACTGGATGAAGTCAGGAAGCTGTATGATTCCATTCCTAGTTGTGTTAAAGCTGTATGTGAGGCTAAAGGACGATCAACTCTATATTAAATATATTTTGAATTTAACAAGTCTTTCAATTTTTTTGTCCAACACTTGTATGTAATTGAAGCGACAGATTACAGTTCTACAGAGGAATCCCCTATATTATATGGAACTACAAAGTTTTAGATGAACTTGAAACAAAAATGACTTTTCTACTTAACAAAAACAATAGACAGTTGAAATTTCTAAGATATTGAGGAAAAAGGGCTTGGGAAATGTGATACTCACAGGACAATTAAGAAGTATGACGGACAGAGGTAAACAACGCATAATCTACCTAGAAAGTTTAATTAAATGGATGGCGGAGGTTTTTTTTTTCTTTTCTTTTTTTAAGCTTATCACCCCAAGCAAGGCTGGAGGCACCTAGCACGCAAGGGGTTACAGAAGGTTTGGAGGAAGAGCAGATAGGATTGGTAAAGGAGAGGATGTTGAGAACGATAGTGGATCGATCAAGGCAAGGGGGTTACAGAAGATTTGGAGCGAGAGCAGATAGGAATGAAAGGGGAAAGGATGTGGAGAAGGGAAGTGGATAGATCAAGGCAACTGGAGATGTCGATTGACGTTACACTTAAATAGTTGGAGATTGTATTTGTCAGGGAAACAGGAATAAGGAAGGGGGTTCCACGGGCGAGATGTGCGAGACATGAAGCTATTGGAGTAGAAGAGACGTCTACATCTAACAGTTTCAACGGTGAAGGGGTGGGAACGGGATGCCAGCCTCGTAGGACGTTTAAATTCATGAGGCCTAGGAACCAGCGAAAGCAGCTCCTCGGGGCAATTACCGTGAAAGTATTTGTAAAAAAGACAGAGCGAGGCAACGTCGCGTCTGTGAGAGAGCGACTGCAGACGAGATGGCAGATCAGGGCCAATTACATTGCATATCCGTCTGTGGATCTTATCAAGAACCCTGAGGTAAACAATAGGGGGTTGCCATAACCAAAATATAACATTTATTAAGAGATACAAAGTACAGGAAATCGTGAAGCCCCACAATCACCAACGTCCTGAAGGGACACAGCACAAAGAAGAAGATGAAAATAAAAATAAAAACTTTCACAAAATAGAAATAGTTTTCAGTCTTATGATTCAAAACAAAAAATGTTTGGGTGAGACAGGAGATTGCCTATTTGTAATATCTAGGAAGAAATCCCAGCATGCATCTATAGTATTTATCAAGACATTTTGGGAAGGGAGGGTTTTACCTGTCATTCTCCGAGATTAGGACCAACTGACCTTTTTGTAATAGGTTCCTTCTCTGTCCATTATATTTAGACTAACCACTAAGTAACCTTTACTACTTGGATTTAATATATTAATATTTCTGCCTTTATCATTTTAAGTGAGGTTCACCCGGTATAAGACGCTGGTACCACTCGAAGTAGATGGTTACAGAGCCACAGGTTATGCGGATAGGTGGGCAGGATAAAGATTAACCCTCGACTTGAAAATGATAAAACTCTATTGATCGGGGAAACATAATCTTTGAATTTGTTTCCACAGAGCAGAAACTTTTACACTTTTGAAAATTAACGGAAACGCTCCTCACTGGGTAATTTTAATCCTTTCACCTCATTCATGGCTAAAATCCACTGGCACGCAAGGCCTTACAGAGACTGATATTGAAAGAGAATGTCAGTCATTCAGTTCTTGTGCTATGCGTGATATGCGCTTAGGTGATTATGTATCTTTCGATACATGAATGACGAGGCAGATTTTTTTTCCCGCAGTAGGTTGCCATTTTCTTTCTGCGGTAGACCAGTTGCCATCCAAGGCTGTCGAACCCGGTCTCTCCTGCTATTTATCCTTAACCGGGGGAGAAGTACAGGATACCATACTTTTCCCAAGGGTATTAGCACATAAGTGAATGCAATGGATTCGACTGGAATTCGAACTCAGCTCTCCGATTCCTCAATCCGAGCCGCTATCCATTATTCCACCGTGCCTCCGGAAAGTGAATGAGAAGATTGAAAATGGGGGGGGGGGTGATGAAAGAGCAAAAAGGAACAGGCTTCAAAAAGACAGATGATGGCAATTGACGTTGCATTTAATTTTTCCATGAAGATTGTAGTCATCAAAGAATCAAAATAACCAAAAGGAGTTCTAAAGTTGGGCCGTGCCAGAAAAGCACTCTTAGAGTAGAAATTACGGTCGCAACTAGCAGGTTTAACATTGAAGTGGTAATACCGAGTTGCCAATATAGTAGTACGCTTAAATTCATGTAGTGGTGCCACCTTGAATAGATATTCGTTACCATGAAAATATTTGTAGACAGAGGGAAGACACGCCATATCAGTGAGAAAACAACCGGAGAAGAAATGCTAGGTGAGGATTGATTACATTACAGACCATCCTCTGGATTTTGTGAAAAAATCTCGAGATGCACAGTAGGAAAACCAGATCAGATATGGCAACAGCATTCAATACAGGAACGAATGGTACATTTATAAATGTACAACACGGCTACAAGCGAGAAAAGTTTTCCGACACAGAACAGTGAAGCAATCTTCCTTGCAGCAGTCGTAGCAATTTACACGATATCGTCACTCCAAGTCATGGCAAGGCAAGAAGGCGTACAACGTTCTGCATCAGCCATTCTGATAGTAGACAGGAAAAAAAATTAATTACATCTGTTTTTCCTCTATTTAAGTGTCAATCATTATATTTATTATCATTTTTATTTCCTTTGATATGTGGTGTACACTTATTTCTTTCCAGATCCCGACCAGAGACCTGAGGTCAGAAATGGCATCATGATATTTTCCATTCAGGAGTTTTGAAAAAAAACACTCATATATAGATAAAGCTCTTCGTAAGGCGTGGACTGTATTTGTGAGTACAATTATTCGTATTAATTTAAGACAAGGGCTACCAGGAAAACCTTCAATGAGTCTATTAGAACCTTTTCAATAAATCCGAGGGCTCCAACTACAGTCAGTGTTTTTGATGTCCTCATGTACATTTGTGAGATTTCGTTTTCAAGGTACTTGTATTGAGATAGTTTTTTGAAGATTTTCAAAGATGCATTACAATCGGCAGGGACTACAAATACAATTTTTTTTGGCGATCTCTGATCACGATGTCTTAGCAATTACCTTTCATTGCTCTCACTGTTATTATTATTATTATTATTATTATTATTATTATTATTATTATTATTATTATTATTGTTATCATTATTATTGTTGTTATTATTATTGTTGTTATTATTAATATTATTGCTGTTATTATTATTGTTGTTATTATTATTATTATTGTTATTACTATTGTTATTATTATTGTTGTTATTATTATTATTTTATTATTATTATTGTTATTATTATTGTTGTCATTATTATTATTGTTATTATTATTGTTATTATAATTATTGGTATTATTATTATTGTTGTTATTATTATTATTGTTGTTATTATTATTATTTTTGTTGTTATTATTAATATTGCTGTTATTATTATTATTGTTGTCATTATTATTATTGTTATTATTATTTTTATTATAATTATTGTTATTATTATTATTGTTATTATTATTGTTGTTATTGTTGTTGTTGTTGTTGTTATAGTTGCTATTGTTATTCTTGTTATTCTTGTTGTAATTCTTGTTATTCTCGTAGCTGCTGCTGCTGGTACAAATGTCACGATTCTTTTATTCACTTTCCTGATTATCGTCTTTTTATTGATTTATTGTCCCCGTTCATATTTAGGGTTAGTAATTATTATGTCGTGGATTCTAAGTTTAGCGGCAGGGAACACGGTTCGAATTCCAGAGTGG
The DNA here is from genome assembly GCA_964036315.1 of Acanthosepion esculentum. Classification (NCBI taxonomy): domain Eukaryota; kingdom Metazoa; phylum Mollusca; class Cephalopoda; order Sepiida; family Sepiidae; genus Acanthosepion; species Acanthosepion esculentum. Next base: position 88,278,529 of record OZ038505.1, on the reverse strand, counting down.
TGTTACATTCACTTTCGGTAAAATAGTACATGAGGTTAAGCGTGCTACTAGATTGGAAAATATGTCGAGATGGAAACGTCAGCTCTATTTGAACAGTTTCTGTTCTCGCACGTTTAACAGGCGATTTATTTCTTCCCTGTCACAATCGTCAAAAAATAAATTCAACCCCAATCACTATCTTCCATTTTTCTTGAATCCTTTTGTTATATTGTCATTTCTCCTCACTTCTCTTCACTAAAGTTTGGTTCATTCTTATCCACCTACAGTAAACAATTCTGTAGTAGTGACATTGTCGCTTTGCTTGGATGAAAATACCCTAAAAATTGTATGTATTTATATTTTCTTCGCCAACTAGAGGTTAATTAATAGCGCGAAGGTTCTAGAAGAAAAGTAACACTGGCGCAGCATATTCTAGCTAATAAAAGTGTACAGTTTAAATGATCTCGATTGTGGTCGTTTTGTCAATCATTTATGTTAACACAAAAACAGTTGCTTTTTCGGTAGTCATCATAGGAGCGTCAATAAGTATGGTGGCTCGTGTTCGAATTCTCAGTGAGACAGTTCAGTTTGCTTTCGCTGAAATAACTTTGGAAAGATATAAATTATTTTCTTCCCTTCCATCGCACACGGAGTTAACAGCTGGTCAGGATGGACTCTCTCCGTTGTGGTTAACAACCAGTCGTGGAGAAGGAAAATATAAATCAAAATCCGGTTGGGTGTGTTGCTAGTAACTTCCCCTCATAAAATGCACTTTACTATGGCAGCTGCAAGATCTGACGTAGTCAGGCTGTGGCCCTCTACTCCGCAGGGCAGATTATATTGTTAACATAAAAAGATAAAATATTGCTTCATTGTTTACACTATTTTAATCACTCTCTATTTGTTCTTTTCCTTTTCAGATTGTTTCATTTCACCTGATTCACTCTACTTATTTATCACCCTCCTCAAGAAATTATGCCCGTCACAAATTATAGTTTCTCTTATATGTTAATGTATTTTTCTGTTTTATTTTTCTGACTTTATTCTTAGAAATTGCACAAGAATGGTATTCACTTTTATCCCACATTGCTTTTTTTCTTAAGACTGATCAGCTATACCAACTTTCTTTTTCTTTATTTCTTTCTTTCTTTCTTTCCTTCTTTCTTTCTTTCATTCTTTCTTTCTTTCTTTCTTAATCTTTATTTCTTTCATTTATTCTTCCTGATTCTCTATATTTTTTATTTCTTTCTTTTCATTTCTTTTTCTTTTTACATCCTTTTACTTTTTCTTAATCATTATTCTGCGTTTTTCTCTCTTTATCTGTTTCTTACTCTTTCTCCGATTCCATTCCTTTCTTTCTTTCTTTCTCTATCTTTATTTTTCTCATTCATTATTTTTTGTCTCTAACTTTGTTTAATCTTTCATTCTTTCTTATTACTTTATTTTTCTATCTTTCTTAATCATGATTTATACTTTTATTTTTCTCTCTTTATCTATGTTTCTCTCTCTTCGTTGCACTTTCTTTCTTTCATTTTTCTCTTTCTTCATTCTTTCTTTCTCCATCATTCTGTACTTCTTAATTTTTAATTCTTACATTAATTCTAATTTTTCACATCCTTTACTTTTTCTACGTCTCCTTCTTTTTTTCTCATTCTACCTTTATGTCTTCATTTCATTTTCTCTCTTTCTCAATTTCTTCTTCCTTAATTTTCTTTCATTCCTTTCATGTAATTCTTTCATTTGTTGTTTATTTTTACTTTCTTTCTTTTTTCGTAATCTTGATTTTTCATTCAATCCTATTTTTCTTTCTCTTTTCATTCTTTCTTTCGCTCTCCTATGTTTGTTTCTTCCTTCTTTTTTTTTCTCTGCTGTTTTCTTTCTTATCTTCATATTTCTTAGTTTTTCTTTCTTTCATAATCTGAATTTTTTTCATTCCACCATTTTCCTTCTTTCACTTTTTCATTATAATTTCTTCAATTTTCTCTTCATGATCTCATGTTTTCACCCTGATTTCCTTTCATTCGTTTTCCTCTTTCTCTCATTCTCTCTTTCTTTCATTCATTTTTTACATTATGTCTTTTTTCATGCTGTATTACATTTTTTGTTTATTAGTCGATATTTCTTTGACTCATTTTCCCATTGTCTCTCTATTTTTTCTTCTTTATTTCTGAACAGATATTACATTCATTTGACATTTTTCAATTATTTTCTTTCTTCCTCTGCCTCTTCCTTCCTTTCTCTTTCGTTCTTGATTTGTTTCATTTTTCGCTTTCTTCCGTCTTTCTTTCTCCCCATTTTCGTTCTTTCTTTTTAATTTTTATTTCATATTTTCTGTCATTTTATTTCTTTCTTTCTTTTTGTCTTTCTTTCCTTCACTTCCTTTCATTTCAGATTTTTTTTATTTTTCCTCATTCTTTCATTTTCTTTCTTCTTTCTTTTTTCTTTGTTCCCTTTCTATCTTTCTTAATCTCTATCCATTTCTTCATTTTTTTCTCTTTTGTCGCTGTCGTTCTTTATTTATTTTTCTTTTCTTTTTTTCTTTTTCTCTTTCTTCTCTCTTTCTTTCTTCATCATTTTATTTCTTTCTTTTTCTCTATTTCTTTCTTTCATTCATTCATTTTTTTCTTTTCTTTCTTTCCGTCTTTATTTCTTTTATTCAATCTTTCTTTCGTTGTTATTCTTTCTTCCTATATTAAATTTTCTTCTTTCCGGCATCGGTTTTTTAAGTCTACCCTCATTTTGATTTTTCCTTGTTCTCAAGAATTTTCCACACAATGTGTTCGCGTTGGGGAAATTCAGACCCACCAGTTACCAAATTACAAGTCAATTTTGCGTTAACGTTCGATGAATTGTTTGTCGAAAAGAGTTTTCAGCAGCCTTCCTTCCAATTTTCTGCCGGATGCTTTCCGAGACCGTATTCCTATCTATATGCTAAACAAGAATTCTTCTAACGTCCATTTTCTATTCCTTCTTTACTTTATTTCAGGTTCTTTCTTCTGGCAGAAATTCAAAATAATAATAATAATAGTAATAATAATAATAATAATAATAATAATAATGATGATAAAAACAAAAATAAATATTATAAAATAATGTAATGAAATGAAAGAAATAATAGCCAACGTTTAGTCCAGTTCTATTCGGTTTCCTTTTCCACCAGAAGCTGTTAATCTTTCTCGCGATATCAAAATGTCGTTGAGCATTGCATAAAACTCAGAGAAAGTAGATTGGCATTTGTTATTATACTTTATGCTGCGTCATTATCTTCTGTCTCTCTGCGCCATTTTATTTTTTCCCTTTTTCTCGTAGCATGAGACACATATTCACGACGCATGCGTGCGGAATGGGGTAGATTGCTCATATTGTAAACAGATGGCATTGTTAGTGTTTATATTGTGCATTGAGATTCCATGGCATCTACAATATACATGCTTATGCAATATTTATAATTTATACTTATATGATGTAACTCTTTTAAGAAATATAATTATTGTAAATCTGTAAAGGAAAAAAATAGAAGAATGCTGAATATTGAAGATATCCAGGAAAAAAAAAACAATATATATATATATATATATATATATATATATATATATATATATATATATATATATATATATATATATATATATATATATATATATAGTAAACTAACAAAACGGTTGGCATATAATCCAAGTGGATACTAGTAATATAAAATATTAAAACTCATCCACAAAAATAGCTCAACGTATTTATTTTATGGTTTATATATATATATATATATATATATATATATATATATATATATATATATATATATATATATAATTCTGCGGCATATTTTAATTCACGAATGCTTCATTAAACAACATATACATATTATGTCTATATATTTTTATAACAATCCTTTCTTTATCTCTAATTAACTTCTTGATATTAAATTGAAATTCAGAAAGGAAGGCACCATATTTTTTGTCAACCCAAATTCATTCTGAGATGTGAATTGCGAAAAGAAAATTAATGTAACTGTGATTGTTGCTATGGAGATTTTTGTAATTACGTGTGAACACGTTCTGTTATAACTATTTTAACATTTTAAATTTACCCGTAGTACCAATGGTGCGTTTTTTGTAAACAAGCGTCTACAATATAACGGCACAAAGCAGAGATGTTCAAAATGCAAATGGCATTAAATATTAATCAAATCTATTTGGAAATATTGCCACTAGAACTGTAATCGATTGTGTGCATTGTTCGTTGGTTTCATTTGATATAGTGTGCCTCAAAGATTGCAAGACATATGTCCACCATTTTACAGATTCAAATTTCTTAGCAAAGAAACTTACGAAAAGTAATATCGTACTAACTCTATAAACGACCCACATCTTTTTTTTTTTGTCCAGCATTAAGGTTTCTGTTCCAAATATGAGAGAGCATTAGATGACCTAAATGATTCATATTTCCTTCATTTTCGCTTTCAATGTGACAAAATTTAAAATTAACAATCTCAACACTAGGTATTTACTCTGTCTCACCACTAAGACGAGTCGTTACACAATGTCTTTTTTAAGGTGGGGACCCGAGCGCGTACACTCGGGTAAGGAACAAAAATTGCCTGCAGCTCTCGCAACCGTCGCTTGCGCTGACCTCGGTGCGAGCACCGTTCATCTCTGGTGCAATGAGAGGGCGTGGCCTCGGGCAACTGTTCCTCAGGACTGGGCACCACTCAGTATAATTTATCTAGGTTGCGACATTGTCCTTCTGAGTGCACTGTGCCCAAAGACAGAGACACAACTGAGAGATGATATATGTGTCGCACACCACTCCAAAGAATGATTTACACACTCTCAACAATCTCAACACTAATCATATAGAAAAAGGCGTTGATACATGAATTTTAGAAAAAAAGATGTATCTCCCATAACTTTCGCTCGAGCGACAATAGATACGTCTGTGTCAAAACATCATGAACTTTTGTTCCAATCAAATAGATTTGGTTTGGTTTGTTTTGCGGCATATCAACCTCAATGGGTCATTTAATGCCAACAAAATTTTTATTTGTGGTAATATTTTTTCTTCAAAAATATATAGCTGGTAATATCTTTTTTTTTTTAAATGTATTGCTGGTAATAAATTTTTTACAAAGTATTTCTGGTATTAAAAACTATTTTTATATTTACATATTGTTTTGACCCCAGTTTTGGGTGGTTAACTATTTGACCATAGTTGGGACCCTAACAGGTGCTACCACCCGGGTCAGAGTGGACCTGGGGACACCAGCAATTAAGAGGTGGTTCCACGATCCTCAAAACGTCCTGATCAGAGGCCTTGCTGTTGAACGTAATTTATCGCCTTACCCAGGATTACGGATCAAAAAGACTGGCAGCAATATTTAATAAAAATCAGAATTAATATTAAATGAAACAAAGTTAATGTCGGATGAGAATTTTAACATGAAACTCACGATGCTCTTCATGTTCTTTCCGGAACAACATGTTACGTACATTTGTTTAAGTCTCCCAACGACAAATGTTTTCAGGTTTCTCCTTGTCATCTTAAAATTGCTTGCATTTGGGATCATTATTAAGGGAACGTATGATTTTCTTTGTGACATAGTAAAATCTTGTTTGAAGCAAATAACAGCTGTGTAATAACAATTCTCTTTTATGGCAGTGAATGCTAGCCAGTTTCCCAACAGATGAAGAAAAATATGGAAATGCCATGAACGGATATTATAAGCAAAGAAGACGTTTTATGGATAATGGGCACAAAAATGACAATTACATTCAGAATAAGAAAGAGACAGGTGAAATCTATAGGACATGTAATGAGGATGAATTGCTTGGAAATTTTGACACTCACAATACATATCGAAGTTAAAATCGGACATTGAATACTACTTCTATTTATGATCTTGTACTTCTGGTATATAACCTGAGATGATTGTCAAAAATCAAACGTTCTGTAATATAACCAAGCCTGACCTGACAGATAGACACAGTTCCACACTCTCTTTTCTATAAATATTTTCCTGGCAACTGTTCTGATTAGATTTTTCCCCCCAGTGACTAAAATACATAAATTAAAGTTCCCTAATATATTGGAAACTAGGTTTCATCGGTTTTCTGTGGAACAAGCTATCTACCACCGCCATTTCTATTCAAACAGTTTTTTCTCGGACTTCTCACCTGTGGACTTTTCTTTCGATTTCTCCCTTTCCTGCCACTTACAATCTTGAATTATTTAAATGTAACGTCAATCGCCATCTTCCGTCTTCCTGAACCCTGTTTTTTATTGTCCATTCTCATCACTTCTACTCACTAAAGTTTTCTCATTTTATTTCATTCCCTGTAATCCTTTGCATCCTAGTGGCATTATAAACTTGCTTAGGGTGCAAAGACTAAAAAGAAACGAGAGAAAAATTTAACTCAGTTAGCCAGAGAGATGATAGATGTGTTACAAACCACTCCAAATAGTGATTTACTCTCTCAAAAATCTCAACACTAATCATATAGAAAAAGGCGTAGCTACCTCACCCTTAAAAAGAAGATGTACAGGGGTAGGACAAAATAATTAGAATAGGTGCAAATTCCACTCCTATATTTCAAAGACCTATTATATTAAGAACATTAACTAAAACTTCGTAATTGCAGGTTATATCTATTGTAAATAGATGTATTTATCTAATTTACTGTCTTTGCCTTATTTATTTTTAGAATTTAGTAAAACATAAGCTAAGTGCTTGACCTCTCTGAGTTCGAAAATGGGCAAATTATTGGAGCTCGCATGGCAGGAGACTCGATCACTAAGGTTCCTAAACTGTTTGGTTTTTCAAGAGCTACCATATCATGAACTATGATACAATTTAAGAAACAGGGTAAAACCTCTAGCAAGCATAGCAATTCGGGCCGGACTTGCAAACTTACTGACAGGAACCGATGTGAATTGAAACGCAATGTGGCAAAAAATCATCAGACTTCTGCGGGCAAAGTGACTGCTGAGTTGAATAATCATCTGAATAGTCCAGTTTCTACTAAAACTGTTCATCGTGAGCTCCATAAGGCTGGATATCATGGAAGAGCCGCCGTAAGGAAACCTCTTCTCTCCACTCGCAACATTCAGAAGACGTTGAAGTAGTGCAGAGATCACAATGCCTAGTCTGCAGACCAATGGAAGCAAATCATATTCTCAGACGAGTCCAGTTTTTCTCTTTCCCTAACTTCAGGGTAAGTTTATGTGTGGAGGCAGCCCAAATAAACTTACAACCCTGACTGCCTTCTTACAATAGTGAAGCATGGTGGTCGATCATTGATAGTTTGGGCCGCTATATGATGGAAATTTCTCTGTCCAATAGTTGCATTGCGTGGTAGAATCAACAGCAAAGATTACCTGAGCATTTTCGGTGATCATGTTCATCCAATGGCCCAGACTTTATTCCCTGATGGTGACTGCATCTTCCAAGAAGATAATGCTCCAATATATACCGCTTGAGTGGTTAAGAATTGGTATGAAGAGCATGAAAGTGATTTAGAACATATGTAGTGGCCTCTCTAATCTCCTGTTATCAATATTATTAAACATTTTTCGTGCATTTTGGAGCGACAAGTTAGGAGCCGCTATCCTCCACCGTCGTGTCTTAAAGAGCTAGAGCAGGTGTTAATGGAAGAATCGCTGAAGACTTCTCTGGCTGAAGTCAGGAAGCTGTATGATTCCAGACGTATTAAAGTTGTATGTGAGGCTAAAGTAGGACCAACTCGATATTAAGTAAATTGTCTTTGAATTTAACAAGAGTTTCAATTATTTTGTCCAGTCCCTGTATGTGCCATAATTTCACTCTTTTATAGAATGTATGAAGAATGGTAAAAGTGATTGTAAAATGCAGAATGTTAATAGGGAGCTACAAAGTATAAGATGTTGAGAGACAAGATCTTCAAATTCCTGAAGGGCCACGGTACATAGATAAAGAAAGAAAAAGTATTCAAATTTATATGTAATTTAATATGTTCCCTCTGCAATAATTATTGTGTGACAAGCGTGAATCCATTTCTTTTTTCCGCTACTATAGACTAAAAAGAAGGTTAGACTGGTCAATCTTGCCTACTTGAAAATGGGCTACAATTAATTGAAAACCCTTGGAAATGCAAGAGGAAAGCAACTCTGCCTTTACTTCTTATATGTGCCGCGTTCCTTTAGAGATCATGGATCTCCAAAACTTTCCTATCTCATGTGACTCTTAGCAGTTTTTTATGAATTTCCTATGGGTACACCCGATACGGTTTGAGTTCAAAGATTCCCTCTCCTAGACAGATTGTTACTGAAGCCTATAAGACCCAGTTAGTACTGCTATTTTTGCCATAGTTTCGGGGAGTGATTCATTACTTTCCCAAGGGTTGTAGCATACAAGCGAGCGTACCGATCTCTCCGATCCTCAGTCTGTGCCGATAACTAATACTCCACTATGTCCATAATTAGAAAAATATTATTCAAAAAATTTTTAAAATGTATTTTATTAAAGGGCTTTTTACCTGCCATATTGCGATATTATTTAGGAGTATTTAATTAAATATCCGAATATCATTATTTCGATAATCACGGAATTACATGTCTTAAATAAACCTGGAAAAATCAATGTCGGCTCAATATACATATATATATATATATATATATATATGTATGTATGTGTGTGTGTATGTGTGTGTGTGCGCGCGCGTGCACGGAGGTACCATTTATATTTATACGGAGGTCTCATTTAAATAGACACGGAGATCTACCTAACTCCATATTCCTTGGCAAGACTAATATAATGGACTCATACAAATGCAAAAATATGTTAACAATTATGGAAGCATTTTGAATTAGAAAAAGAAAAAGGCAACAGTTAATAACATCAACGATAAACATAGGCAAAATCTACTGAGCGGCTTTGGTACTCGCTCAACAGAGCTAAATCGAGGTAAATAGAGTAAATAATATGGATAAAGTCTATAGGGAGGAGAGAAAAAAATTAAATGGTAATTAATTGGAAGCCTAATACAAAGTACTTCTGTTTTCTCTCTCCCAATACACATTGTCCATTGTTTTTTGTTAATATAATTTACCCTATTTACCTCGATTTAGCTCTGTTGAACGAGGTACGAAAAACGGGTTAGCTCGCCCGTTTTTCATTTTTACATTTTATTATCATGAGTGCTGATAATAAACTATTTTTGGTTTGTTTATGGCAGTGACATATATATATATATATATATATATATATATATATATATATATATATATATATATATATATATACATACATATATATATATATATATATATATATATATATATATATATATATATATATATATATATACATACATACATTCACCTTATTTATTGACTATATATATATACGAGGGTCATTCAATAAATAAGGTGAATTTTTCGGTATAAGGACATCTAATACAGATAGAATCTTACTCTTTTTATTTTTTGGGGGGATTTACTTCTTTTTCGCATGGATTTATTTTCTTTTGCAGTTTAAAAATAAACTTTGAGAGTTTTGGCGATTAGCAAAGATGGCCGACCAAGAAGCATGCTCCAGGATTGAACAGCGGTCAGTTATCAAGTTTTTGGTTGCTGAAGGGTGCAAACCTGTTGAAATTCATAGGAGAATGTCAACTGTGTATGGTGCCAAATGCTTCAGCCAAGTGGGCTAAATTGTTTAAAGAAGTACGGAGCAGCGTAGGACTATACTGGATGAACATATACATTGTTTTGAAATTTGCGTATGAACTTAGGAATATCAAAATAGTTCCATTGCACGACGTTCTAGTTGAATCCAATAATTCCTTTTCTACTTCACTATACGAAAAAAGCATATGCACAAACTCCCGCCCTCATAGCTATAATAATGAATCTACACTTAAATACAAATAAGAACTAATAAAAATCGTCCTATTTTAAAAAGAGCGTACGATATCAAGTCCACTACCAAATTTTTACTTAAATAACACAGTAACGCAATATAAATCATTTCTCCAAATTCATAATAATCAGCTAAATGAAACTGCTTATTTTGAAACTGAAAAATATTAACTCAAACCATATTAGCATGATATTAATCTTAATATATTTTATAGAAAACTACTACAGATATATATATATATATATATATATATATATATATATATATATATATATATATATATATATATATATATATATATATATATATATATATATATAGTGAACTCTCCCGTTGTAGTCGATGTATGAGGGTCAGTATTTCAGTTACTAGGAACCGACAGCCAGACATAAGTATATGTGATTTAATTATAGTGGTGAAGTTATTTTGCAGTAACAGCAACATTTTTTGAAGGGCTGAATATAGAGACATGGTTCACTACGTGCCACAAGTTTCCCAAACAAACTTCCGCAAGTTTTGAATTCAGAGTTGTCCTTCCCCTAGGCCAGATACCCTCCAAGGTTATACAACCCAGTCTTTCCTGCTAATTACACATAGCTGGCGGTAGAAGAAGAGAACTTATACCTTTCTCAAGGGCATTACTACGGATTCGACTGCAATTCGAACTCGATAAAAAGTACACACTTTGGTTAAAAATCCATTCGGTTATAATTTATTTCATGAATATATTCTTGAAATAAATTGTAACCGCAGGAATTTTTAAGAATCGTCTCTTCTTCTTCTTCTTCTTTTTCTTCTTCTTCTTCTTCTTCTTCTTCTTCTTCTTCTTCTTCTTCTTCTTCTTCTTCTTATTATTATTATTATTATTATTATTATTATTATTATTGTAGTATAATTATATTGCTCTGGTACTTACATTGAGCTCTCTTTTGGTTAATATCCTTGCATTACCCCAGCCAATATATATATATATATATATATATATATATATATATATATATATATATATATATATATATATATATATATATATATATATATATAATTTTATCTCAATATAAAGCCAAGCGCCACAAAAATATAGGATTACTGAATGAACATTTTCTATTAGCGTGTGAGAAGGAAAAGTTTAAGAAGTACGTTTTATAAGGTTATGTAGAAGAGATAATCTTTATCCTTAGCGGTGCTTTGGCATATATATGCATTTACATAAAGTTGAAGCCTGTCTGTCGTTTTGTTTGTTATCAAACTCCTCCTATTACTTTGGAGATAGAATACCATAAAGACATATATTCTTAAACTACATTGCCCAGGTACTTGGATAAGGGGATGCTCGTTTCGGGGGGGGGGGGGGCTGGCACAAAACCCACACTGAAATTTTCATTCCATTTGATAAAACTTATGTCTAAATTTGGACAAGGCAATGAGGCCTAGGTTACTTGGATAATTATATTTCATTTTGATCATAGGGCTCGCCTAGGGTAAGAAATCCCACCACTAATTATTTTCCCTTTTATTTACACTACCTTTCAATTTAAAAAAGGGAGTGACTCCTATCCAAAATATAGAAGGCGAAAGCCAGTAGATGGAAGTCATTGAAATGTCATATTGGCGTAATACTGAACGGCATCAATTTTCTCCACAATTTCTAAGAATGATTTGAAATCAATCACTTTCTTGCATAAAATGTGGGACACGCAGTAAGGCGCTGGTAATATCACAAGTCATATATATATATATATATATATATATATATATATATGTTATGGACGACAGATAGCAAAAAAGGATTTTTTTTTAAATTCTCCGCGTACAATTCGTTTCTTCAATATCCTCGTCGCCACTGTTATGGTCCACGTTAGGATCAAAGAAGAACAACACGAAACATGTGTAGAAATAACGAAGATATATTACACGGAATAATAATACAAGATGTGGAAGGTGTTAGTATGACTGTCAGTCTGGTTTGAAGTGAACACCTATCGGCTCGACTCGATTCGTCTCTCTCTCTTGAGAGGCGTAGTATACATAGTGTAAGGAAGAGTTCATTCTGTAGTTATAGGTAAGGACCCATAACAATATCTATGATAAAATATACTTAAATTATTGTATATTAAGAGGCATCATCATCATCATCATCATCATCATCATCATCATCATCATCATCATCATCATCATGGTCATCATCATCATCATCATCCTTCGACCTCTCTGTGTTTGGTAGAAACTTCACTAACAATCACTTTCCACATTGCGCGGTCCTGCATTGCCTCCCACAGATACCTAATGTCTACACATGAGTCTCAATCCATGTTGTCTGGGAAAACAAATTTCGTCAGAAGACACTTCCGATATAGACAGATAATATACAGCGTGGTTGAAAACATATTGAATATATATATATATATATATATATATATATATATATATATATATATATATATATATATATATATATATATATATATATCTGATATGGTATTTTATTACGCTATTTCAACAATAAAAGACTGGGACCTAGATACCAATCTAGTAGTACGATTAAATGCATGTAGTCAGAACACCAGGGGAAAAAGTTGGTCAGAGCAGTTGAGATGAATATATTTATAAAACAGCCAGAGGGAAGATATACCACGTCGGTGAGAAAGTGACTGAATTCAAGAAGCCAAGACACAATCGATAACACATTACAGTTCCTTCTTTGGATTTTGTCAAGAACCTCAAACCAAGATAATATATGCCAGCAGTATTCAACGTCAGAACGAATGGTAAAAGATAATGAGATATGGAGAAAAAAAAATTCTTGTATGTTTACTTTGTGATGATTTTGTTTTCATTGGTTAATCATGTTTCACATGCATTCGACTTGTTAAACAAAGGTTAATATAATTTGTGGTGTATCATCAAAGAGATACCAATCGTCCATTCGACGTTTAAAGAAGATACCTCATCATCCTGTCGGATTTCGATCTATATTTGCTATATTTGATCCTAAGACACAATCTCAAGGAAAAATGAAGGAGATTTTCCCATTCAGTGAATCTTTCTAAGACGAATATGTTAGTGGAAGTGAAAGATTTCATAATGCTAATGTATATTTGCAAAGATTTTGACATTCCAACTCAGCTCGTTAGGCTAGAATGAAATGTGTGTAAATTTTTTAAATTGAAAATATCGTTGCCAGCTCAAATCTAATTGCACTAAACACGCGAAAACAGATGAATGTAATAGACTGCAAATTCCGGAAATTGTGTTAAATCGAATTATCCAGAAATGATTTATGGAATTCATTTTCAAAAGAAACAAGGAATTTATTCAGGAAATAGTAAGTTCAGAGAGCAGATGATTGAATGGGAAATATTAATCTGGAAAAAAATCTCAATCAATATATATGTATGTATGAAAACACACAGACTCATATACATATATATATATATATATATATATATATATATATATGTATATATATATATATATATATATTAGCGTATGTGTGAGTATTCGTTTCTGAGAGTGTGTGTTTTAGCTGTAGGTATATATATATATATATATATATATATATATATATATATATATATATATATATATATGTTTCATTTAGAATATTTATATGAAAAAATATATAAATGGATCGGTGTGATAAACTGTGAATATATAAATTTATATATAAATGTCGCCATTTCACATTAAATTTGGGAGTATGTGTGCGCTTGTGCAAACGCGCATGTATAACTAACTTTTCTTCGGGAAAAAATATCAAGATTTTATTCCAACTGTCAAGTTTTATAAACTTCTTTATGCGCTTGTTCCAATGTACAAGAGTTAATTTTTAACCAAAGCCAATACTGGATATCTATAACGTTACTGTATTTAACCTTATCTATTTATCTCCCTTATCAGTATTATATATCTCTATCTATAAAAGACAGGAGTGTGTGTGTGTGTGTGTGTGTGTGTGTGTGTGTGTGTGTGTGTGTGTGTGTGTGTGTCTGTGTGTGTGTGTAACGAATGCACGGCCGCAATTTTCGACGGATTTGCACCAAAATCTACATGCACATGCTCCAAGTTAGTCAAAAGGTCAAGACCGACTATGCATTTCCCAACTCACATCGATAGTAGAGATAATCGATTTTTTCATGCTTCTACGGCAGATTTCACGTAGTTTGCGGCCATTTTCTACTGGCCAGAGGGATTGCTTATAGCTGGCTGCCACGAATAGGCATGGAGAGTCTATTGGCCAGCGTGAGAGGTAAAAGCTGACTGACACGAATGTTATCTAGCATGTAAAAAAATTCGATAGCTGCTTTCGTCACAAGTGGGAACAATTTAACTCTGCATGGCACGTTACTCCATTTGGCTCATTCACTTGCTTAAACTCAACGTTGATTCTGATTCCGCAGAACTGGGTTGGGTGTGAAAAAGTATATGTTGCTAACATTCATTTTTTCATTCCAATTACGAGTCCTTTTTTATGTGATGTGTTCATTTTGTTTAGTTCTTTTTTCGTAACAGATTTAATGTTTAGTATAGAGCTTAGAAAAAATTCGCAGTGTGAGATAAGCAAGAAGTAAGGTATGTAGTAACATCAGCACGGCAAAGGGCACTCCTTTAAAGGCAAGGAAGGGCAAAAATATTTTAAGTCAATTGATAGCGATTGCTGTATGTGTCTTACGACTTTTTAATCAAGCACGGGCAACGCCAGGGCATGCTGCTAGTATATATATATATCTGTTTATATCTATCTAATATTTCATATGACGTAATATCATATTCACTTACGTATCCATCTCTGTCTCTCTCTGTCTCTCTCTCACTCTCTCTCTCTCTCTCTCTCTCTATATATATATATATATATATATATATATATATATATATATATATATATATATGGTCTAACAGCAAAACTGCCCAGTTGTTAGATTAAGTTCGGAACTATCGTATCTTAGAAATGATTAACGATATCTTACTGGAATTCCTGAGGTCTTTATATCACTACTGTACTCTGCTTTTAACAATACGAATGTATAATTACTCTCTAGCTCAATAAAAAATATCGTGATGAAATTGATCATAAACGAAAATGACATATTCATCATTAATTCCTTATAGCTATGGATCGGAAAACTCATGAAGTATTGAAATAATGTTCAAAAATATATATATATTATTCCAGGATCTTTCTCCAACTTAAGATATTCGCCCTCTCTTTTTGTCCTGGTGTAATAAGTTGCATCCCATGTTTCACGTACGATTTCATTTTAAGTATTTATCACTTTATTCACTACTCTGTGGCCTCAATCTTTTCGTTTTTTTTATCTGTGGGACCACCTGAAACAATTGATTTATGCAGCAGAGAGCAATAATGGAACCTTCGCTCCGAAACAATTGTACACAATGTGGGAGTATTTTTTCGCAAGTCAATAATCCGAATAAATGAGTATTTGAGTCAAATAAAATCCGAATAAATGAGTATTTGAATCAATAATCCGAATGAGTATTTGTTCGCAAGTCAATAAATGTTCGCAAGCCAATAATCCGACGTGTGCTATCGTATGCAGAAGCAAGTGGAGGACATTTTGAACATTTGTTGTTAGTGGCTATTTTCAGTTACAACGATAGCTTCCTGGGCATATTTTTATATGGACATTTTACCTTGTTTTCTTTTCAGAAACCCGTCTCCAAAATTTGTAAAATTATTTTTGATACAGACAAGCTTTCTGATGTTATAATGAAAGATTTACCTTAATTATGTACTTTTGATCTCCACCATTATAATCCTCAGGCTTTGTTTTTAAATACGCATGAATGTACTCTATTATAATTATTTAAAAGTTAGAGAAGAATAAAGAGGTATTATAAAATAAATATATATAATTGTTATGGGATCTTACCTGTAACGACATAATGAACTCTTCCTGACACTAAAGGCTGCGCCTCTCAAGAGGGACGAGAGAACGAAGTGTAACGAATCGAGACAGAGCGAGTCGAGACAATAGTAGTTCACTCTAAACCAGACTGACAGTCTTAAAACCACCTTCAACTTCTTGTATTATTATTATGTTGTAATATATCTTTGTTATTCCTACTCTTGTGTTCGTGTTGTTCTTCCTTGGTCATAACTTTGGACCATAACAGTTGTGCGAGTATATTGGACCATAACAATGATAATATTCAATGAAACAGGTTTAAATGAATATAAGTCAGTTATGGGCCATGCGTGATACATGTTTAGGCGATCATTTATCTTTCGATACATGACTGATGAGTCAGATTTTTTCGCGCATTAGGTTGTCATTTCTTTCTGTGGCAGATCACTTGCCATCCAAAGCTATAGAACTCGGTCTGTCCAGCTATTTGCCCATAGCTGGGAGAGAAGAAAAGGATTCATATATTTCCCAAGGGTATTAGCACGTATATGAATGTAAAATAATTAGTTTTTTTTAAAATATGATTACGTCGCAACACAGAAATTACTATGTTTAGAAACTGGTGAGCAGTATTCAGGTGTAATTTCAATATTCATCCCTAACCACCGGGTGGCAGTCTCATCCTAAGGCGATGTTTGGAATAACTAAGCTACGGAATGTCATACTCACTCATTTGTTTTGAAATTGGAGTGTGTTCTAGGCTTTCAGTATCTCAAGGACACTTGGCACAGTGCATAAAGGCGTTAGTTCGATCTAGTGACAGAACCCAAAGAGAGTGTGTTCTATACCCGGTTAACGCAGTGGAGAACTTGAAGAGGGGAATTAACAGGAGATAACTGACAACTGACATCCATTAAACACGGCACGTGGAACTAGAATAGTCTACCCCAGTGAGCGAAATAAAGGGTTCAGTTCGACATTCCAGCCACCTGAAGAAGTCCGGAGCGTACAACGGCTGAAACGTTGTAATAAATATGACGACAAAGTTGTGGACAATATAATATAAATAGTGTTATAGGTTTGTTTTTCATTATCAGTTTGTCACTGCTTTGATTGAAGTGGGGGATGACGCTTACATGCTACGTTCTTGCAGTCCTGAAAGGCTGGGTTGTTATTTTCTTTTGTCTGGCTACAATGGCTAATCTTATGCGACTCTGCTAAAACTCTAACTGACTGATGTTGTAGTTTTCTTGTACTTTTTTATTACTGTATGCTAAAACTTTAACTGATCAATGTTGTAGTTCTGGTGGTTTTTGGTGTTTTTTTGTTGATGATTTTTTACAGGGGCTTTAAGATTATGATTGGTTTGTGTGTTTTTTTATTTAAATTGAATTTGTTAATAGATTTGGAATTTTTTATTATTATTATCTTTTTTTCGTGCATTTATAAAATGATAATTATTTAAGGCGAATATTTGGTGATGTCTGCAAAAACTGTTATCTCATTTCTTTGATTTAATAAATTTTCGTTTCTTAGAAACTTAATAATGTGTAGTTTTTCTTGTAGTCATAAAGGCCATGGGTCATCGCATGTTTTACAAGTTCTTGTTCTATTTATTATTTTCAATCTTACTTTTACTGTTTTATTTGTTTCTTTTAAATGCTAAAAATATTTAGATAGGGATGTCTGATTTCTTTTTCTAATAATATTGAAGGAGCTTTTGTGTACTCTCCACCTTATTTTAAATTAATTCTATGTGGATACTATATATATATCTTTTCAGTATTTGGATTCTCAATGGATGAGATTTCGCATTCGTATACCACAGATTTTATGCGGCATCTATCATTCAGAGGGTAATTTTCTGTGTTTCTACAATCAGAAAATCTTTCATTATATTTATCTAATTTTAATTTAGGATCTTTATTTATTTGATATTGGCATGCGTGTTTTTTCAGGATTTTCTTGTTATGTTGTTTTTATATTTTTCTAGATTTTCAGTACACCTAGAACTTAATTTTAGGGTGTTGTCATCAAAGATCTTGCTAAGTTTGATGTTACTAGGAAAATGTTTTTCCATGAAAGCTAGGAATTGTGTCCTAGCTTATTGCTAACCATTTGATTGAACTGTGGGGGTGTAACAAATTATTTTTCTTTTTCTGTTTTTCCTCTGGTTTGTACTATTGTTTGTTTTTATATAATTATTTTTTATAATTATTTTATTTTTGTTTGTAGCCACTAGTTTTTAGAGTTTTTAGTAAAGATTACTGTGCTTATAGAATATTTCTTCATTTGCGGAATCATGCTGATTGTTTTTCTATATTGATGAGAGTATGCGCTTAATTATGGATTGATAATCGTTTGACCTTGCGTGTACATACAAGAGATTAGTATTATGTTTTCTGTAAGGTAGGGTCATTTAATTTAGGCTAGAGTTATATGGAGGAAATTTAGCATTTTCATTTTTGTGTTGACTTTAGTTTTTAAATTTAGCTTTCTGAATTCACTATATATTAACATTTTAATTTTATCTATTTTCAAATTTGTGGAACACCTCACTACTATGAATAGCCCGATATCTTTAATGTCTAATTCACTGTTCACGGTTAGGTTATATAATATCAATACACACACACACACACACACACACACACACACACACATATATATATATATATATATATATATATATATATATATATATATATATATATATATATATGCAAGTTTCATTAAAAACGACAGACAAGGTACTACGGTTAAGTTTTTTATTTAATTTTTCTTGTGTACGAACAAGAGCTTTCTTTGCTGGACAAAGGGTGTGTAAGAACTGTCCAAATGAAACTTGCATAAAAGAAGGATTGCTGCCTAAATATACAACTATATATATATATATATATATATATATATATATATATATATATATATATATATATATATATATATATGTATGCGCCTGCCGGCAAATGCACTATTCAGAATTTCTTTGATCACGGTTCCTACGTGGCCGAGTAGTTTATTCTCTGCTCAGTATTAATCAATACTATAAATGTTATGCTGAAGATTCAGAATGAATAGTCACATAATATGTAAGAAAATATGTACGGATTTCCGATACACACTCATATACAAACCAATACACGTCGACACCCCTATATGTATATACTTACATACACACACATACACACAAACATATATATGTGTGTATATATATATATATATATATGTGTGTGTGTGTGTGTGTGTGTGTGTGTGTGTGTGTGTGTGTGTGTGTGTGTGTGTTTTCTGGGCGCGCATGTTTGGCGCTGGCATGAAAGAAACGTAATGGCTTTTATATTTCTTATATGCCAATATATCATTTATATATCCTTTTGATCTAATTACGGAAGATAATGACATGCAAATTTTCCCAAATTGCCTATTCGTACGTCTGTCCTTTTTTTAATTTCTACGCTATTTTGGGGCAAATTGGTAGAATGATACATTGCATAATTTATAGACATGCGTTACAAATATATTTTTTATTAAAAAATATATTTAAAAATATAATAGGTCCTTGTGATTTGACTTTGTCATTTCTAGAATAACATTTAAATGGAAATAAATACTTATTCTTCTTCAGGGATGTATGAATACCTGATATTAATATCTCTGTTTCTGAGATGAGGTATTATAGCTATTTTTACTATTTACATTTTCCGTACTGTTTCCTCGTCTTTATTGTCATATTCACGACATTTCGACCGTTGTACTCACCAGCCTTCGCCCGGTGATATAATTTGGAATTCTTTACCGAAAACCTTATTACGTTTATCCGGGTAGATTGTTCTCGCTCCACATGTCATTCATTTGCTGAATGTTTCGGACAATTCCCTTTATTCCCTCAACTCTTCAAGTTTTTGTTCACCTATTCTGTGGCAAGATTTTGAACTCACATCTCTTTGGATCAAATCACTGGATTACTTTTCATCCACTGTACCAATACTTTAATGGTAATTGTTTGGATGAGCTCGTTACTACGGGACCTTCAATTTATTAATGCTTAGTACCTTATACGCAGTACTGGACTGGCAAAAAAATCTCATAAATTTACAGTTGAACTGGCTAGATGTAACCGCAAGTTCTAATGCCAACATTTTCTCTTTTCGTACTTTTCGCTTAAGGAACTTTCTTCCAGCTTCATCATTTCCGGCCTAACTAATAGTCACACTTTGAAATGAAATATCAGCAGTTACCCACTGTCTTCCTGATTACTCTTGTATTGTCCCAGCTTCTTCTCAATATCTTTTTTTTCTAATTCTTTCACACTCTGTAAATAGCTTTACTAGCTTGCTTGTTGGAAATTCTATAAACGGAAAATAGTTTATCATTGAGCAGGCCAATAATGTTTATTTTAGTTTACATGTTTTATTTGTATTGCATCTTCCTATATCGATATATCTGTAAATTTTGAGAATAGACATACAATGCATTGTAGTCCTTCTTCGTGAAGTAGAGAGATTTTTCCTTCTTTATACATTGGCACGTTTAGAAATTTATCGGGAATGCTACACGGTGCTCCGAATTAAATATCAGTTAAAAATTCAGCAGGTGGAAACGAAAAGCCGTGCGTATTCAAAGTATTGTTGCGAGGATGGATCAAAGAATCCGTAACCTGACAGGTAATCTGATCCGAGATTATTATTATAAGTATGTACATTTTTTTATCGGCTATTACTATTTTGATTGTATTTATTCGATCCATATTTAATATATTCTATTTCGGTTCTGCAAATTTTAATTCAAATACACACATACATAAAATAAATACACACACATGCACTCATATACACACACATACACATGCACAAATATATACACACACACGTATATATTTATGTACGTATGTATGTTTGTGTGTGTGTATTTAAACACCATATCTTCATTCAGATATGCTTCATTGAATACTGTAGACATATTGAGTCTATTTATCATTATGCTAATCCTTTCCAATTTCTTGATGTTAAGATGAAATACGTAATCGATACATAGGATTAATTTAATTCGCGAGTGTTTTATTAAAAGAATCACCATCACAACGGAATGCAGATTTTCTCTTAATTACAATAAGATTCACTTTTTAATTAACACCGGAAGATGATGATGGAAAAGATTTATTGTATTAGAAAACAAAAAAACTACGGCGCTTTCTTTGATGAATTTCGTCTTAACATCAAGAAACTGAATAGAGAACTGGATAGGATCAGATAACAATAAATTGACACAATGTCTATATTATACAATGAAAAACACACACACACACAGACACACACACACACACACGCACACACACGCACACACACACACACACACACACACACACATGTGAGGTATATTTTTTTTTACTTGTGTCGCGTTTAGACCTTCATTACTATATAGGATTAAATTTGTTAGTTTGGTAGGTCTACACATGCGCACGATAGAGGGGTGCTGGGAATTGAGTCCGATCAAGTCCTGAAGGACAAACCACGTCACAACTAAGCTTTTCTGCTTTTTCCTACAATTTACCCAGCACACACACACACACACACACACACACACACACACACACACACACACACACACACACACACACACACACACACATATATATATATATAATTTAAAATTCAGGATGTCAATTAAAATACACGACCATGGTTTCGATCTGACGGTCTATTCGGCCGATACTTTTAAAATGACCACTTTAACGCTCTATTTCAAAAGAAGCACAATGAGGTCTGCATAATGGACTTTAAAAAAAATAATAGGCTCATGATTGAAAGACAGGATATTCAGTGTAATGGAAAGGAAGGGGTAAAGAAGGACGGAGAAAAGAAAAGAATGGAAAAGAACGGGAAGCCAAGAGTATTGTAAATGTATACACGCGCACACACGAGGGTACATCAAAATCATCTGTACTTTCGACATAATTTGTCTTTAGGTGTGTCAAACTGCCTTCTTCACATGCGTGCTAATATTTACTAGTATTGTGATCATGTGATCAAACCTTGTGTATTATCGCGTCAGTTTTTTGCTGCTATTAAAGTTAAAACATGGCCGCTCCTCTAGCAGTCCGCACGAATGTGATACAAAGAGCAGTGATCCGAAATTTTCATACTTAGACTTTATGAATTGAAGCGTATTTGTAGATTGTCTGCAAGCTCTCATTATTTTAGAAAAGAAATTGCTGTGTAACGGTAAGGTCTATGGTAACATTTTCTTATCTCGCAATTCGCTTTCGTTGAAGTTTCTACCAGCTTCTTGTTTTCAATTCGACTTTGATCGTCACATATTTAAATGAAATATCATTTGTTATCACCTGTTTTCTTATTTCCTGTTCTTTATTCTTCACTTTAATAATGTCTGCTTCTTCTAATATAGTGAACGTACAAACCCAGAAAACTTAGTGACTTTATTGGCTTATTTCGGAAGAAATGGTGAAAACAACAACGGTGATAGTTATAAAAATACAAGAGAATCTAGAAGATAGTATATGAAAATATCAAAACAATTTCGAAACAAGAACAAATTATAAGAGTTACCAAAAGAAAGCATTGTCTTTTCAAACTTTCGTTTCTAGCGACATCATTTATCCTCCTTTGCATGTGTCCATTGCTTTAACTACTGAGCAAATGTCAAAACATGTCGTATTAATATTACATTTTTCTGTTATTGCTTAGTATAAACGAAGACATAAAAAACAAAGACATGTCAGGTATTGTCAAGAGATGTTGGCATCCTTACGTTTGACGAGAATTTACTTCCGAAATTCTGAATAGTATATTGTCTTCGGCGTGGATTGCCATGATTTCTTCAGCATTTTCTGTTTCTTCTATAGCCATTCTTTGGTTTATCCATTTCCTGATATTGTCACGAGAAAATCATTCGTTTTTGAAGTTCTTTCCGTTATTTTGCTTATCAAAATGCGAACTCTGAGAACCAGCCTTTCACACGTGGCCAGGATCGGACCGAGACAGACAGATGGATAGATAGAAGTCGTCAGAAGAATATATATATATATATATATATATATATATATATATGTGTGTGTGTGTGTGTGTGTGTGTGTGTGTGTGTGTGTGTGTGTGTGTGTATTATTGTGCGTGTGTGAATTTATTTCATTTATGTTCAACTAATGAAAAATTATTTAGTTACTCACATATTAATATCTGACTATATATCTGCCTATGTCTGTTCAGATATATATCTCTATATTTGTTCATATCTATCTATCTATCTATCTATATATATATATATATATATATATACATATATATCTATATCTATATATATATATATATATATATATATATATATATATATATATATATATATATATATATATATATATCAAGATTTACATAATAAATCCAATGTCTAACATGTCGGTGTTTATATTTAACTCTATGTATAATTCTATGTAAATAGATTTGGACATCTGTTCTGAAGATAGTTTATTCATATTTATCTATTCCCTTACTCTCTCTCTCTCTCTCTCTTATTTTATCGGACATATTTTGTCCTCCGCGGGACTTTATGAGGGCAAATACAATGATTATGTTTTATCACAATTATATACAATGAAAAATATTGGTTTTACAATTTGGTTCTCGTTAGGACCACTCATCAATATGCCTTAGTTTTGTTAAAACGTCAGATATCGTATGGGGGTTGCGAAATGATAATATTCATTGTCTAATAAACGAAAGTGTGTAAGCGATGATTTGTACATTTTTTTAAAGAAAACTTATAGCAGTTAGTATACAGATTAATTTATTTTGGCATTACATATAAACCCTATTTGATGATCATATATATATCAGGTCATCCCATAAGTTCTGTCCGAATTTTGAATAATAAAAACAAGTGACCAAATGTTACATTTAATTACAGATTCTTTCAACAATATATTTTCCCTGATTATCTATGACTTCCTTCCATCTATTAACAAGCTTACTAATTCCATTACTGTAAAATTCTTTTGTCTTTGATTCGAAGAACACACAAATGTCAGTTTTAACCTCTTCCTGTGTTACAAAAGCTGTTTCTTCCAAATGATTCTGTAAGCTACGAAACAAATGGTAGTCTGAAGGAGCAAGGTCGGGAGAATATGGTGGATGAGAAATTTTCTCCCAACCAAGTTCTTCGATCTTTTGTGACGTGATTCTTGCTGTGTGTGCATTGTCCTGATGAAACATCACCCGTTTTCGATTCACTAGAGCAGGTCTTTTTTCCCCTCAAAGCTTGGTTCAAACGCTCTAATTGCTGACAGTATATTTGAACATTAATTGTTGCATTAGATGGTAAGAATTCAAAGTTGATTATTCCTTGGCAATCCTACGAGATTGAAAGAAGAACCTTTTGCCCATGAAGTTCCCTTCTCGGCTTTGGCTGGGGTCCTTCCCCTTTACCAAGCCACTGTCTACGACGCTTAACATTTCGATAAAAGATCCATTTTTCTTCGCCAGTCACAAGTCTATTCAAAAAAGGTGAAACAAGTTAGCAAGAATAGAGAGAAGAGCAGATATCAACTCGGGATTTGAGGTTGTTTTCAGACAATTCATGAGGCACCCATTTTCCAAGTTTAGGAACTTTTCCAAGTTGTTGAAGATGACGATGAACAGTTGTATGGTTTGAACAGAGAACCACTACCAATTCCTCGACTGATAAAGCAGGATTTTCTTCAAGGTCTGCTCCAAGATGCTTTTCATCAAACTCAACTGGACGACCAGTTCGATCTTCATCTTCAAGGGTGATATCTCCACCTCTGAATTTTGCAAACCATCTTCTGCAAATTCTTTCATTCACACATTCCTCTCCATAAACTGAGTGAATGTTTCTAGCCGCTTCGGCTGCTGAGTTTCCTTTATTGAACTCATAAAGCATTATGTGCCTCAAATGATTCTTGTGTACTCCCATGTTAGCAGGGTTTTAATCAAGCAAAATTTAATTTTATTGTTCTCTGAAATAGAATTTGATCAATTTAAATGCGTCTAAACATAAAAATAATTTTCAGCTCCATTAGACATTATAAAATACTCTTTAAATTTCGTTCATTTTAACAAAAGTTAAAATTTGGACAGAACTTATGGGATAACCTAATATATATATATATATATATATATATATATATATATATATATATATATATATATATATATATATATATACTGAGAGAGAGAGAGAGAGCGAAAGAGAGAGATGTAGAGATACGCACATATATACAACTATAAATATGGACACTCACATATACATACATATATGATTATATATATATTGTATATTTTTATTATACGAGATTATAATAAAAACATTTTCCATTGCTATACAAACGCTTTCATGTTTCAATACTATGATTGTACTTCCTCAGGCGATGGTTGTTATCTGGTGATAAAAATGATATTTAGAGAAATTTAAAAACAAAACATTACTTATCCGAAATTTAAAGGCGGGGGCATAAAGTCAGAATTAAGAATATAATTGTGGGTATGTCTCAATTAACCAACTGAAAATCAGATCAACGCTAAATAGAAAAATAAGACCGGAGAGTGGTGGTGGGTGAGTTATTTTCTCATGGCACGATAAACCGGGGCTTAATTAACCTTAAACGATTGTTGATAATATGACAGCAACAAATGTATGATGTTTTAGAGTTTTTGGGTACTAGTTAGCCAGCCAAAATGAGCTGGCTCATTTTATAGTTCACCAAAAGAGGGCTTAACTAATCAGAAGGCTCAAAACATTCAATGCTACGTGTATAAAGGCGGCCATGTTTTTTTCAGGAATATTCACTCCCAGCCTTTGATATCGAAGTCTGAAGAATTACGGAACAGCTGCTTGTGGTATTGGCGATATAGTCAGATTCAGTAGAGTGTCTGACTCGTGAGTGTTAATCTTTAACGTTGTTTCATTGAACAGATTACGTACTGCGTTGTATTCTATATTAATAGACTATGGTGAATATGGTCAACATGATGGATTTAGCCAAATATGACATTCTATTTGTTGAAGTGGTGGGAGAGTTTAATCAAATGTAAATTTACCAGAAACAATTTTTTTAAAAAGTATATATTCAAGATAAATTTAAAAATATGGAACATCTATCCACGATGCCATTAATGCTGAATAGACAGCAAATCATAGCAATATTAAAATTGAATAAACTAAATAAAGCAATTGCACGTAGAGGTTGCAGCCTTATATACTAGTAAAATGATATCTATAAAATTGTAATACGTAATTGATTTTTATAAAATAAATGTTAACTATATTTTAAGGTGTCGGCATCTAACAGTTAATTCCCTTCTTTGTTTTCACAGAGCAATTTTGTTAGCAAACTTGATTAAATGGATTTTTCCCTGTAAAAACAGGAAACATAGATCATGTAAAGATTTACAACTTCTATTTGTTCTTAATATTTTCCATTTTACCGTAGGGATATTGTAGACTTCTTTTAAGTACCAACATATTTAGAAGGAGACGTCCTATTTGTGTACGCATTGTTGTTGAATGATGAGATATATTAATACTACCATGCCTTAAAGGAATTCTTGATAATGTCTATATAATATTTTTACTGTTGGATTTTCTATAGTAGAAATCGTACTTATGAAAACATGAGAATCATTTTGATAAGTATTTTACAATGGACAGTCATAAGGATTTCTTCAATTACACATTTTGGTATCAAATTTTGATTGCTTTGGAATAGCAATTATTACTTACGATTTTGTGTTGATTTAAGATTTTATTATTATTTTTTTAAATAATTTTTTCAAGATTATAGGTACAGCAATAATCTAATTTAAGAGTTTATATATTAAAAATCCTACTAAGTGGATTATTTCTGGGGAAACATTTTAATATATTTCTGCCCTAACTTCGTACTAACCATTTCATTTTCTAATTTTATTATTACTTTCGCTGTTATGTTTAATTTATTTGATATCATGTTATTTATAGCCATTATTCTTAAGACAGTGTTTACAAATTTACTATGTTTGTAAAAAAATCACCTTCACTGTAAGTGTTATTTCTAATTCTATATTCTATGGAAGAGGGAATGTTTTTGATTATTGATGGAGAGTGATTAGAATTTGTGTGTGTATATATTGGATTTACCTTGCTTTTCCTCTAGGCTTGGTATGTATTATCAACAAGGTCTAATGTAACATCATGGAAATCTGCTTTTTTTAAAATTTGTGTCGATCTTAACCTTAAGGTTTTGACCATTAAATTCGCTATGTATTAGTTTCCTGATTTGTTCAGCTTTAATATTTATAGAATATTTCACCACCATAATTCCGTTATCTCTATATAACCTTATGTCGTCAATGGTGATATCTTAGTGGGCACTCAGAAAATATAAAATATGAGATTATATAAAATTCTAAATCAATACAAAAACCTAAGTAATAATTGCTATTCCTAAGAAGCAAACGCCAATGTTATCAACACATGTATTTGTAGAAGTACTAACGAGTGTCTATTGCAAATAGGTTTCAAAATGATTTTCTTTCTTTACTTAAGTATGATTTCTACTATAGAAAATCCAAAATTGAAATTTTTTTATATCTGCAGTACCGAGAATTTCTTCAAAGCAAGTTGGTATCAACATAAATCATTTTAAAACAACAAGCTTACAGAAACAGGACGTCCCGTTCGAAATATTATTGGTATTTAAAGGAAGTCAACACAATCCATATGATAAAATGGAAACTATTTCAAAAAGTAGAATTTGTAAATATTTATATGATCTATGTTTCCAGTGTTTCCAGGAAAAATGCCATATAATCATATTTGCTAACAAAAAATCTGTTAAACCAAAGAAGTGAATTAACTTAGAGATGTCGACCCACTGTGTCATTTTCATTAATACTTATAAATTTTTTTATAAAAATATACCTAATAAAATGTTATAGCCTTCATTTAATTAGTATTGTACGGTTCACTTTCTTAGGGCAATTACTTCATTTAGTTTATTCAACATTATAATTGCTATGTTTTATGATCTATTCAGTATTATTACCATCATATATAGATGTTACATATTTTTAATTTTATCTACAGGCCGATTTAAGAAGATTCCTGAATTTATAAGTTTTTTTAAAAATTTGTTTCTCATAATGTGCGTCGAATTAAATACCCCCATCACTTCAACAAATTGAAAGTCATGTTTCCTACATCCATGATACTTTTGTCGCTGTCGCATTCTCGACAATCGTCAATGAGGACAAGCCCAAGCTCCGGTATATCGTGCTCTGAAAAAATAACTCATCCATATTCATCCTCTTATCTCATTTTCCTATTTGCCGTAGATCTGACTTTCAAATATATTTTTAATTCTGGTCTTATACACCACATTTTGGAAAAGATGTAACGTTTCGTTTTTAAATTCCCTAAAAGATCATTTTATCACCAGTTAGAAACAATCACCTAAGGAAATAGAATTATAGTATTGAAACATGAAAGCTTTTGTGTAGCGATGTCAGATTTTTTTTTATTAAAATCTCGTATAATAAATATATTATAATAATATTTTCCTCTAGTTTTATTGAGCATTTTTTAAAAAGATGTAAATGCTATGAACTGTGGATTTTCACAGCATTTGATCTTTCTCTTTTACACACACACACACACACACACACACACACACACACACACTATATATATATATATATATATATATATATATATATATATATATATATATACTGTGAGGCGATAACTAATATTAACGTCTTAAGAAAGAGGAAACATGGCTAATCTTGTAGTTAGGAACATTGATTTCTTCTTTATTTACTTCTTTCATTCTTCTTTTGCCCGCCTTCATTCTGATCAGTTTAATTCACTCTGCCATGTGTACTTGTATGAATTTCTGGGTATTATAAACCTAATGTCTTCAGCAACCATTTTTACCAGTGCTCATACTGCAAAATCTTATTACCCTTTGTATTGCTAATGATGGAGGACATGTGGAAACTTAAATAAAATTTCAATAAAACCTTAA
>OZ038505.1:88229761-88239761 GCA_964036315.1 Acanthosepion esculentum | reverse complement strand
ATTTTGGTAAATGTGAAAGTACAACTTATGATTTAGAAACCCTCATAAAGCCATTTCTGTATTTAGTGATATATTAGAATATGGAACAGGTTAAAAAAAGTGAAATACTTAAAGATAAAGAATGACAAATACTTAATATGGAAAATTGCAAGAAGAAAAAAAGTGAAAGTAGAATATTAAAAGTGAAAACATAATTACAAACAAAGTTTGTATAAATAAAAAGAATGAGAAAATAGACAAAGACGTTGATGTTGGGAAACGATATGAAATACAAAGGAAAAGTTATTCTTGAGATAATTCGGTTATTTTAAACCACTGATGCGTCTGGTATATAAGCAAATGTATAGACTACTGTACTAAATTTATACAGAAACTCAGTTTGAAGCACCTCAGGCAGTAGGCTGTCAATATTGACCTCCTTCGGGCATCTCCTTGAACCAAACTGATTCCGAGCGGCTTTGCAGATAAGATGTTACCTGTTTTCTGGGCATTTCAGAGCCTACGTAAAGCGTCCAGGAGAAATCTATCCCGTCTCAGAACCTTTTGACAGCACATTGCAGAAGACAATGCTCCCAGCAAGAGTGATCTTGTCCGGTTAAGGCGCTAACATCATCTCACATGATAGAGGGATACCTACTGATACCTGTCGATTTGAAAACAACGTATACTTAGATCTTTCGAGACGCAGTACATTTTTTAAAATTTTTAAGTAAGTTGTATTAAACTTATTCAACAGTAAAATAGTAAGATATGATAATAGAAATTCTCAAAAGGTTGTATAAAACAATGAGCCAAATATTTTGGAAAAAACAGTCGCCTTCCAATCGCCATAACGTAGCTTCCCTGTGCATTTTTCTATAAATAATTTCAGGGTGATTGTCCTGACGAACTTTCCACTATTGTACCTAGATTTTTTTAATTAAAGCCCAGTGGTAGATTGTCGGCAAGTTCAACTAATTTACCGTTGAAATTGCTATAAGTAACCGTAAGTTTATATGCTAGTAGTTTCTTGTCAAAAACTTCTAAATTTTGCAACTTTTTTTCCGTCTTCTTGCTTCCCAGTCAATTCGATTCCAAATGTTTAACGCAATGTCAATTACTATCTTCTTAATCCCCATTCTTTTATTAGTCTCTCATTAATAGTGTCTTTCTGTTGGTTTTCTAATATTCTCTAACATTCAGTAACCAATTACGTCTTAGTGGCTTTATTCTCTTGCTTGGAGTAAAATGAAAAAAAAAGCACTGGCAATAAGTACTTAGTTCTGAATTATTTCAGGAGTAATTCCAGTATTTCATTTCTACTGAATACAAGAACTTCAGACGGACCTGGACTTTTCACAAAGAAATAGCTTTTCCCATTGAAATATATAAATGGTAATAATATAAATCAAATTTAAAGGCAATTGAGTGGATCTTGTCAGAAATACATGATTAAAAGAATGCTGAACAATAAGAAACGAAACAAAGTGCCTAAGATGCGAACGAGAAGTTAGACGAAGCGGGCATGGAAGGATGTTCTATGCATGAAATTTAATATTTCCTGCTCTTAATTCATCTTCCATCCCACTGGCTAACATCAAAGAAAGTACTAAATAACATATGTGCTACTGTATTTCTCTATAATTCAACACGCAACCCGAGCAACGTCAACAATTGCTTTGCCTTCAGAAGAATCAATAAATCTCGAGAGAAAATCAGAAAAAAAAGAAGTCAAATGATATTAATTATTTTTCCAGACAAATAGGCGAGGACATAGCTAAGAAATTTAAGTTTAGTTATAGAGATAATGTTTTTTGAAATGCGTTTTAAGAAGTATAAATTAACATACGCGATAAAGAGATGATTTATTCGGGAAACAGGCGATCAATAAAGTAATATCTATTGATTCTATTTCTGTTTCACTGCGTCATCTTAAATGCAAAGACCAGTGAACGCGTGCTTGAACAAGTATATCCATATTTAGACAAATCTGCAATGCGTTTTGTTTTTGCACGCCACTTCACGTTTTATAACATTAATACAGAAATTGGTTTCTGGATTATTCCAACATATGAGTAGTTTTAAATATTGATTTGTTTATTTACAAACACAAATAAATAACAGGCGTTTACATGTAATGTGTCTGATTTCGAAATTAGCCGAAACATAGCCATATTGAATCTTGACAATTGCTCAACTTCTTAATGACATTATTACATATAAAATATATAACATCATTAAGATTGACCGATCGCAGCAAATTTCGAAGATCTTAATTTTTGATGACCTGCACGACTCCCTTGCAGATCTTATAACTGCATATTCAGGAATTTATCCAATCTGAGGCCCGTATTACGAGAGGCCATGTATATTTTTTGTCAAGCTACAAAATCTTTTAGGTGTTGTAGTATGGGACATGACAAGACCGGAACGCATGTGAGTTTCTGCCAACAGATCAGCCCGATGGGGGTTATATTTTTTTCTTTTGTTCTCAGGCCCCTATGACGATTGAGGCAGTCACGGGACAGTCAATGATGATGATCAGAAACGAGAACGTGTGAAAACGCGCGAAATGCCTTGTTCTGAATGAATCGGCATCACATGTGGCACCAACGATTAGGTTCCATTTATAATACATCTTCAAGGAGAATCGAATGAGGCGGTCAGGAGAATGTAGGAAAAAACATGATCACAAAAGATGTTTTCTCTCTCTCGCCGCAGAATAAATAAAATGCGTTTCAAAGATCTCGTTTGATGAAGTGGCTGTCTTGTTTTCACGAACACAACTCGAGTGAAAGCTTGTAGATCATTCCTTAAAGGAAGATTTACATTAGCGGGCGTCAAATTATCAGCAAAGATGAACGTTCGAATGCTATTCGGAATGTTCGGCCGTCTCTTACACGTGAGGAAATGAAACAGCTGCCCAAATCAACGATTGACTGAATTCTAAATTTAGTATCAGAACACAGAGTAAATAAGTCATTATAATGTTGACTTTACATCTCTGTCTAAATTACCATGTCATTGTTTTCATTTTTTATACATAATTGGTTTTGTAAACTGTAATGAAATGTGTTAATGTCAATATTAATGTTCATGGACTTCCAGTTTTGGAGGCGAAATATGAAATATTGTGAAGATTAATAAAACTGTCACATTTTAACAGTGATACCAAGTGTTGTGGTAGGATCCACCTAATCTGCATAGGTGACTACCAACTATATAAATAATGGTTGGTACCGGAAGACGAGAAGAAGGA
This sequence comes from Acanthosepion esculentum, assembly GCA_964036315.1. Classification (NCBI taxonomy): domain Eukaryota; kingdom Metazoa; phylum Mollusca; class Cephalopoda; order Sepiida; family Sepiidae; genus Acanthosepion; species Acanthosepion esculentum. The sequence continues at coordinate 88,236,523 of OZ038505.1, read as the reverse complement.
ATGACGAGATCCAACTAGAGACTCTGATCGACTGCGACTAGTCAACACATTCTCCAGGAACGTCTTCCCAGAAATATACAGAAATACTATATGTACTTATTGTGTACACTTTCTTGTTATAATACATTCTTGTTCTAAGTACATTTTGTGTTGCATTATTATTCCATGCAATAGGCGAGATTTAACAATGAGTCAAGACTCAACACCAAGTCTACTATAAGTTATCGTCGTCGGCACATGCTAGCATCCCAGCACCGGCATCTTCATCATCTCAGCCTCTCACCCACTTCCTTTTATCTTTTACATATTTACCTATACTTATGGTTCAATCCATTCATACAAACCTTTTAGCTGGTTTCAGGCTCTTTGTCACTGGTTTTCTTATCGTCAGTTTATCTTGTTATTTTTAAATTTTCAAGGCAGAATTTCCGCTCTACACAACCTAGACATTTTATCTCTCTCTTTTTGACTGTATTTATAAGTTTCCTGTTAGTTTATATTTGGTTTAAAATTTACTCGTTGCTCACTTGTCATGCACATGGTGATCGCAGCATTCGTCCGTAGAACCACGTGTCATTTTCTTCAAGACAGCGCTTCATTCGTTTTTATATTATTGCCGTATATACTCTTGTAAGGTGAGTTATCACCTATCTTGCGACCCACAAATTTTCACTTATAAAAAATGATTACATCTCGTGTATCATGCGAGTTCCTTTTTGAACGACCAGATTACAAAGGACAAACCTTTTTTCCTCTATCTCTTTAATCAATTTTCTAGCAAAATATATTAGAAAAATAAAAGTGAATGATAAAAGTATCGCTATTATCGCTATACTCGTTGTGTAAACGCGTAGTCATAAACAATCGAATGAGAAACTGCTAATTATTTTATAAACGTATACACTCGAAATTATGAATATTCGCTCTGTTTGTATTTTATAATAAGATACGAATATGTGAATATTACATGCCTTATTATTGGATACAGTTAAGTAAATCATCAGTTTTATCAAAATCATTTAAAATTATTTTAATATATCTGTAATTTTTGACTACAGTAAATGAATATGTAGATTGGTCAACGGCATAGCTACAGCCAACATTACATATGCTAATTTTATATCTCATGTATGATGCGACCCCATTAAAATTAGCTTTAGAATTAAGTCTTCAAAAGTCGCATGTTACATGAGTATATACGTGTAGCGGTGACTTACCCGGGCAACCCAAAAGGGCCAGAGTCGCGTGCTGATGGAAGTAGTGGTGTCGTATGGAGTCATTTTTATTGGCTGGTTCTGGGCGCTCATTAGCTGTGTTCTGGCTGGCTCAGGTGCATACAAATATGTTACGCTCATTTAACGGCGGTTCGTTTTATGCTTCGGAGAGTGAGTGGCGTATTGGAGATCAAGACGAAAAGTGTGGATTTGTTTTGCCTAGTGAACCTATTGCACTCATACAATCTCCCCCCCCCCGGCAACCATTTCTTCTCCTGTGTGTGCTTCCCACCAATTTGTGCACAATACGGTACTTTGTTTATTTCCTGACAAATAATCTTTCTCTATTCCGATGCGTCTTTGTATTTCTGTCGCATATTTTGTCGTATAATGTCGTTAACCTACCCAGATTGTTGGATTCCTGTATCTACTTGATTTTAACATCCCAGATATTCAAATTCTGCAATGTTACGGCTCTTTATTCATGTTTCCTTGACTCTCTTATCTAGATGTTCTTAGTTCGTTCTCACAACAAAATGCCAACCGCTTTTCTTGTTAAGAATGTCTCTTCCGATAATAAATCCTAGTATGTATTCTTGTTAATCGAATCAATATTGATATAATCATCAATAAAAACTTTATAAATAAAGGTAGGAATTCTAGAATGCTGTGTCATGTTTACTCTTCTATATAATCGTGAAAGTTGGTCAAGTTTATTAAAACTTAATTCCCTAAGCAAAATAAAATAAATTATCTGACGAAATCCGGGGGTAAAATGGACGGAACATGTACCAAATGAAGAAGTAGTTATCAGACAGAAATTGGAACGCGATACAAAATTAAGACATAATAAAAACCTAATAAGGTTATGAGTGCAGATTGCATAGAATGCAAGATAAAAAGAAGGAACAAACATAAGTTTGAATTAATGTTTGAACAAGTTTCATAGGGTTCTCCCTGTTTTTTATCCTTTCGTATCAAGCAAGGTGATAATGCGACTATGATTACAGGGGCTAAAGAGAGTGAAAGAGAACGAGAAGAATTTAGTAAGAAGGAAGGAGAATAAAAAGAACTACTTTCAGAAAGACAGAAAATGGTGTTTGATGTTAAATATAAATATTTGAAGATCGTAGGTGGTAAACGAAATAAGAAACCGGAAACGATTTAGTGATAAAAAAAACCTGTTAATTTAGAACTTACGGCTATATCTAGATATTTAAACCGTAAAACCATAAAACATATTTGCCAATCTAGTACTACGCTTGAATTCATACTGTAGAAGTACCAAGAAGAAGAGTTCATTAGGATAGCTAACATGAAAATATTTATAGCACAGAGGAAACCTACGTCACGGCGGTGCTTATGTGACTGAAGTTGAGATACCAGATAAGGATCGATAACTTTATAGACCCTTGTTTGGATTTTGTTGAACATCACAATATTTATAACAGGTATTCCACACCAGATGTGTCAGCAATATCCAATAGACAGGTGAATGGCAGATTTATAAATGTGCAAGATGAATTTAGGCGGAGAAATGTATCTGCCACTTGATTAGTGGCAGATATATTTCCCGGCCTAAATTCATCTTGCATGTGTATCAACGTTATTATCAGAAAAAACTACCAATGGATTTGAAATAATCCCTCCATTTATTTGGTTGTCATTGACTGGAAAAGCAAGTATATATGCCTTTTCCAGCACCATAGTAACCTCTCACCTGATACAATTGGTACAATCTCCTGACTTATCTCCTATTGAATATGTATAATATGAGAGAAGACCTAACGTATTCATTTAGCCTTCTACACTTTGCCATGAATTAAATGATTCAAGGTGTGTGGGATAATGTACTGGAGGACATCATTTTTCTTCAGTTTCATCTTATTTGTGCGGGATTATAGCACTATAAAATATTATAATAGATTGAGTAATAAATACCACAGAGCATATGTTACGTATTTTCTTCTTTTATCGTCCCGAGTAAGGACATTCTGCCGACAACTTATCGGTGATAAAGAGAGTGAAATGACCGATATATTATCCCCTAGCACCTCTTGTTCGCTACAAATTAAAAATTCTCATAGAATTATTGGACAGTGAAACATCATTTTTAGAAGAAAATTTTGTTTTCTCAGGAATTCCTATTTTGTTAATTCCCGGACCAATGAAAAGTTACCAACACGTCTTTCTTCATTTTTCCTTTTTTGCAGGATTTTCAACTGTCAACTAAACTTATAATTTTTTTTTCAGAAATTCGATCTATTTACAATAAATTGGAAATATATCACGATAGGAAATCGCTTTTTCTTTTCATAATCGTTAACTGTTGTTCTGCTCCCTATGTTAAACTATAGAATTTGCCCTTATTTTTAAACTTACTGCTTTGTATATGTCAATTTACACTGGATATTAAGTGGTATTTAGAAAACTACAAATATTTCCCCGCAGATTTCTAAGTGAAATATATAACACATCCACAAATATGGAAAGCATATACTAAAATATCGTGTTAATTTAATCGTCTGTTTAATTTTGGAAGATAAACGAAACCTAATCACCATGTCCCATCTTCCAAATTTAGAATTTCCTAGAGGAAAATAAATTTGGAAATATCAGAATACCTGCACTCAGACCTGAGGGGTCAAAAATACTCACTCGTGCCTGCTGCACGAATCGATCAATCTAAGTAATTTGGCCAGTGACCAACATCAAAAATTAATTTCGCTTTATTTCTAGTTGTTGACATAGAAGAAAAAAAATGCCCGTATCAGAATCTCGTGTTCTGCTTATGCAGGTCATGCTATTTCTGACAATTTTCGACCCATCATTCATTTATTTTCGAAAAATGGAAAGAAATATACAAAGCATTCTATTCTTAATCATTACTATTCAGTCATTATAATTTTAATGCCAGGATGTTATGTGCAGAAGAAAATATTAATTACAGTGGAGAGGAGTGTCCAGAACCAGAGCCAAATTGAACTGTTCGTTATGCTTTTATTTGAGCAGCAGTCCCTCTTCGATTCAAGTTTAATTGAAGACGACTGGTAAGCCTCTGCGATTAAGTTCATGCTGATTTTTAAGGGAAATTAAAACACACAAAAAAGTTATGCCATTAAATATCTATTTAATATAGGCCATTTTATTGCAAAACCGTTCTCTATTTTTTTTCTTCGATTTAAAGATTCCACTCTATCTGAGTTTTGCGAACTTTGCATGACATATTTTATTAATTACTTATATATTCCGTCGTTGATTTGAAACATTACTTTTTACCTTTTGTTCTGCTCATCACAAGGCAAGGGAATCTAAATGAAGTTCCTCTGTCTTCGGCACGAATTTGTGTTTTAGAGAAACATTAAGTAAGAGAATTCAATGACAGGAAAAGATAGAATGGACATTTCTGGAGTTTTGAAGAGCTGAAAGCATAATTTGAAATATTTTTGACGCATTCATTACCTTATACAGTCGTCATTTCTTATTCAAGAGAAGTGATGTTTTTGGAAAGATTTATAAGTGTTTAATATTTTTTTATATTTTATACTTATAAAATTACATTTACAAATAACTTCAAAAAGAGAAACATAATTTTCAAATATTGTTGCACGTTGACAAACAATGTCTCTTTTATTTGTCTTTACTTAAATCGCGCTCTTCTCTAAGCGTTATTATTATTATTATTATTATTATTATTATTAATACTAATACTACTACTACTAATAATAACAACGGATTAGTATTAGTCAGGAGAAATACTAATGTCTAATTCAGAATAATAAGTGACTGAGATTAAAAGTGATGGAAAATTGAATGGCGACTGATTTGTATTCAACCACAAAAACGTCAAATCAGAGTCCATCCTGACGTTCAACGGATTGTGACTTGCTGTGATTGTGAAGTGCATAATTTGCCCTATCGTTACAAGTTCAGATCTGAGAGGCTTATACATTGAAAACAGCATCTGCAAAGTTGCAAACGTATATATAAGAAGAAGCGGAGCAAAAAAAAAGATTTAAAGGAAAAATAACAAGATCATGCATGAAAATTGAATAAGTTGCAAAATATGGAAGTTAGTGACCTGAAAAAAATAATTTGCAGGCATGAAACCGCTTCAAAATGAAGAACCGGCATTAGAATTCTGATAAAATATTGATACTATACACGTGAGGTGTCCTGAATGAAAATGTGAAATCCATCGCTATCAATAATACATCGATGAGATTATGCAAAGTATGATGGATCTTAATACGTTGTTATTATTATTATTGTTATTATTATTATTATTATTACTAGTAGTAGTAGCAGCAGCAGCAGTTATATTATTAATTGTAGTAACATTCAAGTGACAGTTGTATTCACAAGATACACATGTGTATCCTAAACAAAAACAAAAAAAAAGTTTACTTTTCAGTGCTGGAATCAGTTACATTACATTGCCCCTCCAAAATAATTACGTTAGTATAAAGAATATATCATTGCTTTGTAAGGTTTCTTCATTCTTATGGTATCTGTGTTTCATTAGAAATGACTAGGCTCAATTTAATTTAGATAACTCTCAGTTACTATCGAACTGATTAAGAATAATTGACAACGATAGTTGTTATCCATTGCACTTGACGCCCTGCGAAAATATATTCCCAATATATATTCAGTATTATTTCAGGCTGACACAAGGCCACAATATTTTGGTTATTATAAAGCTAATTATGAAGATGCACACAGATACGCACGTCTAAAATTATCTTAAAGTTTAGAGGAACACGATGACATTTAATTTTAAGTCTGGAAACAAAAAAACATGTTATGTAATTATATGAGATTTCCTTTATAACAAAGAGTTTTCCGCCTGGTAATTCCTATAGGAATTGTATCAAACCAGTTCATGAATTATATGAACTAATAGTTTTTTTTAGCTTTTAAGAGTTCGATATTCTTCATACTTAGGAGGAAGCTCTTTTCGAGGGAAAATTTTACAATTTGATTATAAAAACTTTAACGGCAGGTGCCAGCATCAGAGGTCATGTCGGTACATTCCATATGTCTTTTATGAATATAAAGTAATGTTTTATTAATTTACAATAGTATCAGAAGGGTAATGAGAGTGAAATGGACGGAACATGGGAGTAATTATAAAGTTATCACAAATAAGACTTTCTGTTAGTTTCAATCTTGTTATCAGTGACTACAGAATCATCCCCTCCCCAAATGCATAAAGAAATAGTACAGATGCATTATGGGATTTAATCCTATCCAAAAGACAGACCGTTTCCTGGTCTCAGCTGTCATGTTCTTGGTGTTTCTTGGCTTGAAGTCGGAAGGTTCGGGTTATTTGTCTGAATCCATTTTGTGTGTTAACACCATTCTTAGTTTGTGAGAATTTGACTTATTAATGTTGATTTGCGTAATTTTGACACATATATATATATATATATATATATATATATATATATAATTATGTATATATGTAATTATATATGTATAATTATATTTATATTATATGTACATATATATATATATACGTACATATATATAATTATATATATAT
>OZ038505.1:88174761-88227261 GCA_964036315.1 Acanthosepion esculentum | reverse complement strand
CTACCTGACAGTTTTGCATTTTTAACACCAGGTAGAAGAAAGGAATTTGTATTGTTATAAACAGACCACTTCATTATACATTAAATAGTCAAATTTCAATAAAATCTGACAGACAACCTGTGATTCATATGTGAATTGATATTTCACATATAAATGATTGTCAGAATACAGTCACCGATTGCTTATCGCAATCACGTAATGCTGTTAATATAGAATTCTTTTACAGCAAGGCTCATCCTGTACAAGACACAGGGACCATTCGATGTAGAGTGCAAGGTTAGGAGGCAGTGCGTACGGATATGAGAGGCTGGTGACGGTTAACCCTAGACATGAATAGGTTAAGATTTTAGTGATAGATTAAACATAATCTGGGGAGTCTGTTCCACGGAGTTGTACTTTGCGAGAAGAAGCTGTTCAAGTGGAACTTACTCCTTACTGATAAAATACGGAGGGGATGTGGCTGGTTAGCTAGAATATAAGTGGGATGGCGGGTCCTTTCTAAGAAGGTTACACCAGGCGGAACGAAGAAATGTAGATCATCCGATCACTTTCCTTGAAAGTAGCGATAGAGCGGCGAAAGGCTTGCCACATGCCGTCCGTGAGAGTGAGAGGTTGATGGTGGAAAATAAAGCGTTACCTACAAGGACTCTGAGACGGTTTGGATTCTACCGAGGTTTATTTGATTTACCGGAAAAAGGTGAAACACCAAGCTACTGATGAGGGAATTAATGAACAACTGATGCCGCATCATATAGATGAGCATCAAACTTTTCTAAGGTAGATTTCATTATAATTTCCACGATCTTTTGTGACACAAGAGCACAGAGAAATGATATTGCACAACCTGGAAAAAAAGACAAACAATCGTACAAAGACTGAAATTCTGTCATTTGATTCACCGAATAATTTATTTTCCAAACAGTTCATCTCTATATACTGGGTCCATTAACACTAGTGAGACATCTACTTTCTTTCTTTCTTTTTATGTTCCATGTCCTTTAAGGACGTAGGGGATCAGGGTTCTCCATCCTCCTCTATCCCTTATAGTTCTCAACAAGTTTCTTTCCTCTTATTCCTCCCCAAGACCACGTTCTGTTATCCACTTCCTTAAGTCTGCCAGGTATGTCACGAGTTGTTTTCCCTTGTCTCACTTTCCTGCTATTCGACCCATGAGTATCGGATTCTCCAGGCCCTTCTTCCTCATTATGTGTCCAAGAAACTTTAGCTACCTTTTCCTGATATTAAGTACAAGCCTCATCCTCTTTAAGATCTCATCTTTGGTCACACGCTCGGTCCATGATATTCTTAGCATCCTTCTGTAGAACCATATCTCTGTCGCCCCGGGTCTCTTCTTCATCTTTGAGGAAATCGTCCAACATTTGTGCCGTAATGGAGGACAGATGTTACGTAACAGCTCAGTATTATTTTCTTTCTTTCCAAAGATATTCTTCTGTCTCGCAGTACTCTGCCCAGTTTTTGAAATGTGTCCTTGGGCATCCCAATACGCCTACGGATCTCCGTGTCGCACTTACCGGCCTCTGTCAAGATATTGAAACTTCCGCGTCTGCTTGATTCTATTGTTCCCGACCTTCAGATGGCATTTTGGGCTCATCCATTTACTGACGACCGTGCACTCAGTCTTCTTGTAGTTTATGCTTAGCCCCTTCTTCTCACTCTCCATCGTTGCCTTCTGTAGGAGATTTTGTAATTTCATTCTCGTGTCTGGTATCAGTACTGTGTCATCTGCGTATCTTATGTTGTTAAGTTTGTGGCAACCAATGCTGAATCCCGGTAGGTTTTCCAGTTCTCTTAGGATTGCCTCACTGTATTGGTTGAACAAGTTGGGCGAGAAGACACAACCTTGCCTTACTTCCCTTTCTATATTTGTATATTCACTAAAATCGTTCCCTATGCGCATGCATGCTGTTTGCTGACAGGATAGGTTCTGGATTATTCTGATAACTTTCCCGAATATATTGCGGTTGCTGAGCTGTTCCATCAGATTCTTGTAGCATACTTTGCCGAAGGGATTTGCGTAGTCTATGGAACATAGGTACCCCTATTTCTCGATTTATCGATGCATACAAAAGTGTGTCAACAGAAGTTCGCAATTGATAGAAGTGTGTCCCTTGATGGATATTTTATACAATCAATTCCTACTGTTTTTTTTTTGACACGTGTGTATCAAGTTTTGTTGCTTCATTCCTATCCATGTCGTTGCAGGCAAGGGATGTCCATTCAAATCGGAATTGTTTTCAGAGCGTTTCAAGGATAATAGTTGTCCACGGTTTGCCGATAATATCAGGCCATCCACAAACAAATATGGATTAATTGAACGAGAGCTCCGTACTCTAAAAATGGCAATCATTGACAGGGTGAACATTAAATAAGCCATAAAGGTTGATATGCCGCTAAAAAAAAACACAACAAAACATTGTCTGTAAAGCATAGAATCCTTTTTCGAAATTGACTAACAGCCATCATGGCGGCTTACGCTTCATTTCCTGCTGTAAGCAGCCATCAAGTTCCACGAACATTAATCGACACAAAGACGGGCATATTGGAATAAAATGTCCATAAATAGAAAATTTAGTTGAAGAAAAACAAACATAATTTAGCGTATTCAAAAAATTAAAATACTTGTAAGTATATTTGGCTATCAACAGAAAATGTTCGGAGACAGCCGGATGCACCGTATCGTTGAGGTATTTACCGTATTCATAAAAATTAAAATACTTGTAAATATATTTGGCTATCAACAGAAAATGTTCGGAGACAGCTGGATGCACCGTATCGTTGAGGTATTTACGACACGCTTGCCGCAGAGATTTTCTTGGATTTGGGAGATACGTTTCCAGTACAAATACTTGCTTTGCGAGGCTTTTTCATGTCCGTAGTCTTCCGGAACGCTTTTCGTGGAAATTCTGAAAAGTTCCATCGGCTTCAAACATATCTCTAATTAGAGTGATTGAAAATCGCGTAGGTGCATCTGTTTCAAACTGTCTTTGTACATCTACTGCGTCTTTACATTTTCTGTACCAATTTGGAAGGAATTTGTTGCGTTCAAAGTTATTTTGACTGCCATCATTAATTCTAATGGGTTTAATCTGGAAATATAAAAAAAATCAATATAGCTATCAGCTTTTAAATTGTGTATACATTTTTGGTTTAGTTTGGCTTGTTTTGTTTTACGGCATCTCAACCTCAGTGGGTTATTTAATGCCGACAAGATATTTATTGCAGGAGTTTTTTTTCTAAAATGCTTTGATGTTAATATGTTTTAAAAAATGTATTGCTGTTGACAATATATTGCTGGTAATAATTTTTTTTCAAATATTACTTGCTGCTAATATTTTTACAAAAGCGTATTGCTGGTAGTGAAACATATTTTTACACTTTCATTGTTTTTGGCCCCAGTTTGGGAGTTTACTATTTTCCCCTAGCTGGGATCGTAACGGGTGCTACCACCACGGGTCCGAGCGGACATGGGAACATCAGTAATTAAGAGGTGGTTCCAAACTCCACAAAACTTCCTGATCAGAGGCCCTGCTGTTGAATGTAGTTCATCGTCATACCCAGGACGGTATATTTTTTGGCGCACCCTATATATATATATATATATATATTTTGCGTGTGTATTTAGGCAGCATTTTATCTTTCATACATGTTTCATTAAATAATATAGATAAGTGTTGTCTATATATTTTATGTAAGTTCTTTTCAAATCGCCTGATAAGCTTAATAACATTATCATTAAACAATGAAAGAAAATCGCAATATTGATACATATTTTTTTTAATCCAATCTAAGCTTTCGGCTTACATAAGCCATTATCAAAAAATATGTATCAATATTGTGATTTTCTTTCTTCGTTTAATGATAATGTTATTAAGCTTATCAGACGATATGAAAAGAACTTACATAAAATATATAGACAACACTTATCTATATTATTTAATGAAATATATATATATATATATATATATATATATATATATATATATATATATATATATATATATATATATATATATGTATAGGGGTGTGGGTATGTGTTGTACTGAGTGCAAAATAATATGAGAAAACCAAAGACATTATTAAGGAGCGAGAACACGAAGAACAAAAGTACGTACGCAGTCAATAACGAATGATATTACATGTAAAGTTTTGAAGATCAAAGTCGACTGGACAGCAAGAAGCCGGAAGAGAGACGTGTGAGAGAAGCTGTTCGTATAGAACTTACTATCGCGACTTTTCAGTTGTAAAATGATAAGGTTTTCCTGTCAATCTAGTACGTCGCATAAATTCATAATGTCTACGTGACACAGAGAAAAATTCTCAGAACTATTTCCATAAAAGTATTTATAGAAAAAAAGGCATATTAACCTTTATCAGGGCGCTGTAAAAATGACTGAAGCCGAAGTAGCATGTTAAGAAAAATAACATTGCACAATGTTGTGGGATTTTTTCTAGAATATCTATATATATAGCAGAAGCAACAAACCATACGTGTGCAAATTGTAGATTTATAAATAAAGTAAACCAATTAAGTTGGCGGCTGACCTAGCAATTGATACAATATATTTCCACAGCCGAAATCTTTAGCCAGAGAAGGTGCAATAAGTCATTCAGCTGAAGGTTTACATCAGCCATGATGATGGAAGGCAGAATGGGATACATCAGACGACTGATAAAGAGCGATTTCAGTTTTGAGACGTTAAAAGTAACAAACCAACACCTGGTCCCAGTTAACAGTAGATTATAGGTCATTTTAGGTAAACTGTCAATTTGACTATGAATTGTACTATTAAGACAGGTATAATTAATTATGCATAGATACGGATTTGATAACTGAAGACAACAGGAATGAGGCTGATGAAAATTAGAAACAACTTGGATCCAAGGATAATGCTCTGGGAACACATGCACAAATGCAAAAAAATAGCTACAAGTCACATATTAGTTCGGAATTTTGATAAGAAACACGGAATCAATTCAAATTCCTCTAGAAATACCATAACCTTTCAACATGCGAAAAAAACACAAGATGCCAAACACTTTCAAATGACTTCGAGATATCAAAGTGCTCGAATATTTTGAGTGACTTGCTGTTACTAAATATAGAATATAATCACTAATTACTGTTGGTGCGAAAAATATTAATACCAATGATTTTTATAATAAAAAATGGAACGACAAAGTATAGGCATCAATAAAAAAAAATAAAGATTTTTTCTTATATATGCATGTTTCTCAGAAAGTTTCTGTAGCATAAAAGCTATTGAAATGGTAAATGGAATCCCCGTCCAGATTTCAAATTCTGGCATAGGCTCCTCCCTCACAAAAATGCCGTTCGAAAAGACACATATCCCTATCTTTCTAATATTGGGTAAATACCAGAATAAACCTCGTTTTGTAGCCTCGGGTGGAACCTAGCCTTGGAGAAAGGAAAACTTGAATTACAAGTGCTGGAGATGAGATGACAATATTTTTCTCAAGAAATTATAAACATTCACCAATAAAAAAAAGTTATTCTGTTGAGAGACTTGATCTTCTACGTGCGGAAGAGATAGACATTAAAAAGGACCTTACGAGTCAGGTTACCACAGTAAGGATGCAGATAAATAGCGAGGTGACAGGATATAGAGAACGAACAAGAGCTTATGTGCAACGTTAAAACCAAAAGTTTACTTTAAGCTATGACCATATTCAAATATTGATTTGAAGGCCATTTTCGGTAGAAGCCTGCTCACACTTATGCAAAAGAAAGTCAAAGGTCAGAGCCACACAAAATATTTCATCTAAATCTATATTTCCCTTTCCAGCTGGGATAAAATTGCACGGAAAACCAAAAACAAATAAATTGAATTGGTAATGGAATAAAGGAATTACAAGAAAATAAATGAATAAAAAGCACATGACTTTTATAATGGTTATAAAATTGATCGTGACAAGGAATGAATATGTTTCCTATAAATAGTATGGGAACCCATCATGATTAATAAGGAAAAACCTAAAGAAGGACAAAAGTTGAAATTACATTCTCCGCAAATACTTTGTTTACGAGGTATTAAGTTTAAATAGTTTATGCTTGATGACTCTGTATTGCTATGTAGACTAGGTTACATTTCTCCTTCGTGTACATTTGTGGATAATCAGTCATCAACGTTTAACGTGTGTAGTAGAGAGTTGACTGAGAAGTGTTCCGTTTAACAACGACAGGATATTTATATCGAGAGCAAGCGGATATGATTTTTACATACGGATGCGCGAATGACACAAGATTCCCGGTTGTAGCAGATTGCACTTCTAGACAGAAGTCATCCAACATTTGCTGCTGGTGTTTTTGAATAGTAGCTTGGACTGTACATTCAACGGTAAACTCAAAATCTAATGATTTGTAGACATATATATTTATGGAGTTTTATCCTTGTTTTGGTGTTAGCAAACCGCGTACAAATTTTGTAGAAGTATTTTTGACATATATATATATATATATATATATATATATATATATATATATTACTTTAAAGAAAAAATGACCATTTAAGGTTCTATTAGTTATAATTTATTTCACCAAAGATTTTATTTTTTCGCTGGATCTTCAGACTTCACTTTCAAAGTTGAAAAAATGAATTTAAAATTTACACTTTTGAAGAGCCTTATTAATGGCGGTGAGGAAAAGTGTGAGGGACATGGTTGAGTTTAGAGAGGGTAGGGAGAGCTTTAAAATTTATATTTATTTGTATTTTTATTGCAATAGTTTATATTGAGTAGGATTAGGAAAAGATTTCATCGGTCAACTCACCGGAAATGGTATAGGAAAAAGAAGAAATGAATAAAGAAAAGGGGAAAAGAAAAAAGGGGGAAGTAATTAGATAAGAAATATGAGATGGACGGAGGGTTTTGGAGAAAGGAGAGAGGGTGGTATAACTTTAGCAATTTAGATAAACACAGATCTTAACGTTTGATAGAAATTTAAATGTTTAAAATCTCCACCAATGATTTAGATTTAATGCTTGCTAGCAATTTAAATATTTAACTTCTCCACAAATAAATAAGGGATTTAATATAACCTGAATATTATATTAATAAACAAATATAAAAATATAAAAATAAAAATAAAAATTTAATAATATTTTAATATTGTGATTGACGGGTAATATACTATCTTTATTAGTTAGAGTCTAATTCATCAATTTAATCTGAAGCTATGTTTAGCTGGGTAATATTTATTAATTGAAGTTTAAGTTTCAAATCAAGATGAAGTAAGATTTGAAGGTAATAGTATAAAAAAATACTAGTTTTACATAGACATACCACATACATATTTACGTAAATACATCCACATATATTCACATACATGTATAATTACATATATAACCACATACATATGTATCTCGATACACATCGGTATACACGCACATACATATACTAATATTTGCATATAGCTATACGTATGTACAAGCGCATCCATCTTTATACATATTCATTTTTTTAATTTTACAGTTAACGTTAGATAGCGAATTAAGTGTTTTAAATTTCCAAAAATATTTTTAATATTATTAATGTTAATATTTTTAATATCGTGAATAATTTTTAAGGAGTATTTTTTAAAAATTTAAATCTAAGTGATCAATTTAAATTAAGATTATCTCCATATATATATATATATATATATATATATATATATATATATATATATATATATATATATATATATATATAGAGAGAGAGAGAGAGAGAGAGAGAGAGAAGTACGAGGAGAACGAATAGAGTACGTACGTAACATTTAATTTAAAAGTGGGTCTATACACTGTAGAGCAATATTATTTGTTTTTAGGATAATTCAACATAAACATGTAAGATTCGCTACACAATTGCAGTCGTATTTCAACGTATAACGATGCGTCTCATCAGGCGATTGACAAATTGCTGGCGAGTTAACGATTAATTTGGTTGCATAAGCAAAAATGCATTCTCATTATTCTAATAAAAATTATAAAATATAAAAAATAAATGTTTGAATGGTCTACCTTGACCAACCAGTCAAATATGGCCGAATTTTATATTCAAACTAAGCGAAAAAGAAAAAATAGAAATTATTATGTCTCAAATATCTCATGAAAATATTTGATATATAACAACAACTAGATATTAACTTAAAGACTGATACAAATGGCTACAAGTAATATATACATGTCAGACAATCAACTCTCATAAGAAATAAAAGTTGGGTGGTAGAGAGTTAATTCAACCGAATGGCTAACTAGTTATAATCTTTGTGGTTTTCCTACATAAAATGTTTTTGTTGTGGATAAACAAGAGGCCACTTTCATAAACTAATAAATGATCTAAATTTATTGAATTATTGTGCAAATAATATGCAACCGTTAAATACATATCACCTTATAGGAAGATAATAATATCAATTAATCAATACAAAATAACAAAAAATACTAACTAAATACCAATTCATCCATATATGATATTATTAATACTACCAGATCAATAGCGAATTAAACCTAAAATGAATCATACAAACAGAAAGATAAGCCATATATGGTGCAACACAATTCAACTAAAATCTAAGAAAAAAACATTCTCAAATTCCAAAGTCTAACGGAAATGGAAGGTAAAAAATAGACAGTGTTTGCAATTCACCGTTAATTCAGATCTTTGATTTAGTAAAGAATACTTATCAAAGAACCTGATAATTACAAATTTTTCATCTAAACAGAGAAAATAGGTTCCATATAAGGATCTACATGCCCTTGTTGTTTTATAATTTTCCATTTCAAATTAAGAGTTATATCATCATCTTTAAAACCCCAAAATATTTAGAAAGTGAGGTTTTATTTCTATACGTATTATTAGTAAAGGACAAGATATGTCGATACAACCTAATCTTAAAAGAATTCTTAGTACTACCAATATATATTTTTTAAATCGTCGTATTCTCTGTTGTA
This sequence comes from Acanthosepion esculentum, assembly GCA_964036315.1. Lineage (NCBI taxonomy): Eukaryota > Metazoa > Mollusca > Cephalopoda > Sepiida > Sepiidae > Acanthosepion > Acanthosepion esculentum. The sequence continues at coordinate 88,218,292 of OZ038505.1, read as the reverse complement.
GAGTTAGTACTTAGTTAATTAGAGAGAGAGCATGATTTTTATAAGCAAAATACGTTATATTTACGTAAACAATAATATTTTTTACTAACATTCACGCAATACAAGGCATAAGGTTGGCGGTTAATAAATAAAAATGTTGTTTGAAGAGAACAATGATTGCATATTATGAACGCGCGCGCACACACACACACACACACACATACACACACACACACACACACATATATATATATATATGATAGATAATGAGATGAAGAGGTCCAGATAGTAGTGGTCGATGAACCCTGTGTTCCAGATTGTTCCACATTGTTTCGCTATTCCACATTGCAAGGGTTCTTGGGAAAAGGTTGTTCAAGTGAAACTTCTGCCTTACCAATGACATATAAAGGGAATGATAATAGGCCATGTATACGTCTTGGATGTAGCTCTGAGTGTTCGGACTGGTTGAACTAAGCAATAGAGTTGGCCCAAATACATTCTATAAAAATGGTTGCTCTCTGAGAAAGGAAGTCTAAAACAGATAATAATAATTCACCCACAAGTCAACGCAAACACTTTTGAACGCAGTCGAGTCGGAAATATGGTGTCACATTATATTTCTTTAGTTGACTTCACATGAACGACACACATAAAATATGAATTCCTCGTTCCTATTATTTTAAGCTAATCTTGCGCCTTGCAACTAGCAACTAGCCCCGAGTTCAGCGAAGATTTCTCCTTGCAATTAGCCTCAAGTAACTGTGTATAATATCGCCCAATATATGCCATTATGATGAAATATTTATAGGTAATACTCAGCAGGATAATTTCTCAAGCATACGATATATTTGTTTCCATTTTCTATGTGATCTGTCACTTATCCTTTGTAGCACATAGCAATATTTAAGAAGACCTCCCGCCCCTGTTCCATCATTAATTCACAGTGTTATTTAACCCGCTGTTTTGCCCTTTCCATCTTGTCCTAGATATATCCTGTGTGTATCAAATTGTATGAGAGCTCCATCTTCAGAATGCGTACAATGAACACCCAATTGTCTCTTCCTTATAATCAAAATATCCCTTTTTCTTTCCATTTTGCATAGGACTTCTTCGTTGGTTGCCCGCTTCGTTCAGGGAATTATCACTCCATTCGGCGGAACCACATTTCGGTATTTCTAGTTATCTCTTCATCTGGGAGATTATTATGCAATAGGTAATTTCTAATAAAGATTCTGAGAGATGTTTGTTATCTTAAATCTCAAATAATAAAAACACTGCATACATAAAACCCTACCGTTTTCATCGAATACCCACTTATGAACTGAAAAAATATAGCTTCATATTTGCTAGCAAACCAAATGAGAATTAAGTATATTAAGCAAAGTAACGCATGGAAAATTTATATTGCGAATGACAGTCTGAAAATTGTAAAGATAATCCCAGAAATAATATAAAAACTTATTTCGGTTACTATTATAAGTAAATGAGTAAACAAAGCATAGTTGAAATCACAGAAGTTATATAGATTGCAGCAAGTCAAAAATAAAGAAAGACTGGCGTAATGTATCTTGGGAAAGGACAAAGAAGAGAATATGGCAAAAAATATTTGCTTTAGCTTTTTATGCAGAGTGTTTCTACTTGGGGATCTGCTGTCATCTCGAATAATACAAAGAATAGATAATGCTTCTTGGATAAAATTATTTCTATGAATGATTCCCGGTTTGATTCCATGGTTTACGTTCTCCTTGTTATTTCTCGGTCTCGAAGTTTCCATTGTCTTTGGAACCTGCATTGTGTTACCATCTCCTACACCACAATCTTGGCTGAAACGGACAGATGCGTTTAGGGTCCCTGGGGTGTGTAGGATTAGAATCGAATGCGTACTGATGTGAGGAGGTGGTTCATTTTATTTGTTCCACTTGCTGGACACGGTGCGTCCCTTGACCATTTTGTATGCAGTCGGGCGCATAATGGACAATTGAAAATGCCATTCATTTTAAGCCATCTTGTTTAACAACTAAAGAAAATTGCGGATATTTGCTAAGTAACTTATCCGGAATGTAGGAGAGATTTTTCTGTGGAAGATTTTGTGAATTGGCTTTCATGGATGCAAAGATATAATGCAATGCGGGGAAGAATATGGACGGAGCAGTGTAGAGAAAAAAGACATACTCAGAAAAAAAATGGAGGAAGAAGGAGATTATAACTTGGAGGAGTCATGTGAAAATGGAAATCAGAGAAATATAAGTAGGAGAAAAAAAATATACCAAAAATGAAATAGACGAAATGATAACAAAAAAAAAACATTAAAAAAATGACGATTACAATAAGGTTATGAATGAAAATACGAAGAAGCGAAAAGTTGAAAGAAGATATTCAGAATCGTGTAGAAGGAGGTAGGAATGAGTACAAAATACAAAAATAAATTAAATGAATGAAAAGAAGAAAACTGCGGAAAATTTTTAAAGAATGAAAGGAGAGTGGGGAGTAGAGAGAAGAATGAAAGCACAAAAACAAAGTAAAAGGAAAAGAAGTGAATGAGATAATATAGTGAAAGAATAAACAAACTCGTATGAAAAATGAGAAAAGAGAAAAAAAGATTAGATAGCAAGGAAGAAGAAATAATGAAAGAATAATAGAAAGGCAAGAGTAAACAAAGAAAATGATAATGAGAAAATATAAAAAGAAGGAAAGAAATTAGAGAAATTTAACTGAGAGAATAGTTAAACGAAAGAAAGTATAGATAGAAAAGAAAAAAGTAATCAGATAGAAATAAGAAGAGAAAAAGGGTGAAATTGAAATAGGAAAATACAGAATCATGAAAATAACGTAAAATTTGATAAAAAAAAAAGTTCAAAGCGAAAGGTAATGACGGGAAATGCCATACAGGAAAATATTAACAATAAAACAGAGGAAATTTACGAAACATGAAAAGATCAAAATAATTGTATTTGTAAAGAGAAGAAATGAAATCTCAGGAAGAAGAAATATAAACGGGAATAAAAGAAATGGAGGTAATGTGAGAGAAAAAGTAAACTTCCAAAGAAGACGAATAAAAGTAAAAAGAAAAGAAAATGAGGCTTTATTGAAATTAAAATATCAATGATCCGAAATATGAAAACGAAGAAAGATGGAAAGAAAGAAAGAAGGTAAAAATGAAAGAAAAAAATGAAAATGAAAGAAAAAAAAATCATGATGAATAATATAAATAAAAGCTTGACTGATTAGTTTTCTACGGCTTATCAAACCTTTGAAGGTAATTTAACGGTATGAAAATATTTTTAGATGGTAAGAAATTTGGGGAGAGAGAAATCTTAGTAATTAACGCGTAGGTGGGGGAGACGTGCTGGATTCATATATTTTGCAAAGTTGTTTTGCGCGTAAGGAAATTTATATGTGAAAGCAACTGGAATTGAAACTAATTTCGCCGATTAACAATTCCGAACAAGTATCCACTACACCACCCACACATCCGAGAGATAAAAGCCTATGAGATACTTAATTCTAAGAAAGAAAGAAAGAAAGAAAGCAACGAAGAAAGAAAGAAAGAAAGAAAAATACATATATATATATATATATATATATATATATATATATATATATATATATATATATATATATGAAACCAAAAGCATAAGAAGTAAAAGAAGTATATGATTCTAAGCAAAGAAAAAAAAGATTGAAAATGAAAGAGAACAAACAGTAAAAGAAGCAAAATAATTAGGCATGGAAAGAAAGAAAGAAAGAAAGAAAGAAAGAAAGAAAGAAAGAAAGAAAGAAAGAAAGAAAAAGATAGAAAGAAATAAAGAAAGAAAGAAAGAAAAAAGAAAGAAAGAGAGAAAGAAAGAAAAAAAAGAAAGAACGAAAAACTGAAAATTGAAAATGAAAGAGAACAAACAGTAAAAGAAGCAAGATAACTAAAAGTCTTAGAAAATACATGGATTTAGGTATGGAAAGAAAGCAAGAAAGAAAGAAAGAGAGAAAGAAAGAAAGAAAGAAAAATGAAATAAAGAGAGAAAGAAAGAAAAACATAAAAAAAAAAGAAAAAGAAATAAAGAGAGAAAGAACTAACGAATAACGAAACAAATTTACAAGAGAAGGATGTAAAATATGAAAATAAAGAAGAAAAGAAATTAAACAGGAAAAAGGAAAAAATAAAAAATAAAAATGAATAAAAATTGGAACAGAAAAAACTGTAGAAAGGTTAAAGACGAAAAGAAGGGACGAAAATTGAAAGAAATAATAATATAATATATATAGATAAAGAACGAAGAGAAAATGAAAAAAAAACGGGAGAAAGAAAATTCAAAGAAATCAAACAAAAAATGAAGGCGAACATCAGGTGTTGGAAGAAAGAAGAAAAACGAAATATCTAAAATTAAGATTTTTGAAGGAAAACAAATGAGAATAAAATGGAAGAAAGACCCATCGAAAGAAATAATAAATAAAATCATCCGAAAAGTAAGATAAGATAATGAAAGTTAAATTGTAAAGCAAATGAAAGATAATAAAAGTAATGAATGAAAATGTTTGTGTGAATGAGAAAATATATTAAATGGGCCAATTCGAAAGAAAGAACAACGAACCAAGTTCCTCTTAAATGAAAGAAAATATTAGAATAATTGCAAAAAAAAGGATGGAAAAATAAACATATGAATAGAGAAGAAAAGCAATCTGAAAAATAAAATCAAATTGGCTCAGCTCGGTGAATAAGCATTCAAAGTGGTAGAATAGAGCAGGAAGAAATGGGGGGTATATAAGAAAACATATAAAAGTAGGAATCGTTGTTGTTTACATATTCTTTTTGTTGAAAGACAAAAATCTATCGTACGACAAAAATAAATTAACTGACAAAATTTACAAAAGAAAAAATAGCTCAAAGTTATATGGCTTCGCGTTTACTTGCAAAAAAGCTATTTTCGTGTGACAACAAACAAAGTTATTTGCTGCCCTACGATCGGAACCCTAAAAGGATTTATCAGTGAAAATGGCTTCACATGGTCGAGTTTCGCCATTTGCTGTCTCTCGGAGATGGAACTAAACTGACATTGTTCTTTGGTGTGAGTCTGTTCTTTCTTTACCATTATATTCTGAGCTATTTCTTTATTTCTTTGTATATATTTTGATCGAATAACATGCTAGCAGTTATAAAAGAAATCTGCTATAGTGTACCTATCTTTACTCCTGAAAAGAGATATTTTATGGGTTACAAATTATATTATGGAAGCCTGCATTCATCGACAACGCACGAATGTAAATGTCTTTCGTAAATAGTGAGACGTGATGTGGAGAAGAATGGATTTTATTCTTTAAGATATTGATACGAATCTCTACTTATATGACTTTCTATCACAACTAACGTATATTTTATGTTTTCTTTGAATCATTTCACCCCAAGCAAGGTGATAATGCTATTAAGACGTACAGACTTGCAAGGATTTAAATAGAATGGGAACACATTAGTGAGGAAAAAAAACCAAATGAACAGGATTTATTAAGACTGGGGTTGCTATTGAAGTTGCATAAAATAATTTCGAAATTGTAGGGGGCAGGGAAGCAGGAAATTGGATAAAAGTTCCCACAAGCGAAAAGTGAGAGACAAAAACAATTAGAAGAAACCTACGGTTGCATCTAATTAGTTCAATGGTAAAACGATGCTACCTAGATGCCAATTTAGTAACACGCTTAAATTCATGCAGTCGAACATAAGAAGAGTTAGCATGAAAATATTTGTAGAAAAGACACTGAGAAGCCGCGTCGAGATAACAGGTCAGGATCGATTACATTACAGACTCTTTTGTGAATTTTTCAAGAATCTCGAGATCTATAGTAGGAGCCCCACACCAAATATGACAGCAAAAGAATTGTAGACATAAAATGCACAAGAGTGATTCTGAGGAGAAAAATTGAATGCTACGACACAGTGAACCAACATTCATAGTAGTAGATCTCGAAATTGATTTAATATACACACCTGTGAATCGTAAACGTGTGCCCAATAGACTGCAAAAAGTTTTCTCTTGGAGTTTAATATCAGCCATATTGGTGGAAAACAGGAAAGTTTCTCTGCGGTGATTCAATGAAAGGGAGAGAAGTCGAGATGCAAAGTCAGGATTGATTATATAAAGACCACTTTAAATTTCATTAACAATCTCGAGGTATATAGGATAAGCAGCAGACCAGACATGGCAACAGAATTCAGTACATGTATGTATGGTAGATTTATAAATATGGTGGATGGATAGTGATGAGAAAAATTGCCTGGCACGATACAGTGAATAAAGCTTCCTAGCAGAAGAGATAGCAATTTTCTCAATATAACCACTTTTCCCCATGAAGTCGCGAATATTTGCACTCCTGCAGTATAGCATCGATCATGACTGCAGCAGAAAATGCTCTCTGCTTTTAAGAATTCCTTGATAATTGTTTGGATGGTATAACATATAAATAAATAATATATTAATTTGCTTCAAAATTCTACCAGAAAATATCAAGTATTAGCCATCGAATGGTTTTAAGAACACCGAATATGATTATCTACAGGGAAAAGTACGGAAGAAAAAGAAAAAAATAGAACGACTACACAACGAGCGATGAGATCCAGGATGGTAGATTTGCACTGCAAAACATATATACCAACTTTTTTTGTGACGATCTTCCATTGATATGCACTCACAGAGTAGAGATTACTTTTTTTTCTTTTAAGCGTATCATCCCAAGCAAGGCTGGAGGCCACTATCACGCAAGGGGTTATAGAAGGGTTGGAGGAAGAGCAGATAGGAGTGGTAAAGGAGAGGATGTGGAGAAAGAGAAAGACAGTGGATCGATCAAGGCAAGGGGGTTACAGAAGATTTGGAGCAAGAGAGCGAGGCAAGGACGTATTATGAGCAAGAGAGACCGTGTAAAACCCATGTAAATGGCTGGCTGTCCACGACGAAGAAAGTTGGTGAAAAGACAATGTTTAATAATAGCTACAAATGATAGGAAGCTATGGGTAGCCATGTTCAGACACGTCCTAAACGGAAAAGGCGAATTGAAGAAGAATATTGTTATTAAATCCATAGTTGTTTAAATTTCCAGTTAGACAATTATCGATTACCGTCTAATGCCCATAGTTAGGTTTGTAGTCCAGGTAATAGTAAATAATTGAACTACAATATTTTATAGGAGGCGAATTCTTCTTAAGTAAATCCATGTATCACCATTTTTTATTGTGATATTTTATATTAATACAACATAATAGATGAAAAAGACTTAAAAACTTTGACATAAAACATTGAATGTCTCGTACGGATCTGTATAAACGTTATAAGATTGATGAATTTATTAACTGAATATCAGTTTTAGCGGCATGCAGAAACTAAAATACATTAATTTAAAGAGGCTAATTAAAAGTTGAAGGAAATTATAAAAAATAATCCCAAACATGCCATGCGTCATATTAGTATGCATTTCTTATTTATTTTTTTGTTTTGTTTTACGGCATATCACCACCTCAATGGGTCATTTAATGGGGACAACTTTTCATTTCTCTGGTAATATTTTGTATTTTGTCAAAAACATATTTCTGTTAATACTTTTTCCCTCAAAAACGTATAGCTGTTAATGTTATTTTTTCAAAAATGTATAGCTGGTAATATTTTTTCAAAAACATATTGCTGGTAATATTTTGTTTCTTTAAAGAATTTATTTCTGGTAATAATTTTTTACAAATTATTTCTGGTATTAAAACCTATTTTTACACATTTATGATGCCTTTTACCTCAGTTTCTGGTTAACTATTTGCCCATAGCTGGGACCCTAACAGGTGCTACCACCCCGGGTCAGTGTGGACATGGGAACAACAGCAATTAAGAGGAGGTTCCACGCTCTTCAAAGCCTCCTGATCAGATGAAATGATGTTAGACGTAGTGTATCGTCTTACCCTGGACACGGATGGGGGGGGGGTTACACCTCTGCAGAGGTGCAGTCGGCGTATCCTACAGCTCCAGCCGACAGGGCTTTTCTTGTTTAAAACTTTTAACAAAATATCTCTTTTCTTTGATTAATACTATAAAAATTGACAAGGCCTAAATGACAACATAGTTATACGGCGTGAATAGTTTAGGTAAAAGTTTTAATCTATTAAATTCTCTAAAAATAAATTGTACGAAATTATTTTACGAAAGATAACACCACGATGTGTGATTCTAGTAAGCAAGTAAAATATGCATTTCAATCTTATCGGTTTTTTTTTTGTTTATAAAGTTTAGGGCAATAGGCAACGTTGAAATTCGAAATAAAGTTAACTGTAAAAAATAAACACCTTTTCTTCTTCTTCTTCATCTTCTTCCTCTTCTTCCTTTTGAACATTCTTCTTTTTCTTGTTTTATATCTTCTTTATTCTTTTTCTCTTTTCTTCATCTTCTTCTTCATGTTTTTTCTCGTTCCTCTTCTTCTTCCTATTATTATCAACTTTCCAATCCATCACTCTTCTTTATTCTTCATCTTTCTTCTATTCTTTTTCCCGTTTTATTCTTCTCCTTTCTTCTTATATATCTTCTCTTCTGCTTTCTTCTGTACGTTCTTCTTTTTCTTCCTTCATATTCTCTTTATTATTCCTTTTTCTCCTTTATTATTTTTCGTCTACATCTTCAAATACTTCTTCTTACTTCTTCTTTTTCCTTTTCTTTTGCGTCTTTTTCTTCTCCTCCTCCTTCTTTTCTTTTCTTCTTCTTTATTTCTAATTCTTCAATCTTCTCCTTTTGATCTTCATTTTTCTTTTTTCCTCATTTCCGTTCTCTTTTCTTCTTTTGCTTCTACCTCTTTTTCTCTTTCTTCTTCTATTGGGTTTCAACAGTGTGTGATTGATAGATCAACTGAAGTAAGTCGCTTGAAGCCTCCAGTATTTCTGTTACAATTCTTGTCAAAATTCCAAATTCATTTTTTTTATTAATTTGTATAATATTTTGCAAACCAATTCAAGGTAATTCAATGCTCACTGGTAATTCTGGGTGAATTAATGCTGGGTGCGGCTGTCATATTCCCATCACACGATGCTACACTTCTCTGCCGGTTTCGTATTTTTCTAGCATTTCTGGTTCTTTACGTTTCGTGTGTGATCAGATCGATTGATGTCATCCCTATTTATCGATATACAATAATGATATACATAATCGCAGGCAAATAATTTAATTGCCAAATGGCATTTTGATAACTACATTTTATTTATTTGTTCACTACTGGCTAATTTCCCTAATAAATCTAGGCTCTGCGTTGGATCTGTGTGCCATTACTGGAAACAATCTTTGAACTTGTTTTCTTGAATACCTTTCAATAATATAACAACATAGTTTGAGATTGGATTTTGTCAGTAAAGATTTAGAGCATTTTTAAATTTTTAAATTAATCAACAATTCCATTGGATAATCACTATTTATATTATTCGGACTATTGTCCTCAACTTTGTCGACATATTTATTACAACGTTTCGGCCGTTGTACGCTCCAGCCTTCTTCAGGTGGTTGGAATGTCGAACCGAACCCTTTATTTCGCTCACCGGGGTAGACATAGAATTAAAGGGTTCAGTTCGACATTCCAAACACCAGAAGAAGGCAGGAGCGTACAACGGCCGAAACGTTGTAATAAATATGTCGACAAAGATGAGGACAATATTCCGAATAATGTAAATAGTTTACACAATACATCATCTCAGAAATATAGACAGATACTCCAGTGGATAAATTAAGTAAATTGCGTGGAGAGTCTCTTTATCATAACAACTTTCTTCATCTGGAACTGAAAAATACCTAATGCATGATACGTACATGAATTATCGTTAAACAAAAAATCTACGATATCAGCGCATTAAGTTTTGCACTCGACACACATTTGAATCTGTTCTTTGAGATTTTGGCTTCAAGATCTTGCCTCATCTAAATAATTTTAAATACGTGTGCCACACAAAATCACTCGATTTACTCAGAGTATGTTTACCTTAAGCAATTTTAGGGTGCTAGCAGTTAATTCGCACGTTTAACAATCTCCACACAAAATATTCTACTTCATAATACTTTCACATATATTCCTTCCAGCCGCATAACATGCATGTGTAGAATTTCATATATTTCTCTGCAAAAATAAAACCGATATTTGTAATATATCGGATATTGTCAGGTAAAAAAAATTGCCTGAATTATTGCCTAAGCAAAAGGCTGTGGTTATCTATAGAAGTAAGATCTTTAAACAGTATATATATATATATATATATATATATATATATATATATATATATATATATATATATATATATATTTGTGTGTGTGTGTGTGTGTGTGTGTGTGTGTAATTTGGCAGCAACTTTTCTTTTACACATGTTGTGTTGAATGTCAAAGACAACATAGTCCTGCATATTTTCTTTTGAATTTTCTGATATTTTCTAATGACACTTTTTATTTGAAAATTATATCGAAATTTATATTTCGATATAATTTTCAAATAAAAAGTCTCATTAGAAAATATCAGAAAATTCAGAAGAAAATATGCTGATTATGTTGTTTTTGACATTCAACACACCATGTTTAATATATATATATATATATATATATATATATATATATATATATATATATAAAAGTGAACATAGAAGTCAACACGTAGAGGCGACAGTCTGTTTCATGCTATATGCAATCGTCAGGCCACGAGTTCTGTTATTTTTCTCGGCTATTTATATAACGGGGTCAGTGGTGCATTGTGTGTAGTCTATTTTGGCGGTTAATTTACCGGAAGTCGTTTATTTCTTTATTCATTTATTTGGGTTAAATTATTTTGCTTGTTTTTATTTATTTTCCTTTTTTATTTTTATTTTTTCTCTTATATATTTATTTATTTTTTATTTTTATTTTGATCTTTGTTTTTATTAACGTAGTAGAAATTCGTTTATATAGGTTATTTAATAGTTTTGTTTTTGTTTTGGAAGATAATTAAAGCTATTTGTTCAATTTTGGGGTTGATTGTTGTAGTTTGTTCTAAGTAGTTTGTTGGCGGGAACAGTTTTTAATTTGTTTATTACTTCATGTATTATTTGGATTGATTATCTTTATTTGTTTTTTCTAACGGCTAGTTTATCGGTATCGGTTGTTAGTTTATTTATATACTTGGATGCATTTAGATCAACTTATTTTACTTGTTGTTATTTATTTGTTACACAGTATATTTTCTATTTTTGGTTTTCGATTTTTAAATAACGCACTATATTGTTTTTTTATCATTTTTTATCGTTATATAACAGTTATAGCTATTTTTTCGTTTGATTTATATATATATTGATCAAACAAGATAATAAAGCCTCTAATACGACAAAGTTTTACAGTGTTAGAGAGTTTGCGAAAAAATATAGACGTTATTAAAGAGAGAGAATAATAAAAAGACAAGAATTAAGAATACAGCGGATAAAGATTGATATTACATTTACATTTTGGAATAACAAAATTGACTTTGGAGCTAGAAGCAGAATCGGAATTCCAGAAAGAATTGCTACAGAAGAATGTATAAGCATATAACTTACGGTTACATCTAACCAATTCAAATATATAATTTATTTGTATTTGAGATAGAAATAATTTGTAAAAAGGATTACAAAGAAGTAAATCTATATTTTTGAAGGTTTTATTGAAATTTTATTTAAGTTTCCAAATGTACTCCATCATTAGCAATACAATGGGTAATATGATTTTGCAGTTCACTGAAAGCATTTGCGAACTGATTTAGAGTAATGCCTGAAATCATATTAATTATTTTAGCTATACTTAAAACTTGGTACATTAAATTTTATAACATTTTTTACAGATTATTTCTATCGCAAATACAAATAAAATTATAATTTTTTTACAGTGCACACGAACTTTATGGACACCCTGTATATATATATATATATATATATATATATATATATATATATATATTCCCACTGATTTACAGTAATGCCTGAAATCACATTAGTTATTTTAGCTATACTTAAAACTAGGTACATTAAACTTTATAACATTTTTTAAGGATTATTTCTATCGCAAATACAAATAAAGTTATATTATTTTTTAAGTGCACACGGACTTTATGGACACCCTGTCTATATGTATAATCCAGATTCGTTCCAATTTGAACCATTTATGTCAAATTTGCCTATTTTATGTCTTTTGATATGAACAGCTTGTTTACAAATGTACTGCTTGATGAGACAATTGATATTTGCACAGACGTTTTATGCCGCGGTCCCGTAATGCCCCCATCGTTTCTTGAGGTTATTTTTGTTGAGTTGATGAAAATGGCTACCAATCTGTCTCCTTCATCTTCAACAATTACATGTACCGACACGTCGATGGTGTCACGATGGGTACTCCTTTGGGACCTCTTATGGCTGACATCTTCGTCGGTTTCCACGAGAGATAATTATTTGACAAGATCTCAAAGCCTTATTGTTATTTCCGTTGCGTTGACGATACGTTTACATCGTTTCCTTCAAATAATGAAGCGGGGAATTTCTTTCAATACTTGAATAAATACCATATATCCTTGAAATTTACTATGAATGTGGGAGAGAAAAATACGTTAGCTTTCCTGGATGTGCTATTTGAGAGAATGCCGTCATGATTTCTCTCTAGTTTTTATAGGAAATCCCCCTTTTCGCGTGTATGCATCAGTTGGAATTCTTTTGCTCCCAAAACCTGGAAGACTCCCACTAATCGCGCATTGATGATATGTTCAGAGTACAACCTTGACGACGAGCTCAGGAAAGTTAAACAGATATTTTAGGCAAATAGTGACCCTAATGTACGATTACAACTATCACTGAACTTAGGTGTGTTGTATACATGAGACTACCGTGGTTTGCTCCCAGTAGTCAGGTATACGCCAATATAATATCTCCTTCAATCAGGCGGTGTTTTAATTTTGTAGTGGTCAGGAACATTTTTCTACCTGGAGGGACTTTCCCTCTGTCCGTAAGGATGTCTTGCCAACAAATTATAAGATTTCAGCCGTTTATCAACATAAATGCCAGTGTGAAGCTATCTGGGTAAAACTATCTAGTGATTGGCGGTTAGAATCGCCCAGGCCAAATACGTAGATATGTGCCTTTAAGATTTTTTGTGCTATTTGAAATATCAATTTGCATATATATATATATATATATATATATATATATATATATATATATATATATATATATATATATATATATTAATTATTATTAACAAACAGACAACTTTATGTTTCATGAAACATTGTATTTCCCTTATTCTTAATAATAATTCATATTTGGTTTGTTTTTTACATTGAGCTCTTTGGATTTAGCTTCCATTTCTGAAAAATGGTTACCACTGTGTAGCGGTAAAACCATATTTTAAATTTATTAATTTATAATATTAATGCCCTGTAAATTTAAATTTACATTGAGCACTATTGTGTAAAAATAAAAATATCTATAAGAACACCGGATTTTATATCTTACTGTTCTTTCCTTTTCATTATATATATATATATATATATATATATATATATATATATATATATATATATATATATATATATATATGCGTGTCTGCATAATTACATATATATATATATATATATATATATATATATATACATATATATATATATACATACATATACATATATATATATATATATATATATATATATATATATATATATATATATATATATATATATATATATATGAAAATTTCTCAGAGTTAACCTGTAGATAAGACAATTTTTTAAATAGTAATGATCATAGGAAAACACTATTAAATGGTGGCGCGTTTCGTCCAGTTTGGACTTTCCCAAAGCAATAAACGAAATGAATTTAATTAAACAAGGAAATTAATAAAAACAAAGACAGAGTGTTCTTAGCAACTAGAATGCAGGAAACTCTATTTCCATATTCTTAACTGAAAATAACGTCAGTTAATGTCACGTATGGAGAATATTATCTGTGTTGGTGGATTTAACCATTTTCTTTTGATTTTACGATATTGTTCTGTATGTTTGTTTGTCAGAGCAGTAATTTTGTTAAGAATCGTGAAAGCCTGGGCGTAGATTAATATTTGGGTAATGTTCTATGGCAGCACTCTCTAGAATTTTCTATCTGAGTGAGTTATTTTCTTTCTTTATAATTATAGCATTTCCAAAATAAAAATCATGGTTGAACTTATTCCTGTGTATTAGCTAAGTTGTTTAATGTAAGGTCTCTTTTGTGTTCATGTGAACGGAACTGAGTGAGTAGCTATATCGAGTCTAGTTTATGTCACCGAGTCCCGTGGTACAGGTGTTATGACGTTCGCGTTGTATCGAAGCGATCCGGGTTCGATTCTCGATAGGACAATACGGCGGTCCTGTGAATTCTGTTAAGGATTCTAAGCTCGACGAATTACTATAATATATATATATATATATATATATATAACTACGCGAGCACACACACACTTATATGCATATCTATAAATGTCTATCTAGCAATATATATTTGGTTCAAATAATTGTTTTGTAATTATTTTGATATTATTAATATTGGATGCATTGTTTTTTTTTGTAGATGTTAAGAGGATACAATGTAATATTGTATAGCTGTTTCGATATAGTTTATTCTCATTTTTGTTGTTGTTAATAATGTAATTATGTTTTGCATGATTCTATATTTTTATGCCTTTCTCTTATTCGTTGTGTATGAAATAATGTGGATGTTTCTAGGTTGAATTTTCTTTTTCAGAAAGATATTTGGTACTGCAGTTTCTTAGTACTCTTGTATAATACCTTTTTATTGAAATATGCATTTAGGGGGTATTTATTAATATAACTATTGAAATAGTGACAGTTATAATTTATTTTTGTCATTTTTCGTTTTGTTAAGTAGAGTTATTCTCGGAAATTACTACTGCTGTTTTAGAATTTTGTTACGACTGATGCTTATTTTTATAATTACATTTTAAACATATTCAGCTGAGCCTAAAGACAATCGATTTATCTTTGAACACATTGCTTTTCACAAGACCAGTGTTTTTTTTTTATTATAATACATGCATATCCGATTCGTTAGTAAATATTTATTGCGGAAATCAAATATTCAAATCAAATTCTTTAAAACGGAATCCAAATTTGCTTTGTTCCAGAGTAATTAAATCTTGTAGAAGATTTAGTATTCCGTTTGCTTAGGATTCCTTGAAAGACGTTTTTTCTCTAGGCGGGAAAATTGGATTCGACTGAAGGCAAATGGGCAATTTTTATTTGCTTTCCGAACCTGCAAAGTTGTTAAACTTTCACTCCTGTTGTTGAATTGAATATTTCCGGGCAATATCTTGTTATTAGCAAATTCAGAATACATGAATTAATATTCTGAGCAAATAACTAAATTCCCATCAGTTAGTGAAACGGAATTTCGCAAATATCAAAGTCAAGAAAAGGTTGCAATAATTATATTTTTATACTCTATTTATATTTCTTTACGTTGCAAAATATCTTTCATTTTATTGGACTTTCATTCATTTCGAGGTTCTTGACAAAATCCAAAATGTATCTGTAAAATAATCGATTTTAACTTTGATATCACGACTTCAGCAACTTTTTTTTATCTACGTCACATGGTTTCTCTCTCTCTCTCTTTTCTGCAAATATTTCCATGGCAACTTCTCAGACAAGCGTTTTGCCTTGGTTGTCTGACAACATAACATTCAACGTATTACTAAATTGGCATCGAGGTCCCACCCGTTTAATTTTGTAATAACTAAATGCAACCACCACTTATACTCCAACAGTTTATTTTCTCGAATTTTCAGTCTGTGGAACTGCATTCCTTTTACTTACTTCCGTGATAACTACAATTTTCGAAAATTTAAATGCAGCGTCAATCGCTATATTCTATCTTCTTGTAACCGTTCATCTTTTGTTTTTTCCTCAATCCTCCCTATACTCAGTCTTTTCTCTAACTTTCACTTCCTGCACCCCGTTGCGTACTAGTGGCATTCGCACCTTGCTTGGGGTTAATTTTTTTTAAATTATGAAGACGATTAATTACTATTTATAGTGCATGTAAAATGTCTGAAAAATTCCAAAATATGGTCCGAGAATATATCCATTGCAAGAAAGGGCGTCTATTTTTTATCAAAACACCATCTCGCGCAAAGTAATGAAAGGCTTCAATTGTCAAAATTGTACTTCTCAGCAATACATAACGCTTCTAAAATACCTAGCTGATAGAAAAATAATAATGTAATACAGGAAAGGGATGTACCTGTTTCGAACAGGTTATGGAATAATGTAAAATTGTATAATTCAAAAGCTTTTTTTAATGTTTTTCTCTGTGTCTGTATTTTTGATTGCATTTGGCAATATTCATTAATATATAGCATAGGGCAAGGATAATCCTGAATGCAAAATCATAAATGGGCCAACAGTAAATAACTGATCTGTCTTTCCTAAGAAATCATGGTAATTCCCTGATAACAGGGAAGGAATGAATGAACAAGCAAGATCGCTCACTTCCGAATGAGCCAGGGTAATAAAGATTTTTTTAAATCGTTTCTCAGCCCATGCAAGTCAGTAGTGTCACTAAGACACATGGATTACTGGCCGTGGGAGAATTAGAAACAGAAACATTAATAATGACCGCGAAAAGAAAAGAGGGAATAGGAGAAGAGGAGATAGCGATTAACTTTGCATTAGTCGTGTGTTTTCGATTTAAAAATAAAATTTCATTTCAGTGTCACCTTCATTTACCATACACAACTGAAATTAACTCATCTTTACTCTTTCAGTACAAATGGCTATTTTAAATATTTGAAAATGGCAATTGAACAGTTTTTCGCAAATAACTAATTGCGAACATATATTTTTGTATGTAGTAATTATGTCAAGCGATGAGGCTAAAGAATTTCTCGAAAGCCTCTCCTTTTATTTTGACTCTCATTCTAGATTCACATTGTAAATTAATAATTATTTTTCGGTTTTCTCTTCTTTTCATCAAGATGCTTTTAAATTGTCAAACATTTCTTCTACTTTGTATTTTTAGATATTGTGAAAACAAAAAAAGGTCGTCTATCATCGTTTATTTTTTCTTTTATCCTCAGATATCCCATAATTATAAATATATACTTCATGCCTACAAAAGCCGAATGTAACTCACAACATGACCGAATATTTGCTAATAATTGCATGCGGGTAGTCACAATTCAGCCAATATTTTCCTTCTCCTTGATTTTAAATCTTTCATCAACATTTAGATTTTAATAGACTGTAATTTACAAATATGATTTATTATTCTTTTTGAGTTTGTCTGGCTAATGTGTTTTTATTTTCAATTCATTTTATTGACTGGTTCGTTTTCTACGGGTTATCGGCCTTTTGCAGGTTAAGGCCAGGATATATTTTATATTGTAATTATTTGGGGGGGCAATTTAATAAGGAATCCGTGATACACGTCTTACTAATTAACCCATAATTGGGGAGATAAGTAAGGGATCCATACTTAATCAGTATTTGATAAACAAACAAGAAATTTTAATTTCGATATAAAGTCGGGGATCAATTCTATATTTCAATCGATGTGCAAACTGGTCACAATAGTTTCTATAATGGCAAAACTAATATGAACCCTTGTATGAAATAGCCAAAGCATTTGGATGAACCAGACATAGATATTCTCCAAACCTATCGGTGGTTGAGAAGCAATGATTTTAAGGGGTAAATTAAAAGCCTTATTAAGGCATAACAAAACCAATGTCTTCCAACTAATGCCTAAAAGGCGAAAATCTACAATGTTGACTTACATCCCGCTTATCACATGCCATATATTTGATGAAACTGGTGACCTCATAGTATCGGGGTAACCAATCATTGCTAAGAGAAAATACATTATTAGACACGACATAATATGGCAATATATACATTGCCATCTCTATTCCAACTATGGCATTTGATTCTGGATACATGATACAAATAGGGATAATTGCAGTTTAAGCTTCCATATGTTCGTTACTACGAATTACATGTCCCAATAATTAAACAGTTTTTGAAATTCTTTTTTTCAGAAATATTGGATTCATATCATTTGGTTGGCGCGGTTCATTTTTGAGCAGCTCTTAACGTAGAACGTCTAAGCGAAGTGAATTATCAAACCTATCTATTTATACACTTCATTTTATGGAAACCATTCATCATATATTATACATTTGACTGTGATGAATATTCTTGATATAAAACTTATGTGATACAGATATAATAGGAGATATTTTCTCAAGAAAAGTTTATTGATCCATTTATAATTTCCTTATCACTGACATTATTATATCACTAAGACATACTCAAAATTACATATACCTATTTACAAATGCCCCACGCAGCGATAATATAACATATATTTAGATAGAAAGCAGATTGAAAGAATAAATAAAACATAGAGTCAAATATAATATGGAGATTCTTCTGTGTTTCTGTAGATGCCGTGTCTAGGACTTCAGATTAAAGTGGGCCAGATTCATCTATGTTCCAATCGAGGATATATTCCATGAACAGGAAACGGCGGATCTTTGCGTTTTCCCAAACAGATGACTGGTAGCCGGAGATAATTTCATTCTCTATCTGGAAAGGTTATACCCAAAGCGAAATGGGGACATGTGCTTGTAAACTTGGGAAGGTCGTGGTAATATATAGCCTCAAACCGGACTGAGAAGCTTGAGCCAAGCAAATGAATGAATGACTGCAGGATTTATTACTTTGTGGAATGACGTTACTATCCGGGTGTCAAGTGATCCACAGGTCTTCATCTCCACCAAAATGAGATGATTGTGTTTTAATACCTTACAGGTATGTTATGTTTCTCATTTTATTATCGCTATTAATTAATTAACTTTCTCACTCATTACTAATAGCAATAATACATATTTGATTAAATAATATTTATATGGATACGAGTAAGTAGAAAGATTATATAGTAAAGAGTGTCAATGATAGAATTTGCTTATGTGAGATCTCATATGTTCATAGTGAAATTTTCAGCTATCAGGTTTGGAAAAATAACCCGTAATATGTACCCTTAAGTAACGTAGTTTATTCAATACCGCAACTTATCAGTTTAGTTATTCATTTTCAATTTAACATGAGACAGATTACTCTATTTTAGAGTAATATTAAATTAATTATTTTAACCAGAATTAATATATGTTTTTTTGCATTCGTCTCTTTTCCTTACATTTTAAGAATTGATGTTCCAAGTTCTCTTGTCTAACATCATTTTAATTCATTATACTTGCTCCAGCATGAAATGTCACGATGTTCTTACAACTTCACTATACTTAATTATTCTCTATTACTCGAATATTTTCAGGAGAATCTAAGACAGCTTTTTTATGATTGAACTCTCCACATCTGTAAGTTTATTCATATTCCTATTGAACTTTTTAATTAGCTGTTTGATGCCATTACTTGTGAAGCTTTCATTTGAGACCTGAAGAAAAGGCAGACTCATCTTTTTCGAAGGTATTGTATGACTTAGATAATCTTTCTCGATAATTTTTTGTGAGTATCTCATTAAAAAGTCTTTTGTGTTATTTTTAAGAATTTCGCCCCAAACAAAGCGGGAGTTTTACCACCACGCAAGAAGTTACAGAAAGTGAGATTTAAAAAAAAGAGGGATGTATGAAAGAAGAACAGGGATCAAGATCAAGACAGCAGAAGCTGTCGATTGACATTACATTTGAATATTTGAAGATTAAAAATATTAAAGAAGCAAGTAAGCGGAAAAAAGTTTCACTGTCGGGAAGGGCAAGAGAAGACGATGTTAGAGTAGAAGAGGGGGGATTTTTTTAACGATTTCGACAGTGAAAAGGTGGGACCGAGATACCAACCTAGTAGAACACTGAAACTCAATCAGTTGGGGGTACCTGTAAAAGTAGCTCGTCATTGCAGATGCAAATATTTGTAGAAAAATCAGAGGGAAGCCACATCACGTCTATGAGAAAGTGATAGTAGACGAGATGCCAGGTCAAGACCTATCACACTGCATATACGTCTTTGGATTTTGTCGAGATCCTAGAGATGAACGGTGGGGGGACCAGACCACATATGGCATCAGTATTCAATGCAAGGAAGAAGTATATTTGTAGGTTTGAAGGGGGGACTCAAACGAGAAAAACTTTGTTGCAAATTTACATAACTTCATTATAACCTCTCTATTCTAGCTTACTCTTTACTTTAAAGTAAATTTACATTTGTAAGCATCTGCTAACGTCGTCCGCATTATTAATTTATATATATATATATATATATATATATATATATATATATATATATATATATATATATATATATATATATATATATATATACACTTCCAATGGCATATATTTCGACAGCATGCTAGTTTCGCCTTTGAGGTCTCGACTCTTATTAAACTAGACGAAATCCCGATGGAAGGGTGAGTCTATCAGAAGTTTCATTAATAACTGTAGAGTTTCATTTGGGCAACCTTTATTTTTTCTCGATATTGGAATATAAATTTAGCATATATATATTATAAATAACAATATATTATATAATATCTTGTAAAGTATACGCGTATTAATCATATCATAAAAGTAATTCAACATTTTAAATGGTATATAAGTTATACATTTGCTATTTATGTTTATTTATCTTCAGGTAACAGATAAAATACTAATTATAATATAAGCAAGAAACAATTGTGCTAAATATTTGTTTTTAAATTTCAAATTAGATTTCAAATTATACTTCAAATTTGATTTAATTATGACATCTATATTATTCATCATTCATATTTATTTTTATCCGTTTAAATTATAAAATAATGAAATTATTTGTATTTCGAAAAAGACCGTGTTTTTTTTCAATTTCAAAAGCCAATTAGGATTATTATTATTATTATTATTAACAAAAATGTTTTGCATAAAATTTTTTAATGCCGCAGTAAGCACATTGACATAAGACAAGCGAAAGATGTGTTTTTCTTACCGTTACTTTTTCAAAAAAGAGGAAACTGATGATGATGATGATGATGATGATGATGATGATGATGATGATGATGATGATGATGATGATTATGATGATGTGTTGTTGTTGTTGTTGGTGGGGGTGGTGGTAGAGGCGGAGGAGGAGTAGGTGTTGGTGCTGCTTCTCTTGGGGATGGTGATGATGTTAAAGTAAAAGAAAAAGTGGTATCATGTATGATATAGAATTGGTGTAAGAAGATATACAGAAGTTGGGAAATAATAAAACTGACACGGAGAGAAGACAGAATAAGAAAAGTTAGATAAAAGAAAACGAGAGAAAGGGGAGGACAAATAGGAAGAATGTGTAAAGAGTGTAAAAGAAAAGAGTGAAGGAAAAAGCGAATAGTGAGACAATGGCGAGCAACACCATCTCATATTTCTCGTTTAGTTTTTTGCCTGTTATCATTGGATTATCTCTTTATTAATATTTAATTGGATTAACTGTTTGATAGTTTTTTAAATCAGTTCGCCACAAGCAAGGCTATAATGCTACTAAGGGGTCAGTGGCTAGTCTATGTAAAGGAAAATGTAAAGACTTCAATTAAAAACAAATAACACGTAATCCTATAATTTATAATTGTCAAATTCTGCTTTTAGTATTTGAGATTACAATTATTTTTATTTTTATTTTTTTCATTATTAAATCTATTTTATTGCCTTTTACACATCAGTCGGTATGCATGTTTAAGTTCCAGAGTTTTGCTACAGTTCCATCTTCCATCATTATTAGTATTAGTATTAGTAGTAATATCCGAGTTACTACTAATACTAATACTGCTACTAATATTACTACTAATATTTCAAAATTCCTTCAGTTTTCATACAGTCCCAGATGCTGTCGTTTCAAGTGAAATGCTCTTAAAACATTTTTCTAAATACTCTTGGCTTTTCTTTAATTCTTGCAATAATATTTGTCGATATTGCAAGATCATCAGTAATGATGGGGATAAGTTTTTCTTCATATATATTTTTCTCTTTTTATTGTTAATATTAAACTTTAACATTCCCTTCCAAATTTGGTTTGAAATTAACTGGAATTTTAACATGTATTCGATCTTGTCATCTGGCCTAGATGATTAGGTAACCATTTAATTTTTAATGTCATAGAATCTAAAATCTGTTCCCAAGTATTTGCTATAGTTCCTACATTTATCTTTAGCTGACATGATCAGATGAGGATCATTTATATTTGAAGAAGCATGTCAAAACTATATTTTTAAAATTATTCATGCATTTATTTCTTCATACCAAGCGCCCGATGATAACATATTCACCTACCGACCACGTGGCAGGATGCGGAACAAGGGCAATTTTATAGTGAGGTATCCGAGCGCGTAGGCTCGGACAATAATTACCCGTAGACCGTGTAAATCGGGGTCAGGTATCTGTCTACCATGCCAGACGAGACTCTTCACTTCGAAATAGATTCATCTGAGATCCTCTCTGTCCGGAGGCAGAGAGTTTTACAAGCACACTTCCGTAGTAATCCGGATAGTTAAGAAAATGATTTTCTAAATGTAGCTTAGATGTGACACAAAGCCGAATGTACAGGGAACTCACCATACATTTCTAATTGTTCTAGCGTAACAAGTTTGCTAATCATTACCACACGTCAAGGGGACCAAATGATTTTATACTGATTTTCCAATCGTAGCCCAGATGTGGGACAAAGCCGAAAATATGGGGCACCCAGTGAGGATCAAACTCACTAATCAGTCGTAATTGTTCTAGCGAGACAAGCCTGTTAACCATTAGCACTCACCGAGGTGCCCAAATGATTTTATATGTGTAACTCAGATGTGAAAGAAGGATGAAATTATGGGACACCCAATGACGATCACCAGTCAGTCGTAGTTGTTCTAGCGAGACAAGCTTGCTAACCATTAGACCACATCTGGGCACCAAACATTACTAAGCGTAGCTCAGATGTGGCACAAAGTAGAAAGTTTGGAGCACCTAATGAGAAACGAACTCACTATTCAATTGTAATTGTTCTAACGAGAAAAGCTTGCTAACCATTACACCGCTTCGTGGTACCCCAGAACCCGATGTTAATGATTATGTTAATAACCGGTTCTTTATTAAATAAAATTAAAAAAAAATCGTTCGACATATATATTGACCCAGCTGACGTCATGAATAAGAGTTGAAATTTATGAAATGTTTCTCTTAAAAAAATATTGTCCTTTCCGCTATAGATGAAGTGATTCTTCCTAATATTTTTGTAATAGTATGGATTGTCCTCATCTTGAACAAACAATTACTTTATGGCTTATGTTACATTTTAGATGTTGAAAGTCCTCAAATGATATGCTTTCTGTTATTTGGCACAACTCTTTGGTTTTGATTGTATAGCGCCACTTATGTGTTTCGAAGAACGATTCTCTTCTAAAGTCTTCATTCGCAGGAAGCTATGTTTCATCATTGATCTGAAACAAAATCTGAATATATTTGTCATCATGCATCACAATTAATGTTTTTTTTTTTACGTAGCACCTAGCGGTGTTGCACGAGACTACCATTTACGAAAAGCATTCTATGTTCAACTTATTTTTATCACTATATTAGGGATTAATGAATGTATCTTAAAATCACAAACATCGGCCCTGATTCTAGTGTTTTGGGGGGTACGCAAAATCGATAAAATATTATGAAAACAAAATTAACCTTCATGTTAAACAATTGCTTCGGATAATAAAATGCTATATTTCCTTTGTCCTAGTCGTGTGATTACGTAGCTCTGCTATGTCTCAGATGTAATAGGTTCTCCTTTCACTTTACTGGTTTCAAATTCACTCTTCTTGCCTTGACCAGACAGTCAGCGTCGTTATCAGCATCGCTGATAATCCATTCTTAGTTAGGTCTTTTCTTTTTTTACGAAAACCAAATCCGCTTGGGCGAGATTAATCTCTAATTCGAACAAAATATTACTTTTCTTCTTCCAAAGACAATTTATATTTTTATGATAATATTTGTTTAAATGGAACTGGGTCGGATATTCAGATCTGCTTCTAAAAGTGATGTATAGAGATGTCAAAATCAAGCAAATAATAGTGTTTACAAATTATGTAAGTATTTGCACAGAAGACGTAACCCGTGACACTGAAACCAGAATATCAAATGAGGCTTTCTAAAATGTGTTATGGTCCAAGTTCCTTGTACCACGGTGATGGTCCAAGATAGAACCAATGAAGAATAACTCTAACACAGGTATGGAATGAGACAGATATATTACGAACAGAAATATGTACAAAGAAGTAGAAGTATTAGTAATGACTATCAGATTTGGTTAGAGTGAATTATGTTGTCTCGACAAGTATCACTATTCCAATGTCTTACAGTAATCGTCCGACTCTGTCTCTGACTGACTCTGAAGTATTTAGTGTCCTCCCCACGAGGGACAGATGTGGCACAAGGCCGGGTTTAAAGTGGGGTACCCGAGCCCGTAGGCTCGGCCAAAACATAGCCCGTAGATCCCGTATAAACGGGATCGGGTTGGTCAACCTCCCCGAACGAGGCTCTGCCCTTCGGCGGAGCCTCGTCCGAGTTTCTCTCTGCCCAGAGGCAGAGAGTTCGACCGTCTAGCCGAGTCGTCCAAAAAGGACTGACCCTGAACGCTGCTCCCTCTTGAGGCTCAGTATTTATGATGTCCGGAATAGTCCATTATTATTATGGGTAAGTTCCCTTAACACCCCACTTCCGAAGCTTTTTCGTAGCAGGGGTTTTTAATATCTTATTTTTATCTATTTCCAAAGGTTCTGTGAACTTTCTTTTTCTGGCCGACTTTCTTGCTTCTGGCATTTTTTGCGGTCTTTTTATATCAAATGTATCGGAAATCGTGCCCATCACCTCTTCTTGAGGTGGACCGTTAGCATCCTGTAATGGTCTCTTCCTTATTTGGTTTACGTGTCTTCTATGAGAGAATTTGTGTTCCTGCACTATGTAAACCATATTGCCAATTCTTTACTCAATTGCCCCTTGCTCCCAGAAAGATGTATTATTTTTATAGGCTTTAAAAAAAACTTTTTCTCCTGGGAGGAATTTTCTTTTTGGTGCGTAGGGCTGTGTAACTTGTTTCGATGTACTTGGTAGCAATTTCTCAAATGCAGATTTGATTTTTCTAGCAAACATCACTTCTGCGGGTGATAATGTTGATGGCGTGGAATTATTTGGCGTAATTCGATATACGTGAAGAAATTGCTGTAATGCTTTTCCCGTAGGCACATCATAGGCTTTTCGTAACGCTCTTTTGAGTGTATCAACAAATCTCACCGATTGTCCATTCGATCTTGGGTGATAAGGCGGTGATTTGATATGTTTTACTTGATAAATTTCGCAAAACTCTTGGATGTCTGCTGATGTGAATTGCGTTCCATTATCTGTGACAAGGCAATCCATTACACCAAATCGAGCGAATGCAATTTATGGTCGTTTCTGCAGAAGGATTTTTGCAACAAAACACCTCCGGCCATTTACTATAATTATCCACTATGATTAAATAGTAAAATCCGTCAATTGGTCCTGCATAATCTGTGTGTATTCTTGACCACGGACGATCAGTTTCCGGCCATAGCCTATGTATGATTGGCGGTGCTTTGGCTGCTAAATTACAACCCTTGCACATTTCTACCATCTGAGTAATATCCTGGTCCATATTCTTCCAATATACATAGCTTCGCATTAGCGACTTCATTCTATTTTTTCCAGGATGGCCCCTGTGGAAATCCTTTATGATTCGCTTTTGTAATGTTTTGGGAATTACAACCCTTTCGTTGTAAAGTAGCACATTATCGCATAGAGAAAAGCTGTCCGATATTTGCACATTTTTTCTGTTGTTTTTGCTTTCGTTTTTTTTTTTATGAATCCATCGTTTTTGGCTTCATTTTTCATGTCTTGTAGTGTGACTGGGAGGATTCGTACTGTACAACATAGTACTGTCCTGATATCTTCTTCATTTCTTAGGGCTGCGATTACCGTATCTTCCAATGGTTCTGTCTTTGTTGGTATAAGTCTCGACAGACCATCCGCATGCCCGATCTTTTTCGTTGGTAAATATTCCAATCTGAAATTGAAGTTCAGAAGAATTGTTCTCCATCTTAGTAATCTATTTGCAGTGTAAACCGGTAAACATTTTTCGAACCAAACTTTGTTAATAACGCTTTGTGATCCCTCTCTAGAGTAAATTATCTGCCATAGATGTACCTATGAAACCTTGTGACTGCAAAGATAATTCCCAGACCTTCTTTATTTGTAAGTAATTTTTTTCCGCTGTAGTAGGGTTCGAGAAGAATGTGCGATAGGTTTTATTGTCTCATCTGGCATTTTATGTAATATACACGCCCCGACTCTATAGGCGCTCGCGTCACTTGCTACAATAATTTCTAGTTTAGTATCGTAGTTTGGCAAAAATAAATCTGAAATTAAAGTTTTAATTATTTCATCAAACGTTTTCTGGCATTCGTCTGTCCACTGCCAAACTTTTTCTTTCTTCAGAAGTTTCGTTCAGTGGTGCGCGAAGTTTATGCATGTGAGGAATGAATTCCTGGTAGTAACTCACTAGGCCTAGCAAACTTTGTAGTTCTGATATATTCTTAGGAACTGGCATTTTTTTATTGCCCTTGACCTTTCAGGGTCTGGTCGTCTACCTTCATGATCTATGATATGGCCAAGGTATTTAATTTCCTTCATGAAAAAATCGCACTTGTTTTCTTTTACTTTGAATCCATAGCTTTGTATTCTCTTAAACACCTCTTGTATATGTTCCCAAAGTTGGTCACAGCTTTCGCTGTTTATCAATACGTTATCCAGGTATGCAATCGTGTACTCTAGTCCGGCAAGCATTGTATGCATTGTCTGTTGGAATATAGCCGGCGCGACCTTAATATCAAATGGTAGACTTTGCTATTTGTACAATCCATTGTGTGTTTATGCATAGTAGTTTTGAACACTTCACTTAAATCAATTTTTGAAAATAATTTTCCGCCATTTAATTTAGAGAATACTTCTTCTGGACTGGGTAGAGGATAGTGATAGTCCTTTATTGCTGCGTTCAAACCTGTAGAAAAATCAGGGCAAACTCGAATTTCTCCTGATTTCTTTTTGACGGAGACCGTCGGTGCGGCCCATTTACTGTATTCTACTTTTGTCAATATGCCAGTGTTTTTGTGTCTAGCTAATTCTTGATCAATTTTTTCTATTGACGCAAACGGTACGCTCCTTTTTTTCTTGAAGATAGGTTGAACGTTTTCTTTTATTTCGATATTTGCTGCCAATATCTTACATCTTCCTAGACCTGCTGAAAATACTTCGGGGAAACTCGTTTTTAATTTCTCATTTAATTTGTCTGTCTCGGTTGGTAAGCTTTTTACATTTTGGCAGTACGTACTTATTGGTAGATCCCACAGTTCGAACTTTTGTATCCAGTCCGTTCCGAATAGGTTTTCTGTATTTCTTAACACGTACATTTTTAACTTTTTCGTCATTCCATTAAATGTTACATTTGTAATCACTTCACCCTCGAATATTATTTTTCTTCCCGTAACTGATCTAGCAATTTTATCCGTTTTTAACAGGACAGGTTTGTTCAGTTTTCTCCATGTTTGTAGGTTTATAATAGTTATGTCTGAGCCAGAATCCAGCTGTAGCCTGACTTTTCTATTTTGCATTTCAACTTGTACGTATTTTCTTATGTTAGTCTCATCAGCTAAGTCAGTCTCGTGATTCTTATTCTGATTTTGCTTTCTCTTCTAGACCAACAATGAGAACTTTTGTTTCTTATTTTTTTGCATGTTAGACAAGTTTTAAAACGATATGGACAGTCTTTAAACCAATGCCAAGTCCCACAGCGATAGCATGGACTGGGTGGTAGTTTTTTTCTGATATTGATTTTTATAAGTAGGAAAATTTGTTTTACTTGTTTTTGAGCAGGGATTGGTTTGGTTTGTTTTTGAGGAGGGAAGGTTGGTTTGTCTTCGTACTTTACGTATGTCTGCTATGCCAGCTTCTTCTATGTCTTTTGAGTCTTTCTTCACACTGATGCATCTCTGGCAGTTTTCGGCTAGTTTTTGAAGTGTCAAATCTTGTTCACTCTCCAATTTAGTAAAGATTCTGCGTCTCATTTCCGCGTCTTTGGTTGAAACCAGGCCTTTGACGTAAATTAAGCATTTGAAATTGTCCGCGCTGAGTTCCGATAATTTGAAGTCATCACAATATTTATTAACAATAGACGCGAAAGTTATGTAATCTTAGCTGTCCTTTTTTGTAAGATTCAGACATTTCCATCTTTTGTGGAATAGTGTGGTATTATGGCTGAAAAGTTCTGTTAATAGTTTGATGGCTTCTTTGAAAGTTAGCTCACTTGTTTTTTCTGGATAGGATATAATCTACAAATTTGGTATATTCGCATGTGCCTAATTTCCTTAGTAATAGACTTCCTTTTCGTGCGTCTGACCAATCTTTGCAGTCAAATTCATATAGATCTTCGTAATTTCGGAAGTAATTTGCAAAAGTTGTGTCTTCTTCGGGTGCATACGTGAAATCTTCGATAGTACTCCAAATAGCGTCTTGTGAGAGAACTGTTTTATTCTGGGATTTTTGCTCTTTATTTGACATTACACGTAGCAATAATTCTTGAAATTCAAGATGTTTCTGTTCGTTCTTTTGTTGCTGTTCCAATTGGATTTTGATAAGTTCCACAATGGTTGACTTAAAATCTTCCATGTTGACGTGATCTTGTGTACGTATTTTACTTTAGTGTAACTTGATATTCTGAAACCTGTGTACGCCAAAAATATTCCTTTGTTGCCAGTAAAATTGATATCCAAAAAGAAAATTATTTTTATTTTATGTGTGTTCGCGTAGAACTGTCTTTTTTTTTTAGAAATCTCGCGTAGAACTTGTGTTTAGAGTTTACCCGTCGACCACTATTATGTGCGACGGAGAGCAAAAAAATGGATGTTCTCCGCGTAGAGAGTTCGTTTTCCTTTTGTGACTTTCCACGTCGCCACTTGTTATGTGCGACGGATAGCAAAAAAAGTATGTCCTCCGCGTAGAGAGTTCGTATTTCTTTAGGGGTCACCTCGTCGCAACTTGTTATGGTCCAAGTTCCTTGTACCACGGTGATGGGCCAAGGTAGAACCAATGAAGAATAACTCGAACACAGGTATGGAATAACACAGATATATTACAAACAGAAATATGTACAAAAAAGTAGAAGTATTAGTAATGACTATCAGATTAGGTTCGCGTCAACTATGTTGTCTCGACAAGTATCACTGTTCCAATGTCTTACAGTAATCGTCTGACTCTGTCTCTGGCTGACTATGAACGCTGCCCCCTCTTGAGGCGCAGTATTTATTTATGATGTCCGGAATAGTCCATAATTATTATGGGTAGTTTTCCATAACAAAATCTAAACAGAGTATCAAGAAATTGGACATTTTCGTTCAAAAACAAAGCGTGCTGAATTGCTATGTAATATCAATCCTCCATTATAGTGGTGCATGTTAGACAATTTCCTCAGGGATCTAGAGAAGATGTAGGCAGAGTAATTTGGTACTTCTGAGAATGTTGTGGAGTATACCATAAATGGGTTTTTGAGAATAACAAAGTTTTCAGGAATGTAAAAATAAAAAGAATTATATATCATATCATACTGAAACAGTTGAGGTTTCCGTGAAAGATAATGAGAAAAAAAGCCTGAAAAATCTGATACGCATATGAAAGGCAAGAATTTTATAAAAACAACCTTTGAAAATAAATTGAAGAACATGCGATGAGAGTGGGAGTTAAAACAACTAACATTGCTAAGAGCTAAGAAGAAAAGGAAATTGTAGAGAGCCATGGCTATATAGATTCTGAATGGATAAGGTACACAGAAAATTAAGTAGTTGCTGTCTATCACCAACTCTAATGACAGTAGGATTACTCATTACTGCAGGTTTCTTTACTGATCGTCCTGTATACGATTCTGGAAAGAGCTAATGCAACGGTACATTTTCCTCTGCAAATACTAAGGCAAACTGGAAATTAAATTGAATCACTACAGTATTTCTGGCCATCTGATTAATAGCCAATTGCAAATTCGTCGACAACACATCTGGGGCTTTCCTTTTAAATCTCAGTTGACCATTTCAATGAAAATGAGAACACTCCATATCACTTTCTCCGTCAACAGTTAAACATCATCCAACGAAATGCCGTGCAACTTATCTTCTCCAAAAATAAATCCCGTTTTTGTTTCTTTAAAAGAATGATTTGCAAATGTTTCGGGCCAAATTGCTTTTTCTGCATGAGTGGAAAGCATGCACATTCCGTCTAAATAACAGATCTTATTCAAGGAAAATAAATCGTATTCTTTACTGCTGGGGAAAGTATAACAATAGACTAACCGCCTCCATCCAACCACATACAACGAGGACACAATGATATGAACACTCTGAAAAAGGAAAAAGGTTTTTGAACGTTTCAGTCACCCTGTCTACGGCATAAAATAAGATATAATGACCAAAAGAAGAGAAAGGCATTAAGGAGAGAAAATCGTTAAGGAGAGTAAGGCACTAAACTAAGAAGAATAAATCGCTAAGGAGTGTAAGGTACTAAGAAGAGTCAGGCGCTAAGCAGATTAAAGGCGTTAAGCAGAGTATATGCGCATGTTTTTCAATAATAGTAATTTCCAAATATCACCGATAGGGGAAAATGATGATTACAAAAACAATGTATATTTAACGTAAAACCAAAACGAAGATTAACGAAATGAAAACATTGCAATCATTTTGGAAATGGGAGTGAATGGATCATGAATAAAAGAAGTACTTTTGCAGTTGATGACAGTTATCTTGTTTTTAGCATCATTCCATTTTTTCATTCATGTTGTCATACTTAATTACTATATTAATATACCACATAACCTATTCTTATATCATATGCTTCACAAATGTCTCCCACCTTTTTAATTAAGGTAACAATAATTGGCATTGCACTAAAAGACTTCGATAACTATTTAACCCTAACTATAATGAAGAATCTAATAGAAAATAAATGCTATTAAACGATTCCCTATAAGTATGGAAGAAATGACAAATGAAATCCAATTGAACACACAATGTATAAACGAAAGTGCCGTCTCAAGCACACTCTAACACCTTGTTATGTCGCCTGTATATTTTTAGTTATCACGTTTAAAGCGTTTGCTTTTATCGGGGAAGATCTTCTAAATTTATTTTTTAATGAAGCAATTAGAACTTCCACGTGACTATCCGAAACGGTCTATTTACAAGAATACACTGACGCCATAACAGGCAAAAAAACGTCTTTCACATGTGAACAAGTTCATATTTGTATAACAATCGGAAATCCAGCATTTATATATATATATATATATATATATATATATATATATATATATATATATATATGCAAACACGTTTTATTATATGCTGCACCAAACTCTCTATTCAAATTTTTATTATATATTCCCAATTTCAAAATGAGGTGTTATACCATAATTTCAGAGAAAATAAATAAATAAAAAGCTTAACACCACCATTTTATCCGCCTAATATAACTCTGTATACATCACCGTAATGCATGAATTGACAAATCACTTTTATGTACAAATTCGCGTAACATAAACGACATGGTAGTGACCTTTTCATAAATATGTTATTATGATTGCTTATATATATATATATATATATATATATATATATATATATATATATATATACATACAGTGTAACCCGGATATAAGAGAGTTGTCGGGACCGGAGAAGAAGTATCTTATATCCGGGTTTCTCTTATATCCGGGTTTGGTCTATTTTGTTTACATTAACACAGTCTCTAATTTGGGACGAGAGGAAATCGCTCTTATATGCGAGTTTCTCTTATATCCGGGTTTCTCTTATACCAGGGTATCTTATATCCGGGTTACACTGAATATATATATATATATATATATATATATATATATATATATATTTGACCAATTAAAAAAAATATGTTCTCATATATTTATTTATGTCTGCAACTGAAAGAAAAAGCTCCTTAAATAATTTACACTACAGTTAAAAAGTATAGGGTCTGCATTTCTTTTAAAAACATCTTCAAATTATATATTCTCGTATTTTTAAAGTAAAAGATAAAATTCCGACTATCGTGTAAATATGTTATTTTGACAAATATATGCAAGTTAGTATAAAAATATAATCAGGCAGAGCATAAAATAGTCTTTCCGTCAATAAAACCGTCACATGCCTTAATTTCTATTTTTAAAATTCTTAACATTAAAAATAAGTTGATGGCAGACCATTAAAAAAAAGTTCTTCACGCACTGAAAAAGCTCACGCTCCCACTTTGGGTATTCTCTTCTAACAATCCTTTCCAATGCATCACATTCTGTTTCAATGGGGGAGTGAGGTAACCTAGTCATAAATGCCAAAATGTTGTTGGTTGTTTTAACGCTAGTTTTTTTTGGCATAATGTAGAAGATCATTTCGGGTCGTTATCTTTTTGAAACAGGTTATAGCATGTCATCGCATAATCGAAATTTATTTTTATTTTTTCATGGTTTCTTTGACCCGATTTAAATCTCCAGCTATCACTGACTACACATAACCCAACACCATAAGAGAGAAACCACAATTCTTAACAGTAGTATCCAGGTCATTCATTAATCAGTTTTTCGTGTGGATTTCATCTCATCTTACAACAGATTATAGGTCATTTCTGACATCAGCTTCGAATTTGACCTTATATAACCGACCAGACTTACTATTAAGTAAATATTTGTGTAATTAGCATAGGAGGCTGGGTGAAGATCGGATTAAGGAATCGGATAGCCGAGTTCCAATTCCAGTCGAATCCAATGCATTCACTTACGTGCTAACAAGGTATTAACCCTCTTCTTCAGCACCCTCCCCTGCCACATGGGTAAATAGCATGACAGACAGGGTTCTCTTGCCTTGGATGGCAACTGGTCTAACCCAGAAAGAAATGGCAATTGACTGACGAGCCAATCTGCCTCGTTAGTTATGTATCGAAGGATACATGATCACCTAAACGTGTATCACGTATGACACATAAATGACTGGCTGTTTTGAGAACGTCAAGTACAATTAAAAGGATTATAAATCATGTTGTTTACATAAGGAAGGCTTGCGGGACCCGATGTAAAGTGCCTCCAGCACCTTAACGTGAAATAACTAGTGTGACCGGGACAACACGGTGAACCGGTCAAAACTAAAATTAGCTACACACGATCTGCTCTTTAATAAGTGCTCACATATGGCGGACCCGTAGGTGTTTGGTTCCTGATTTTGGTAGGAACGTGCTGTTTAATTCTCATGTCCAAGCGATGTGTCGTCCTTCCTATGTAGTCAGCCCCGCAACTACAACCATATTTATAAATTATAGAATTAATTTGATGAGGAGGAAGGACGTCTTTACACACTGGACGAACCATTGGCCGGGTTTGAAAAACTATCCGGACCTCAGCAGAGAAAAAACAGCGACGGACCCGTGATGAAATTTGTCTAACCATACTTTTACTTTAAGAAAATAACAAAATATGGACAGTAAACCTGATGAACAAAATATAGAAAACTATTTAAAATAGAAAGAAATACATGAGTGAAACATCTGGGAATTAAAACAAGCGATTATATTAACATAAAACTGAATATCTAACAAAGTTATATACACAGTACATTAGCCGTTCATTGTAAAATGCTTAACTGTAAAACTTGAAAAATGCATTTTTAATTAGCATAGAATTTAATTTATGTATGCTTAAATGTACTTTGAATGCATAATTCTTGGATTCTTTTCTAAGGTAAATTTTCGTCAACGTTATTTCTAATGCTGATAAGATAAGGAATAATTAAGATCTAATGTGATAAAAATAAACATAAAACAAAACTAATGAAATCTTTATTAGTATTAAACATTTGGTAACACAGGTCGTCAAAAATTCGATATGAAATTATGAGTTTGTGTATCATTAAATATTTCAGTTTAAACTATATCCGGCGTCTGATGCATTTATCTGCTGTTGTTGCCATGAAGACGTTGACGACACGAGGGTCGCATTGTTCCTCCAGTTCTCACGGTATTGGCAGAGCATCGGAATATCCATCTGGAGTTCACAGTGGATAGTCCTTTTATTCTGTCGTGAGGTCGTAACCAGTTTGAAGTTTGCAGATCGAATCCATAGATACCACTGGTAGGGCGATCATCAGGTGGTCACTGGACGTGATTGAGCCATTGAAGATTGCACAGGGCAATGGGGTGGTGGAGGTCCGGCCGGTCGGTCCTCCGACGGAGCTGCGCATTGGACACAAGATCAGAGCAGCGAAACCAACTCGATTTTGCAGACGGCGCGACACTCGAGGCTAAGGTTGCAGGAGGCGACGGTTTTGCTGAAAGCCAAATGGAGGACGGTAGTGTTGCAAACTTGAGAAACGGGAGATGTCGTGAGGCCGTTATTTTTTCTTTCAAAGGTCTCTTATGCAACCAGCAGCCAATCCACGTTGGTCTTCGTGAAGAGGTCGCCGGTGTTGAAAGATTCTGAAACCGTATACGAAAGACGAGGTCTCTGTCTGTCATGATTCGCAGTGGATTCAATGCCGTCTCCCACGTTCATCAGCTTGGTCTTCGACAAGTTGCCACAAACAAAACGTTGTTTCTCGTTCAACACGTGGGCAGTCCTGTGCAAACCCTTTACTAGAACAACGTCGGACGGTCGGCGTAGGTCAGATCGGTTATGGCATATATTCTAATAAATGTAATGGATTATTTTATTAATCCGATATATCTTTTATGCCTATAAAAGCTATTTTAATGGATAGTCGCATTTGAATTGAAGATATCTTTATTTATTTAAAAATATAATTATTTATTTTTCGTCTTCCGGCCTGCATGTTCGAGAAATCTTCTTAAAAAGAGAGAACTAACGTTATATCCGGTACGCTCTAAAATACTGGGGACTGAAATCAGAGGCGACATTCTATTTCATGCTTGAACACAAGTGAGACAGGCTAAGAAACAGACTGACAGGTCTGGGTTTTGACTTCAATGTCAACTTTTGTATTTACATACGCTCTATACCTGATATTGAGCAATATAACCTATCAATACAGCATACATTAAAAATATGTTATGATATATATATATATATATATATATATATATATATATATATATATATATATATATATAGCTGGCCATTCGTATTCGAGGATACCCGTCAACTAGAGCGGCTAGACAATCCCTATTGCAGACACATGCTCTGTGGTTTATACTGTAACTCAGATGAGCAAACCTTAGTCAGAGTTTATGATCGTTTTATCTAGCGTGGTCAACAATGTGAATAAGGCCAGCAAGTTTCTGTAACGCTGATTTGTGACTTCGTGCTAGCAAATTGGGTTAGAACTGACTATGAACCCGGGTTCAAAATTCACCATCGTTCATTTGTTAGGAATGATATTCCTGATGTTATCCGATTTTAGGAAGTGCCTGTCTGAAAACCATACCAGGGGTTGACCCAAGCATTGTGTGTGCTATATATATATATATATATATATATATATATATATATATATATATATATATATATATATATATATATATATATATTTCTAGTTCTCTAAACAGTTTCCTGATGTCTTTGTTAACCCATGTAGTTTCGATATACTCCGAGATCATTTTTATTGGAACTGAGATTATTGTCAAAGTGATTTTTAAAAAGACGCTCTCCGCTATAATTATTTTAGAATTAATATCTATCCGTTGAATCGGTGGTATTTTTGTATCTGTGGAATGTTTGTAAAACAATCGTCCCGTTATAAAGGAGCTAGCCAGAAATTGGTAGACATGCAAAATGAAATTCAATTTTGGTTAAATGCACTTTATTCCGTTGTTGCTACACTCACACACACGCATGTGTGTGTGTGTGTGTGTGTGTGTGTGTGTGTGTGTGTGTGTGTGTGTGTGTGTGTGTGTGTGTGTTAGTCAAAGTGGAAAACGTATTGAAAGCACGTTTCTCCTTCGTTACGTTGAGGTAAGAATGAAATAGAAATGTATATGGAGTATGCTTTTTTATATTAAAACCGTTAATGTCTGCTTCATATGCCAACATCTTCCGATCAAAACTCTGTATTTTCTTTCATTACAACCGGAAGATTTCATCCTAGGAAACAGATATTGACAGTTTTAATATGAAAATAAAACGACACACATTTGGTTTTCATTTTCATCTGTTGACTCCTAACTGACGAAGGTGAGACGGGTTTTCAATAGATATGATATTTTTTCGTCTTTGTCTGAGATTACCGCTTTGTTTAGGCAGTATATACTGCAAAATAACACCGGTACACCAACACCCATATATATGATGTATGCCTCTGAAAAATTAATTCAGTTGTGCATTTTGGAGAGAAAGCGCGAATTTGTAAACAGTGACTACTTCTGCTGACAATGCAAGACTCTCCAAACGGATTGAGTCCTCTTGGTCACTGCCGTGTTTATTTAAAATAAATACGCAAAACGTCACCTATCTGCTCGACGTGTAGAATCAATGGGTTCCGATACTGGCTTGAAGCGATCGGATGTCTAGCCACACTGATGAACTGTGATACAGAAAACAGTATGTCTGCAGATGAGGATATATATATATATATATATATATATATATATATATATATATGAGACAAAGTATTTATATAAATTCATTACTAGTTTCAGAAATAATACTCGGATAGAAACACCTCTGGGTTTTCTATTTTTATTAGCCTTCTATACGTCTATTTTATTTCTGTAGGTATATATATATATATATATATATATATATATATATATATATATATGTGTGTGTGTGTGTGTGTGTGTGAGTGTGTGTGTGTGTGCGCGTGTGTGTGTGCGCGTGTGTGTGTGTTCTTATTTATTTAATATTGAGTGTGGTTGCTCCTGTTAAGGGCCTATTAATTTCGGAGTGACTTATTTCAATCTATGGTGGATTTCTGCGTACGGCTTTTAAAATTGCACACAACGCCCCCGTAATAAAATGTACAGATTTATTCAGACATGTTCGCAAAAATGATTTCCATTTTTTTTTGTCTCACAGAAACATTTTTCTATTAACACAAATTGTGACAAGCGTTCGCGTTTTTATTGCTCGAAAGACAAATCCCTGAGATGTCAGCAGAGAAAATTTGATAAAAAAATTGTCTACTTTTTTGCTGAATAAGCAGAAAGAAAATGTAAATATGAGTCAATCAATTGTACAAGAGACAAGAACATGTATTTAAACATATATTCATATGCGTGTGTTTCGATGTGTTGGTGGGTGTAATTTAATGTACTGTGTGTGTGTGCGTGTGTGTGTGCGCACGCGCACGCGTGCGTGTGTGTTTGTATGTATTCCTCAATGTTAACTGATGCATAGATATTTGTATGCATACTCACGCACCATATATTTCCGGGGCTGTGTGGAGCAATTGAGGATTTTACCTGGGACAAAAGTATTTAGAGTGTCTCTGAACATAATCCGATGTTCTCTCCTATCAATGGCATACGATAAATCTTTTCTAGCGAACTAGATTTTATTTTGAATCCGATATTAGAGCCATTAATAAAAATTAAAGAATACTTAATAAAATTCTAAAGCGAAATGCGAGATTTATTCTATTAAATCTCAACCGTACATTCGGTTTGCTTATAACTCATTATTAATATTGCTTCTTTTGTAACGTTAAAAACCTTTATCCAGGAGGTACGATAATATTATTTTTCTTTCTGCCTTTAAAACATTATTAAACACATTTATAAAACACATTTATTAAACATATTATTAAACAAATTTAACTCATTAACACATATCTTCTTTTTCTGTCTGTCGTTAATACAGTTTGAATCTGCATATATTATATTAATACTACCTGACAAATAATAAATCCTAATCCAGCTGCTTTAGGACAGCCTCGTTGTAAAAGTTAGATAAATCCGGTAAATGAATTGAGAAAGCGGAATAACTCTAATGTCAATGATCAGCTAACTAGAGGTGATGTCTCAATAAAGTCACTGTGGAGGAGGTAAAGGAAACACTCCAATATCAATCCAAAGAAAATTCATGTCTTTCAGAAACATTTTTTTATAACAGTTGAATTTTACCTCAGAAAGAACAATGCAAGTATATATACCTACCTTTTATGTATTATCCAAAATCGTTAGATTAGGTAAAAGAACTGTAGGATCTGCCATGTAATCCTAACATAATTAGGAAGGATATTCGATTAATCCAGAAACTACAATATCAGCAAACTGCCCCGATACAGATAGAAAATTATTTCTGTAAAAATATAAAAATAAAAAGGGGGGTAAGTAAATTATTTGTCTTCTCACTGGACTTGTTCAACCTATACAGTGAGGCGTTTCGGAGAGATTTAGAAGTCCCAACGAGATTTATTATCCATAGCCAAAATCATAAGAACATAATATATGCAGATTACACAGTGTTGATAGCAAACATGGCAAGGAAGCTACAAAAACGGCTACAGAAGGCAGTGAAGGTAAGCGAGGAGAAGTTGTCATAAAAAAAGAACAGCTCAACATGTAAATTACATCTTGTAGTCGCGCAATTCCAACGATTTTAAATATCTAAGAAGCGAAATATAACAGAGAACGCAAATATATTTCTATATTTCTGAGATGAGGTATTTTAATTATTTACATTGTTTGGACTGTTTACCTCAACTTCTTCATAAACTTTTACTTGAAAAGTGTAGAAAATTAATATCTATATTATGCCATTATGTCTGTGTTTGTTTGTGTGTGTGTGTGCGTGCGTGTGCGTGTCTGTGTGTGTGTGTGTGTGTGTGTGCGTGCGTGTGCGTCTGTGTGTGTGTGTGTGTGTGTGTGTGTGTGTGTGTGTGTGTGTGTGTGTGTGTAAATTTGGCCTTGGATGCATATGATGAAAAATTTGTATTGAAATATCCGAACAAAGAAAAGAAATATCCGAATAAAGAAAATACGAAATATATTTGAATAATTTTTTTAATTTTTATTATAAAATTTCTTTGTTACCACATTAACGTAGGTTCATTCCGACCCTATTCAAGTGATTGCACTTAAGAACTGAACCCTTCATTTCGTCCACTGAGGTAGATTGTTCTAGTTCCGCGTGCCATACCTCTTCCGGATATCACAGTATCAGTTATTTCTCTTTAACTCAACACGGCAAGTTTTTGTTCACATCTGCTTTAGCTAGGTATTGAACTCACAACTCTTTGGGTCTAGTCAGGGGATTACTTCAACGAAAACTTTTATCCTCTTGGACTTGAAAACATCAGTGTATGAATTGTTGGGACATATATATCTAATGTCTCAGTAACCCGTGATTCCTTAACTATTCGTATTTTGCAATGATGTTCAGAGTCAATTGTTTCAAGGTCATTGCACAGGGGCGGGGCAGTTATCTCCTTTTTCCGTTCATATATGATCCGCCATGCATGATTTTCTCTATTTCCCCCTCGCGTTACTAATGTACGGTCTTCGTTTAGTCTTTTCATTAGGGTTGTGGGGCTTGTTTCTCCTTTATAGTTCTTGCCAGAAGATGAGCAATGGTTTACAGAAAAAAAAGTAATGTATTAAGAAGAACAAAGAAAATCGTAAGGAACAACGGAAATATATATATACGGTAGCGAAATTTGGACAATCTCCTCAGAGTTGAAGAAGTGACCTACAGCAAGCGAAAGGAGTCGGCTTGGAATGACGAACATATTAGCAACGACAATATTTTAGAGAAAATGGAAACAACACGGACACTATTAATTCACATCTGAAATCAACAATTAAAATTTATAGGGCCTCTAATGAGGAAAGAGAGTTTTGAAAATTGGATCCTAATTCGACAGATTGAGGACAAGAGGGTCAGAGAAAAAAACGCAAAATAAATCAATGACAGAACCAGGTTCAGTGAAGATAACTAAAATACAAAATTTCTAAGGAGATAAACGGAAAATAGATTTTGGAGAACCATGATCGCCAGCTTCCTGAAAAAAAAAGAAGAAAAAGAAGTAGAAGAAATTTAATAATTAAAATTTAATTTTCAAATATATTTCGTATAAAGTTTATGAAGCAAACAATC
Source organism: Acanthosepion esculentum (assembly GCA_964036315.1). Lineage (NCBI taxonomy): Eukaryota > Metazoa > Mollusca > Cephalopoda > Sepiida > Sepiidae > Acanthosepion > Acanthosepion esculentum. The sequence continues at coordinate 88,178,137 of OZ038505.1, read as the reverse complement.
ATCTACACTGGGAAAAACACTACACCCGTTGCAAATGATACAAATATAGGAAGTGACGTTTGCTGATAAATGTATCGTCTATGAGAGATGTAGAATGAGTTGTTTGTGGTCATCTAGCACACAACTGACGTTAACGAGGCTTTGAGCGTCACTTGTGTTGTTAAAAATGTCAACCCCGACAGATTATGCGTCCACAAAAAGGGATAAAAAAATCGCAGGTTAGTTTTAAAGGTGTTCAATAATTAATAATGTGCCAGAAATCGTGTTTGCAGCCGGAACAATCTAGCTACACACAAAGACTGTTGTACTGTGTAGTTTCACATTATCATATATATATATACATATATATATTATTAAAATAAATTATAATACAATAAATAAACCAAACATCAAAATAAATAATAAATAGTCAAATTATGCAAATAATATACAAATTATCAAACTACCAATGTATACAACTACAAGAGCAAATGTAGTAAAATTAAGCAACAACGAAAACTGAAATAATATGTAAAATGGTAAAAACACTATGCAAAATCTATAAATAATCACATTCAAAGAGACAATTATTTCTGCTCAACATCCTCCACAGTAAGTTAAAATTCGACTGTTTCCGTCTATGCAGTGACCGTTATGCTATCCATAATGAACCACTGAACAGTAACTATAAATAGTCGAAACAACACATCTCGTTTGAAGATTACGTTCGCCGATAAGGTATATATATATATATATATATATATATATATATATATATATATATATATATATATATATATATATATATATATATATATATATATATGACAAATATCAATATATATATTTATATATAAATTATATTTGGGAAAACATATGTCAATCGGGAAAGATTTACTTCTGATGCGCTAGATGCTTCAGGACTTCATCTGACTGAATTTCATACGTTGGTACGACTGAGTATGCGCGTGAACGAGGGCTACTGTGGATTTAAGAATTTTAAAAAAAATATATATATCTGAGCGAAATTATTTAGAGTAATTATCTTTTTCTTTCCATAAACACTATAACTGAATTCAGCTATATATATATATATATATATATATATATATATATATATATATATATATATGTATAATAAAATTGAAAAAGAAATTTGAAAAATCCCCAACACGCATTGCGCGCATGTATAGTCTTACCAGTTCGTTAATGTCCTGAAGGATGAAACACGATACACGTAATTTTTTTACACTCAGTCATACATATTCCTTAATGTATGCACGTGTGTTGTGTGTGTGTATATATATATATATATATATATATATATATATATATATGTAGGTAACTATACTCGTGTCGAAAAACCTTCGAATTCCTTATTTAACAATAGCCAAATCAATCTCGAAGGGAAAAAAGGTTATAAAACAGAAAGAGCCAGATACATGAAAGTCTGTCGAAAATAATCGCACAGATACAGGTTCAAGGCCCAAAGTAAAACCCCGATACGAGTAAACAACCCTGACGATCTGCCTAAGTGAAACCTTGGTAGGTTTGTCTTGGTTATTAGGTTTGACTTATATATATATATATATATATATATATATATATATATATATATATATATATATATATATATCATACCAACAATTCCTACAAACTACATCTATGTAATCCTCAGCAAATATTGCCGAAAACATCTTTTTTTTCTCTTAAATCTTCTCTTCACTTATAATGGAATCGACTAGCATTCAATGATATCTCGGAGAATTCATAGTATTAAATCGAAATTTAACAATCTATTTTTGTTTTAAACGATTTTTCTACTGTTTCTTAATATTTGTTTTAACTTTTGAAAAATGTTTTAAATTATTTTCCTGATTTTAAAACGAGACATTTCTAATCAATCTTGAGAAGATTAATGTATAAATGTGTAAAATCTTTTAAGAAGTGTTGGTCGTAGGGATTCAGCGTTGTATTGAACGTCATGTTAGAATTTAATCGTAATACCAATTATAAATTGATATCATACATACATGGATACATATATATATATATATATATATATATATATATATATATATATATATATATATATATATATATATATATATATATATATATATCATACACACACATATATATCATACATACATATATATATATATATATATCATACATACATATATATATCATATATACATATATATATATATATATATATATATACATATATATATATATATATATATATATATTATGAAATTGACAAATTTCGACAATTATTTTAAGACATTTTTTTATGTGTATATGTTCTTTTATATAGAAACAAATATTTAAGGAATCGAACCGTCATATTGCCAGTATAGTATACAAGTTCGATTCCTCTAGGAGAACGTCTATTTCTATGAAAATATCTCGGACATTCAGGCCGGTAAATGTTGTTAATACTGTTTATTATTAGCAGAGCATTTACTTAAATATTTGTATCTATAAAAAGAACCTATAAACATAAAAATATCTTTATATATATATATATATATATATATATATATATATATATATATATATATATATATATATATATATATATATATATATATATGATTTTTTTTAATCATTCTTAACTCGAATTTTTTATTCAGCAAGTAACTATGATGCTTTCAATTCTGGAGTATATTGCAAGTTTCTTGCTACACCCACGCACTGCATAACACTATCATCCACTATTAGCCAAAGGGATCTTAGATAAATTGCAATGTTATCATTTCTGGAGATTGTATTGTAGCCTCTTAAATATATTCCAATTTCTTTTACTTTATCGACAAAAGAAGAAGAACGAATTTGATACTATTCTTGACATAACACTTAACAACCTGTCGAAACCTGATGGTTGGCATCTGAGAATGGTTTTTCATACGTTAAAATTGCATCTTGCATATATCTTCGTAGCCATTTACAAATTTTTTTAAAAACAAAAAAAATGTAATCATGACTTGGTTTTCTTTCATATATCAGATACCTTTTAGCTTTTCCATTTGTACAGAGGGTCTTTTAAATTTAATGGTCAGTTAAATGAGAACCTCTATCAACAATGGCGAATTCCTTTTTTATTTCGTTTTTTTTTTCTGGTACATCAAACAAAGAAGTTTAAAAAAAAGCCTGAAAAGTTACGATTCTCTCGTTCGACGTTAAGTTTAAGGTTAAATAATCCTCAATCAAATTCTTACCTCCGCACATGACTTGATGCATAATTCATAAATTTAATGTAAGTTTTAATATAAGGCTGAAACAAAAAATAGTTAAATGATTAAATAAATATACTACTTCGATGGGAAATAATGATATCTTCATAAAACGATGATAAATCTGTTAAAAATATAATTCAATGGAAATATTT
>OZ038505.1:88097261-88169761 GCA_964036315.1 Acanthosepion esculentum | reverse complement strand
CACAGACTTTTGTTCTAACCCAATATTATGTTTTGCAATCCTCTTAAACATACCGTATAAGTAGTTGAGAGTACTAATATTAACGTTTGTTCTTCCGAATGGGTTGATTTTGTTCATCATTTCCTTACGTGTTTTCTAAAGTAAATGTATGAAATTTCCCTTGATGAACACTTTCTTATGTGAGCCTGATGGCCTAGTCAATTGAATTTGAAAACGGCAGAAAGATGAATGTAAATGCGTCGTCAGAGAATTGTATATCGTTTTTCATTTTTTTTCTCCTCCAAATGATATTCTGGGAAAAAGTTCCACAATTTGAAGAACATTAATACAGCTGTCATTTCTAAGAGTTCGGAAAACCTTATATATACATTACAACAAAGTATTTCTTATTTAAGAGTTACAATATTTATTCCTTGAAAATGGCTAAATGTATAGCCGAAAGAGCTCGGATAAAAAGAACATTCGGACAATTTTTATATAATTTATTATCCGTAAAGAAAGAAATTATTAGATCGCATGAGAAATTGTATAAAAAACTAAGTAAAATCACCTTGTCTGTCGTATTCAATGAAATGTGCATGAAGGAAGGATTGCTGCCTAAATACACTAATATACACACACACACACACACACACACATATATATATATATATATATATATATATATATATATATATATATATATATATATATATATATATATATATATATATATATGTGTGTGTGTGTGTGTGTGTGGGCGTGTATAGCGAAAGAGAGAAAGAAAAAGAATAAATAGTTGTCGATGTCTATACGCGTCGGACACAGAGAAAGCAATCGTATTGCCTATTTCTTTCATATTTTGCGACAATTTTTTACAATTATATTAATACGCATCCAGGACAACATGTTTGAGTCTTAAAGTGGTCATCAAATCCTTGATCAAAAATCCTTGATAAGTTAAGCAAATAATTTGATTCAAGGACACAGGTTTTTTATCCAGTCCCTCTCACATTAATTAATTAATTAAATAATCTATAATTTTTGCTCGGAATTTCTTAACCTGACAGCAACAAACTACCCCGAACTCAAACCGAAACTAAATAAATTTACATGCGATTTGAGTTACGCATCCAGTCTCGGAATGAGTTGCGCTATGATTTGTCTTGAGTAATGGACAACATTTTCCGAACATTTGAAAGTCTGACCTCGCCTGTTGTATCGTACATGCAGCAATTCTCTTCACGCATAAAGTGAAATTTATGGTCTGTTTTTATGTTGCTCTAAGTCTTTGAATTGCTACATTGCTAAAGCTCATTTTTACTTCGATCTGATCTAAAAGAGGCTAGCTTTTTCTCACTCTCTCTCACACACACGATATATATATATATATATATATATATATATATATATATATATATATATATATATATATATATATATATATATATATATTGTCATCCACAGACAGACAGTTTCGCTGTTTCATCAGTGTGGCTAGACGTCCGGTTGCCTCTAGCTAGGATCGCAACTCGACTGAATTGGCGTCACTTCGACCACTAAGACGTCGGCGCGCGGCAGGGATGAAGGTGAATTTTAGCGTGTTTATTTTTAGATTTAGATAAACACACAATGACTGACAGTGACTCAATTCTGCCGAAGAGTCATGCTATATTAGCTTTAATAGTCACTGTTTACAAATGCACCCCTAACACCCACAGAACTCAACCGAAATTAATTTTTCAGGAACCAATATTTTTGTCATCCACAGACAGACTGTTTCACTGTTTCACAGCTCATCACTGTGGCTAGACGTCCGGTTGCCCGTAGCTAGGATCGAAACCCGACTGAATTGGCGTCAGTCGAACTTCTACCACTAAGTCTTCGGTGCACGGCAGGGATGAAGGTGAATATATATATATAGTTTAAAGTACTAGCATATTAAAGAAAGTCATTATACAGCTTATAATTTTTTAAAACAGGAATCATAACATTCATTTAGTGATTCGTAAGTTAATGCACCTTTACAATATTGTTTGCGAAAGGATTTCTCCATTTTACATCATTAACTTTACTAATCTACATTTTGTATGAATGATTCATTGTAATATATATATATATATATATATATAATGATTCATTGTAATATATATATATATATGTCATTCATAGATAGTGCTGTTTCGCTGTATCACAGCTCATCAGTACGACTAGACTTCCGAATGCCTCGAGCCAGGATTGAAACACAACTAATTTGGTGTCAGCCAGAGCTATCTTCACTCGGTAGAGTTACACAACTAAATCTAGCGTATTCTTTTTACAAATGTAAACAAATGCCAATCAACCAGAGTGCTCCATTTATTTTACTGAAGAGCTTTGCATTAGTGCAGCTGGCTGTTGTTTACAGAATTAGCTTATCACTCAGCAGTGCTCAACTGAAATGTATTTTTCGCCCTCACTTTGGCCTAGAATTGGCTTCAGATTCACCAAATGTGCGAGATTTTATTTTAATTCTTCCTGCTTACACAGGGTCAAACGTCTTATATTAATAACAACTATTTTCAAGGCGTTAATGTGGATTCCACGTGCAGAACATAGAAGAAATTCTCAGAATAGCCAGTCCTCCATGTGACCGAATTCAATAAATGATCGTCGATAGCGGACTCACGAGACTGCCAGCGTCGGGTGTTACAGGCACACGTCTACGTATTGTGCCCGTGATATGCTGGGGACTTCTTACCTCCAACCGCTGGATAGTCTTAGCTACATAGTCAGTCTCGCACTGACATTTGTATTGATAATTGATCAAACTCTGCTGATATGTCGGCAAGAGATCATTACGGACAGAGAGGAAAATACCTTTCTGTTAGAAAAATATTCCTGACAACAAAATTAAAACACCGCCTGACCGAAGAAGATAATTTTCCTCTTATACCGTACTACTGATACCAATCCACGGTAGTCCCATGTATACATGACACTTAGATGGACGAAACAATTTAGTTTTAAGGATGATAATATTTTTATATACCTAAACTTCTTCAATATATATTTTTTACAATTACTAATTATTTTGTTTTTGACGTTAACTTAGTAAGCGTGTATGAAATTTTCCATTTCCCCTCTTATACTACTTTTTGTTATCATCAGTATCCAGTCATTAATTATCCTGCTGTTGTATATCCGTACGCCAAGTGGAAGCGAAATTGCGTATTTCATAAGGGAATTATTCCATTTATTTTATTTCATAATATTTTCAGTTCAGTTTTTTGTAACCAGACAAGGAACGTCCCTATGATATATAACCATGTATAAAACGTGACATGTCTGCTAAATAAACCACTTCAATGTGCATCTGAGTATCTGGGATTAGGAATTAACATTATTATTTACAGATTTACCGTATCGACAGACACCTGGTGCGCCCAGAAGTCACAGCAGCTGAAGTGTTGCAATATGAACAACAAACATGAAATTAATATTCCGATGGTAAATGAAAATTTATAGATCTTCAAGATCTATAAATTTTCATTTTTGTTTCTCTGATCTCTTGCTAAAGATTACAAGGGATTAACAAATGTAATATTACGTTAAAATAAACTTTCACGGAATAGTAGTATGCTTTATTCAAACGAGTCAGTTGCTCAGTGAAACTATTTACACTGATATCGTTTAAGGATAGACAATTTGTATGAAACCTCCCATCAAATTTTACGAAGTATATAATACTAAAAGCCATACACAGCTGGTCGATCAGAAAAAGCAGTCAATTAAAATGAAGCTAAAACAGCAACACGTTTAGATGCAACAGAGTGTATATTCTTCAATTACTTTAAATTTCATTAAAAAGATTTTTTGAATTAATGCAATTACTGATATAACAGAAGTAGTCTGTATTTATTCAATCAAATTTAACTGAAGACATGAAGGGGTAAAACAGGCAACATGATGACCAACTTAAGACCAAAATTATTTTGGAGTTTTTGAAATTCAATTTGGCAGTGTGCTACCAGGAATGTAAAAGAGGTTACCTTTACAAGTAATTGTTAATTTTGATGAAAACTGGTTGAAAGACCAAAGAAAAATAAGAGAGAAACCAGTAAAAATCGCCATTGTTCGCTATTTACGCGGGTTTTTACTATATGGGTGAACTCAATTATCTAGTTATTTGACTACTATACAATCAACTTATTGTTGGCTACAATTGAGTGAGGTTTTCTTAGATTGCTTGAAAATTGAGATAGTTTTCAGTTTAAAATTTGTGGTGAAATCGACTAGTGTTGAAGTTGATTTTTTTTGTTTTTCAGGGTTTTTGCTAAACGCAGTGGCGTAGAAATAAACATGAAGTACCATTAAGCTCGCTACGATGTAAGTAACCTACATATCAAGTTTAAACGATATCGGAAGAAAAAAGTTGAATTAATCAATTTTTGATTGGCTTTTTTGATTTTTTAAAAATGTATAGCGTTTTTTTTTTAAGCTAAGAAGCTTTCTCTTATATTGTACAATAATGTGCTAGCTTTGTTCAAAATCGGTTTGATGGATCTCAAGTGAAAACGTATCACGCAGACAGACAGACACACAAACATCCTCTCAATATCTGTCTATACTTCTGAGATGAAGTATTATGTACATTGGTTAGATCGACTGACAGGAAAAAAAGGGTGTGAATTCAATACCCGGTTAAGGCAGTGGAGATAACTGATAGCTGACATCCATTAAACATGGCATGTGGAACTAGAACAGTCTACCCCAGTGAACGAAATAAATGGTTCAATTCCACATTGCAACCACCTGAAGAAGGCCAGAGCGTACAACGGCCGTAATGTTGGAATAAGTATGGCGACAAAGCTGAGGACAATAGTCCGAATAATGTAAATAATATACAAACATAATCTGTTTATATATAGAGAGATAAATTCCTGACAGTGTCTTTCATCTTGCTTTTTATCAAATCCTGAATCTAGCTAGAATTTTCTTTATTTCGCATTCTCTTAATAAATATAATTTTTGTCAGTAGTTGCATTCTCGAGTTATTGCATTAGACGGATCGAACTACTACCGTTTTATGTGGTATCGAACACTATCGAATCTTGTTAAATCTACATTTAGGGTGCAGGTAAAAACGAGAAATTGTATCATGTTCTAAAGGAAAACAAATACAGGTTATCAAAACTTTCGCCTCAGTCGCTTGAACACGAGAACACGATGTATGGAAAAATATATTTCATTTATACTTTGTGTCGATCGAGAAAGATCCCTTATTCATGAAATATTAAACAGTGCTGTGATGACCAGTGAGAAGATGTAGTTACAAGGAGAGCCCCGGTTGGATGTATCACCGTTCCATTGCCTGCAAACTCCGTCTGTCTGGCTCTCTTATGTTCTCTCGGGATTGGGCTGCCTGAATATATGCACTTGTCTTACATTTTCCTGTCATACTTAATTTAGCTTCCCACTGATCAGAGACCATGACGAGAATACAGTCTCCAACTTTATCTCCAGACTTTCCATTCGATTCTTTATCTTGTAACGCGACCATCTAATCTAAATTGGGTTCTGTGCTCTTCGATTTTCATTGGCGTAAAATGATATGGAACAATTTTTATAGCTTCTGAAAAAAAAGTTTTTTTTATAAGATATGAAAGTTGCGTATTGAAACACAAGGACGAAATTACTGAGTTACTTCAAGAACAACTCTCCAATAGTTCCATTAGTTGAGTAACTTTTTTTTTTTTAGTTTGGACAATTTGCATAAAACTAATACTTTACAATTAGTGTAACTTATCGATTCGTGAAAAAGATCCCGAGTTCAAACTCTAGCCAAGTACATTACGTTCCCTCTCATACAAATAACATTGCTTATACTGTCCATCTTACCCCTCACCAACTCTGAAGAGAATAATAGCTTTTACAGAGAATCGGCAAATGGAAGGAAATAATTAATTACAAAACCAACCTTAACAGCACTATCCTGTCTCTGATAAATCACCGCTGCTATAGCGGCATGCAGGTTCCTATTGGCTTACAGATTTTTCGACCTAACGAAAATTCCATCGTATTCTTTAAATATCTAAAAAATTTTAAATGGTCTCACCCTAAGCAAGGCAATTTTTATGTTCTTTTATTGTCCTTCCTCCTCATAAAATATGTCGGATTCTCTTTTAATCCCAGGAACACTTTTAGAAAACCTAAAATTGTGATTGGTGTTTCATTAATATCTCCGAAGATTGGAGGCAGCAGGGAATCAAGAAACCGGAAAATAGTTTCGCAGTAGGGGAGTGCGAGAAAATAAACTATTAGAAGAGAACTTGTGGTTACATCTAGCGATTTCAATAGTAGAACAATGAGACCCTGTAGCCAATCGATTAGCTTAGATTTATGGGGTCGAGGCACCCAGGAGGAAAGTAATACTTATTTTATAATACAAACATGTGGCGCAACGCCAAAAGTATTGGGGTGGGTGATGCTGGTCTTCAATATGTCTTAAGCTTCGCTAGCCACAAGTATTGACCCAAATATCCCACTGTATATCTTACACCAAAACAAAACATTCTTACTACAGCCACCATAATACCTCGAAGTCCTATCTAGAAAAAATTGTGGGGAATAAAAATACAACATTAAAAAACGAAAGCCTAAATGGGGAAAGCTCATTAGATCGATTTTCATGATAATATTTATAGAAGAATGTAAGTGACTGAAGTCGAGATTCCATGTCAGAAACAATTACATTAAAGACCTTTCCTTGGAAGTTTATGGAGATATATAGCTGGAACACCTGGCGAGATATGACAGCGATATTCAGTGCAAGGATGAACGGTATATTTATAAATGTGTATGATAAATTCTCTGAAGAAGAATTGTATAGCACAAGACAATGCGCAAATTACCAAGCAGCTGAACTAATAATTGATTCAATATACTCCCTCCACCTTATGTCAGGTGAAAACGTGAGATCAAGGCGGCGCTATGGATTATTATCCCGGAGTTTGGCGCCAACCATGCCGATGTGATGATAAATACGTTGGATATGGTTATTTAAAGATATCAGTTTCATTTTGGAGGTATTAAAATTTGAAAGCATAATTTTCTCCCAACTGATTGGAGGCCATATTTGAGATCAATTCTAATTTATAGGAACTATCGGACGTCATATATTGACTGCCAATTATTTTCTAATTAGAACCGTTTTAAGTTTTTTTGACACTCAAATAACATTTCCATTCTATGTAGCAGTAGGAATTCTTTCAAATATATATCAATTATGCAGTGAGGAGATTCTAAGAGAATTTGAAGCACTTCTAGTATTTATTGTTGTGAGCACAATCTTAACAACATAAGATATGCAGATGACGCAATGTTGTTAGCAGACTCAGAAAGAAGAATATAAGAACTCATAAAGACTGTAGCTAGAATCGACTAAACATCATTTTCAAGAAAGAATGAAACATGGGAGCCAGGAGAAGAATCATCCCGACATGCAAATTACAAATATTCACGATATCAAAATGGAGCTAGTAAAGGGTGTTTCATTAAGGCGGATCAAAATCGGCAGTAAATAAATAAGTGTTATTGGTGAAAATCTATTATTTCTCTATTGGATCATGTTATTTAAGTCTCATGGCAATTATGTGTGAAAAATATTACCGACCAAATGTCCGCCAACTCTGAAAGAAATAAAATATCATTAGACGCTTACACTTAATATACAGTAAAATCGGTCCAAGTTATTGGAACATCCTTTATATTAAGGACATTATAGTCCGAATAAAAAAATTCGATGAATAATGAATTTTTACAAAAATTCATTGCATTTTTTTAATTATAAAATTTCAAAAACGTCATAAAATTCTTCCAAACATCGCAAAAACTAGGTTATTATGTTATTAAGTGAAGACTATATTTACTAAGCGAAAATTGAAAAGTCATTACTTCATGTTAGTAAGCTTATATATAAAGGGTGTTTCATTAAGACGGATTATATATAAGGATGTTTCATTAAGACGGATGAAACCCAGTAGTAAATAAATCAGTGTTGTTAGTGAACATTTATGTATTTCTCTATTGGATCATATTATTTAATTCATGGCAATTATACGTGAAACAAAATATCGCACCAACGTCCGCCAAATCTGAAAGAAAAAGAAAAAGAATCATTAGAAGGTTAAACTTAATTAACATTAAAAACGGTCCAAGTTATTGGAACACTCTTTATAATAATTTAAATATCTGGGAAGTGTTTTACAAGTGGACGGAAAAGTATGATAACGAAATTCGAAGACACAGTGGGGTAGTGAATCGTTACTTCCAAAAGCTAAGCAAACTATTAAGAAACAGAAACATTTCGTTCGAAAGAAAAGAATTTTGTTCTGAAATGTTATTTAGTATCGTTCCTCTTATATGGCAGGGAATGCTGGATAATCTCCCCACGGAAGAAGAAGAGACTTGACGTAACATACAAGTATTTATACATAACGATGGTGAGAATATCAGAGAAGGAAACATGTGAGCAACGAGGAAAATAGAAACAAAAATGACACTTATACCAACCTCAGAAAGATACAGTTGAAATATCTACGGTAGAAAATGAGAAAAGATGGCTTGAAAAATTTGACACTCAAAAGACTTATTGAAAGAAAGAGGGACAGAGAAAAATAGAGCAAAACAGACGTAGTAAGCCTGTATAAATAGATGGTAAAACAATTATGATAGATAGCAAAAAGACAAAATTTACTAAGAGCTAGAAAGACAGGATATAGTGGAGAGCCATGATTGTTGTGATCCTGAGTGTTCATTGTACAGAAGAAGAAGAACTATGGTAGTTTCTGCGTGTCTGGTGTGAGCTGGAAGGAAGTTTAATTTCGTGAAGGGGAATCGTTTGGGCGTTACATCATGGATTCACAGTAACTTACAAATTGCTTCCGTACGTACAAATTCATATGTAAGCTATTGATCTCATAAAACAATTTTAATGGCTTCAGATTAAGCAGTCAAATAAAGAGTAAAGTCTTTGAAATACTCGTCGCAAGAGATCATTTAAAGAGAGAGTTGACAGAAATCAACAGTGGCATGGTACACAACTTATCGTATTACACAAACGCATAAGATCTATACAATTCTCCGTTAAAATGTTGCTTGAATACATTGTTTATTTAACATCCTATAAAGCAAAGCCATTTGCGTATTACCCAAATGTATTTAATATTTACACGAAAACACAAGAACAATTATTTGTTTCATTCAATATGTGTCCGTGCGTCTAGAGAACTCTGCTATAATCCTTCTTGTTTCTTAGTTCATTATATCACGTTGAAAAAGGTGTTTTCGTAAATGTTACGCAACCTCGAACCTGATCATTACCTGGATGGGTGACCATTTGGATATTCCAGGTCCGGTAAGCTTGGATGTGCTTATGGTGTTGTGGATTACGGCTCAGAATTGGAAATCGTCAAACTAAGTTCCAATTCCAGTAGGGTTCGTTTTATTCTGGAATGGTATAAATCATCCTCTCCCCCAACAGCTATGGTTAAATTAGTACGATATGTATTGACAAATATGTATTATCTCCAACAACTTCTTACAGATTAAAAGTAATTTTTGGCTTTAAATTACCTGAAAATTTGATGAGCCGAAGATTTACATCAATCAATCGTTAGTTCTTTATGTAGTTACTTAGTTCAGCCTATACATCTTAAATAATCGATAATTGGGTTTTGATCACGAGCAAATACGGAAAATATATATCAACTTAACTGTTTGGACTCAGTATGAAAGAAAGGCAATAAGTAAGTCAACGCGATAACGCTCATATATTTTAATGTCTTCAGTGAAATGAAAAATTTTTCTATTTCAAACAGGTTAAGTTGTACTCACTTACTTTATTACATAATGACCTATATTTGTATTCAAAATTGTTATTGAAAAGTTTGCTTAAAATTATTGAGCTAAAATATTTAATGATGAAATTGCCACGTGTATTTCGCAGTTGTAGAACTCGCACAGTAAATACGATGATAAACCAGAAACTTCAAATAGGAAAAGCGTGAAATGTTCACGGTTACTTCAATTTATAATTAATACCCGAAGCACTCATTAAGGCAGATCTGAAATTTACATTAAAGAACAGTCGCAACATTAGGTATTTGCTAAGTGAATTACGAGTCGGATAATCTGTCCTTACTTGGGCAATGTAAACTAGAGGTTCTCAAACACTTGGTAATTGTATTGATTTGGGAAAGTTAGGATTTGAAGTTGTACAATGAAGGCAAAGTAATCTGAAAATATATAAAATGGAGAAATACGTCTTCCAGTTTCAAGAGTTACGATAATATAATTTAAATTACCATTACAAACAAAAAAGTGTGCTGAACTATTATGCATTATATAATGTCTTACGTGTCAGTGAATGTTGGAAAAAAATCACAGATGAAGTGTTTAACTATGAAATGGGCAGATAATATGGAGTATTGCTGCCATATATGGTCTGGAGCCCCTGCTGTTTGCCTCAGGGTTCTTGATAAGATCCAGAGACGGATATGCAATAGAATTGGCCCTGATCTGTCATATCGTCTACAGTCGCTCTCTCACAGACGCGACGTTGCCTCGCTCTGTCTTTTTTACAAATACTTTCACGGTAATTGCTCCGATGAGCTGCTTTCGCTGGTTCCCAGGCCTCATGAATTTAAACGTCCTACGAGGCTGGCATCCCGTTCCCACCCCTTCATCGTTGAAACTGTTAGATGTAGACGTCTCTTCTACTCCAGTAGCTTCATGTCCCGCACATCTCGCCTGTTCAACTCACTTCCTTATTCCTGTTTCCCTGACAAATACAATCTCCAACTATTTAAGTGTAACGTCAATCGACATCTCCAGTTGCCTTGATCTATCAAATTCCCTTCTCCACATCCTTTCACCTTTCATTCCTATCTGCTGTCGCTCCAAATCTTCTGTAACCCCCTTGCCTTGATCGATCCACTATCTTTCTCCACATCCTCTCCTTTACCACTCCTATCTTCTCTTCCTCCAAACCTTCTGTAACCCCTTGCGTGCTAGTGGCTTCCAGCCTTGCTTGGGGTGATAAGCTTAAAAAATATATGGGAAGACGTAGAGAGTCTTGAATAAAGTAGAATTTGAAAAAGAAACTTATCCTTACGATCAGAATTGATTATTTTTTTTTACGGCTTATCAACACTTTGTGGTTTATTTAAAGCGGAAATATATTCATTTAACTGTAAAAACAATAAGTTTTTAGAGTGAATATTATATTAATATTTTTTTTAAGATTAACAACGAGCTTTGTTAGACAAAAATCCTTTCGCGTAAGAGTTTGTAAATCAATCGAACTGAATACGAACTCAGCTCTCTGATTTCTCCTTTCCAGCCGCTATATATTACACCACACGCACATCTTTACAATCAGAAAAAAAAAGCAGTCGAAATATCTGGGAATATATAATGAAGAAAGACAGCTTAAAGAACTCACGGTAAAAGCTGAAGTCAATATCAGTAGGAGAAAACAAAGAACTATCTACTTAACGAGAATAGAGAAGATGTTAAAGGGACAAAATTTAATTACAGTTTTAAAAGATAATTTTAGAACCAATGATCTCCTACATCCCGAAAGGATTTTCCACGTAAAAGAAGAAGAATGGTATTTTAGGCATTGATAAAAATGTTCTAAACGTAAACAACAGCTGAAAATATGATGTGAAAAATGAAATTTATTTTCAAACTCCATATTTGCTATGTGTTTGTATAATTAGAATACGTATTATATTAATCTCTCGCTATGAGAAGTCACGAATCACTTGGTGTTGGTGAGTGTAAACTTCAAAGGGGGTCACGTATGCTATTGATTTGTTTTATGTTTTATATTCTGGCTTTTAAAATATTATTTGCTGATTGTCACAATTTTTATACGAACAATTTAAAATGTGAGATTGCACATTTAAAACGTAGAGAAATCCCCACATCTAAATTTAAAAATAACCATGTCAAAAAATTAATTATTAAAATAATGAATAAAATTTTCAATTTTAATTTCAATTGATTGCGGAACAACCATATTGCCTTCCTCAGTTCGAATGCTTTTAGATAACGGAAATGTACGAATTTTTATTAAAATATTTTCCTTCCTATAATTTGAATTTTATCTCAAGTTATTTTAATGTACGATGTCATTTCCAGTTTTTTAGCATCGGAGATTCTTGAAATTTTAGTTAAGTATCAGATAAGAACACAATTCGAATGACTTTATATGAAAAAAAAACATTAAAAGGCGTGAATGAATTTCCACTGACTGTGTAATATTTAGTGATACGGGGCATGAAGACATTTTAGAATCACACACACACATACACACACACACCATCGTTTATTTTTGCGTTGAGAATAAACAAGGTCACTTTATTTAAAATTTAAAGAAAAACATACAATGAGATGAAAAATATTATTCAGAAATTTATAAGCAATTCCTATAAAAAATCAAGAGTTATTTAAATAAATTGTTTTTATTCTATTTAGTTTTAATTTAAATTGTTTTCATTCGGTCTATTGTCCCCGTTTTTTTCGTTGTCACCACATTTCGGCTGTGGTACTCTCTGCCCTTCAGCAGATTCTTGTTAATTGTATATGTTATCCGGATTGGCAAATGCCTGATGAAGGCTGGTGAGGACGAGGAGCGCAACGTGATGATCTTGTCTATAATTTCTCGTTACAAAATTGCATTTGCCTTTGATAAAATCGTTCAGGGGATGAAACGCATCGGCTAATGTCAGTTTTATGTTTGTCTTTTTTCAATAATCCGAATGTAATATTTACAAGTAATGATAACACCTCATTCCATAAATTCAGAAATATACATTATTTTGTATTAGAATAACGCTATTTTAGAAGGTTTTAACTGCTGCAACTTGGGAGGTGAAATTAATGCGTATTTAAAAGAGAGAAGGGTTCATATATCCTTAAAATGGGAGTGGAGGTGATTTGCGATTTCTTTTAACAAAGGTTGTCAAGAGTCAAAAACAAGAAGATTCTAAGAAGCCTTCATTTTCTATGACTGTCGTGGATTTTTGAGAACGCTTTATTGGCCCCACAAATTCTAACGATGGCTCGATACGTTTCTCTTCTACATTACTTTTTAAGATCCACTAGGGAAATTTCCATTGATTCTTTCTGATTCGATTCCTTGGAAATTATGAAGCACATAACTTCTTGACGCATACACTCACTTACACAAACAAATACACACACACACACACACACACACACACACACACACACACACACAGACATATATATATATATATATATATATATATATATATATATATATATATATAATTATTTACTTCCAGTAAATTAGTAAGGTTGTTGGGATATGATCATTGGAATATCTTATTTGTCTGTAAGCAGATATTATCGTTTTCTGCAAGCATCTCACTCATGAAATAAATTCTTCCATTCGCTTTTGAACTTTCCTACTCGCAGAGAATTGGTAGTATCTCATAAAAATAATGATTAAACTACCTTATTTGTTTCGTTTTGATATTTATCTTTCGCTGAATAATTTTAAAATTGTCGATTTTTTTACTACTATTATTTCATTGTATTATTTCAGTTAATAAAAGCGAATTCCTCTCGCTCCGGGGGATAAGATGCCTTACAGATGTTCTCCTAAGATCAATGTTACTTTTTCTAAATATTCAGGAAGATGATTAAGAAAGTTTCGAATATAAACTACGAATATAATAAATTGTTGAATGTGAACGAAGATGCCATTTTTAAAGTGATTTTGACGTATATAATGAAGAGATATTATATTTATAAAGTGTGTACATTATTGCCGGAAATTCATTAAGTGTCCTAAAGCATCTTATTTTTTTTTTCATTTTGTAATAATTTCACCTCAAACAAGGCACAAAACACACTAATATAGGGGGTTACTGAGTGTAAAATAATATGAGAAAAAAGAAAACATTATTAAGTAGCAAAAACAATAAAAGAACAGAAATTAAGTAGACACAAATAAACAATTGACATTGTACTTAAACTTTTGAATATCATACTTCACTGGAAAGCAAGAAGCCAGAAGAAAGTTCCGCCGATAAGAAGCACGAGAATATAAACTGTTAAAATAGTAATTACAGTTACATCTCGCCATTTAATTTGTAAAATGATTAGATCTTACTGCCATTCTAGTACTGCACTTAAAATTATCTCTATCTATAAAAGGCAGTATGTGTATGTGTGTGTGTGTAAGGAATGCACGGCTGCAATTTTCGACGGATTTGCACCAAAGTGTACATGCACATGCTCCAAGTTAGCAGGAAGTCAAGACCTACTTTGCATTTCCCAACTCCCATCGATAGTGGAAATAATCGATTTTTTTCATGCTTCTACGGCAGTTTTCATGTAGTTTGTGGTCATTTTCTACTGGCCAGAGTGAGAGCCTATAGCTGGCTGCCACGAATAGGCAGGGGGATTCTACTGGCTAGCGTGAGAGCCAACAGGTGCCTGACACGAATGTTAACTAGCATGCTAGCATGCAAAACAATCGAAAGCTGCAAGTGGGGAAAATTTAAATCTGCATGGCAATTTACTCCAATTGGCTCATTCGCTTGCTGAAATTCAAAGTTGATTCTGATTCCACAGAACTGGGTTGGGTGTGAAAAAGTATTTGTTGTTAACATTCTTTTTTCATTCGGTTTTTCCAGTTACGAGTCCTTTTTTAAAGCTGATCGTTTTGTGTTCATTTTGTTTATTTCTTTTTTCGTAACAGATTTAATGTTTAGTATAGAGCTTAGAAGAAATTTGTAGTGTGAGATAGGCAAGAATTAAGGCATGTAGCAACATCAGCACGGCAAAGGGCACTCCTTTGAAAGCAAGGAAGTGTAAAAATATTTAAGTCAAGTGATAGCGATTGTTGTATGCGTCGTACGATTTTTGAATCAAGCACGGGCGTCGCCGGGCCATGCTGCTAGTATAGTCTATCTACCATAGAGGAAAGTTACTGACATGTTGATTAGTATTGAAAATGAAATTTTCCTTATTGCAATTCTTTTACCAAAAAAGAAAAGACTTATGACTCAAGTTAATATAATCCTTCTTGACATGTACGCAAGATACATAACTTGTTGCCGACTTCTTTCATCATTCCAGATTCCCAATGTATACTTGTGATGACAGACTATTACATTTTTTGCGTGCGGCGCACAACTCGTTTGAAAAAAATATCGGTTGCCTCTAGAAGCACCATTTCTTTCTGGCGCCCGCCAGAATTAAACACCATTATGCATGTATGGGACATGTTTCAGGACGCACCAAATTCCCAACAACCACACCCAACAAATAAAACACAGGGGGCATCCCTGGGTCGGAACATTTCTGCCCACACAATAATTGCAACACTTCGCAGATTCCATTACACACGTCACGTCGACTGCGTTACTTCAACGAAAGCCGAAACAACACACTCTACCGGTACTTTTTATTATTTTTTTTTCTTTCAAGTTCGATGCATAACGATAAGTATAAAATATCCTCATGAAAAGATAAACTGCTTAAACTATGTTTGAACAGTTTTAAATATAATCCTCTTATTGCATTTTTGGTTGATTTATTAACAGAGTTTAAGGTATTTTAATCTGTGTTCTTCTCGCAATGGGTGCCTTCTCAATATATATATATATTTGCAATAAAGTCTTTATAATGTTACTTACAATAACAAAAGCATAAAATACAAAGCAATTAATCAATAGTCCGGAAATTTATTATTAAAACTGTTCTGGTTAATTCTGGTTAATACCAATAAAATACGATGACAATCAACAGAAAGTTAAGTACCGATATATATATATATATATACATATATATATATATATATATATATATATATATATATATATATATATATATATATATTGGAGAAGAACATATACTTTATATTACTTATTTCTTCTTGAAGAATCATTTAAATTAGTAGCCGATGCATGCTAGGTGTTGCTGAGATGACATTGTTAGCGAGTGGACGTACAAGCCACACGTACATGTTTCACATTCGATTCGCAGAAATATTTCTTCTGCACTACTTGTCATATAAGGATACGGTGACCAGATTGATTTTATTTAAAACATAGTTGGTCGGGTAATGTATGCGTTCATACTTTCCACGAAGGTATTTCTGCAAATATGAAGGTTAAGTTCCAGAAGTATTTAAACTCAAAAAAGTTCAAAGTTTTCTCAACTAAATCCTGTTTCGTCATAAGTTGTATAATTCATTCAGTACGAAACGTTCTCTTGTATTCATTGTTCATTTGAAATAAAACATATGAATAGACCTACTACATTTTTTTATCAAAGATATTACCCGCTTAGTTTCATTCAATGAGTCAAGTTTTACCCTCTTTATGTGTAATCAACAGGACATACGAATATTTTTTTTTGGTGGAGGAGTTTGTACGGTTATTGCATATTAAGAATAAATAAAATTAAGGATAGTATCCAGACAGACAGTTCGGCATTGCACTTAAAGCGAGAGAATTAGTCTAAATTTATGATGACTGAGTCATCACAGAATAATCCGCTGTGGTAAACAGCACTATTCTTGTCACTAATCCAATGTACGCATTGCACTGCCAAATTAAACATATCACCCGGTCCTAGTGAGACAAAGAGCTACTGGAAGAAATATTGCAGAATATTTATTTTCTTAGCGAAGGTAATTTTCAAATATGTTTTGCCATCAATGAATTTAAAGAGGTTATTCCCAAGCAAACGGACATATTCTAGAAATAAAAGCATTATTATCATTGGAAAGGCATCAGTTATTAAAACGTCGATTGTGTATTTACCTCTGCGATAATATGTATTTATATGTAATGATTTGGTGACTACTGTCAGAATAAGTTGAATATACATTCATAAACACGATTTGCAAATTTATTCATGAGTATGATCAGATCGATTGTACATCTTCAAATTTCTAAATAAATTTCGACTTTATATGTATATGAATAAGTAACATAAATAAATTATGAAATATTCCTATTCGGTATTTTATCTCTTTGTTTCGCTGACACTATCAAACAAATATCCTTTTTCGTCTAATGAACTACAATTAATTCTGTTCAACATCCTAGTAACTTTGTTTATTTTGGAACTCTAACTATTACTCTGTAAGTAAACTGGGATTGCAAAGGAAATACATGTCGCAGATTATTTCCACGTCACAGAGAATAAATCACTAAGTTCCAACTCGAATATCGAGGGCAGAAAGAAATGCCGAAAATTCGATTCGCAAATACTATCTCGCTAATCAAAATGCACGCCACCAGTCAGAAAAAATAACTCATTCTCCACCAAACGCGATAGCCAAAATTGCCGAATTCTCCCAGATTCGAGAACACCAACTGCTTTTAGCGGGCGAACATTTTTCCATTCGTCGACAGCTGAGAGACGATCTCCAGTATTTTGCATATCAAAGTACGTTTAATTGCGACTCCTCTGTCAGACTTTTTTTTTATTATTCAAATATTCCGTTTTCAGCATGTCATGCGGTATACGTGCACTTTTTTTTGGTAATTAATTTTCTTTTTCGCAAGCTTTTCCGTCGTAAAATACACGCGACTCGCTGTCGCTTAGTTTGACGAGGTAAATCCTCGTTTTCTTCGCTATATACTCAATAGAGAAAAATTGGTTAGATTCAGAGACTAAACCCATAGAGTTGTGAGTCCAAGACCAGGCCAGTGCAGTAGTGAACCAAAACCTGGAGATTTCTGGTAAACGGAAATGACTGAGACATCCGAAAGAGGCATGACACGTGGAACTAGCACAATCTACCTCTGTAGATGAAATGAAGGATTCGGTTTGAAATTCCAATCACCTGAACGACCGAAACTTTGCGAATATGGAAATGATAATGAGGATAACATTCCGAATAATGTAAATAATGCAAGTAATCATACTACCTCAGTACAGAGGTATAGACAGCATAAATCATTACCTTTTCTTTTCCATTTATGAGTTGACTCCATATATTTTTTGTTTGATTCTTTTTTAACTGGTTTCCATCTCGTGCAGGTTATTTAAAGCCAGAACATATTTTTAGATTGTAAGTATAAATGGAGGAGAATTTATTTCTTTCCCAAGGGTATTTGCCCATAAGTGAATATAAAGAACCCAACTGGAAATTGAACTCAGCTCTCCGATTAACAATTCCGAGCCATTATCCATTATACAACTCACACATCGAAGTTTACAGCACTTGGTATTTATAAACGGTCACCAAACTTGGTATTGAGCAGGCTGACTTGCTTAACTTCGGTGATGATACGAGGCCCGGTGTTTCAACATAATGTGGCGGTAAGACCTAGATCTTGAAAGTCTGTATTAATTACAATTTTAAACAATATACTTTTTAATTACCTAGTAATCAATTGACTTTTACGGAGGAGAATATATATTTATCAAAGGATTTTTTTTATTACGGCGCAATATTTCCATAAGAGAAGGTACGTTCACTGAGCTGATCTATTAACATTCTCTCCGTATTCTCATCATAAGGAGGAGATTCCACTCACTATTATTTCTTTCAAAAACTGACACTATGTACAACAGAAATCTGAGTCGATGCTTCCCTGAACACTATAAGCTTGACCTTTTGAAGGGGATTCTATTGAAATTAAATCCCCAGACGCTAAGGGCCATGTGCAACAGGTCTCACCTGACAGTCATCCAGGGTCTGTTTGTGTTATGGTCCAGGTTCCTTGTACCACGGTGATGGTCCAAGGTAGAACCAATGAAGAATAACTCGAACACAGGTATGGAATGACACAGATATATTACAAAGAGAATATGTACAAAAGAAGTAGAAGAGTTAGCAATAACAATCAGGTTAGGTTAGAGAGAACTATGTTGTCTCGACCAGTATCAATATTCCAATGTCTTACAGTAATCGTCTGACGCGACTCTGTCTCTGACTGACTGACTCACTCTGACGTCTCACGATGTTCAGCAACACGCCCACGTGTGTCGAATGTAGCACAAGGCCGGTTTAATGTGTGCTCACCGAGCCCGTAGGCTCGGCCAAAAAATGCCCGTAGAACCCGTATAAACGGGATCGGGTTGGTCAACCTCCCTGAACGATGCTCTGCCCTTCGGCGGAACCTCGTCCGGGTTCCTCTCTGCCCAGAGGCAGAGAGTTCGACCGTTTAGCCGAGTCGTCCAAAAAGGACTGACTGACTCACTCACTCACTCTGACGTCTCACGATGTTCATTAACACGCCCACGTGTGTCAAATGTGGTACAAGGCCGGTTTAATGTGGGCTTTCCGAGCCCATATTCTCGGGTAAAAATTGCCCGTAGAACCCGTTTAAACGGGATCGGTTTGGTCAACCTCCCCGAACGAGGCTCTGCCCGTCGGCGGAGCCTCGTCCGAGTTCCTCTCTGCCTAGAGGCAGAGAGTTCCCCTCTGCCTCAGAGGCAGAGAGTTCGACCGTTTAGCCGAGTCGTCCAAAAAGGACTGACTGATTCACTCACTCACTCTGGCGTCTCCCTGCTGCTTCTTCTTGAGGAGCAGTATTTATGAGGTACAGAATAGTCCATTACTATTATGGGTAAATTCCCATTACAGTTAGCAAAACTATAAAATAGAAAGAAACAACTACGTACAGGGGGTAAAATTCCTTGGACTTGATTCCTCGGCCAATAGGCGAAAATATGAGGGGCAAGTGTTAGCGGACCGCCATCCAGCGAGTGTTTGCATCAAACGAAGCTTTGTTCAGGAACATGCCGTTTTAGAACGCAAAAACAATGAATACGTTGAATGTTAATATTTTACGCGTTTGGAAAATAGGTAAAAAATGGAGATTTCGTCTGTGACAAACACATATGCAAACGGAGAGACAAATGAAAGAACAGTAGAACTTATAGCAGACAAAGACATGAAGAAATGTATTCTGGGATGCAATCTACTACGATAGAATTATTGGAGTTAAATCGTAAATGAAGCTTTTGGTATATCAAATATAGTCGTATATGCCTTGACAGCACAATTTTTTCTTTGTGCTGTGTCCTTTCAGGACGTAGAGGATCATGGCTCTCCACCTCCCTCTATCCATTGCAGCTTTCAACAAGTTTCTTCTCTCTGCCACCTCCCCTAGACTACGTTGTGTCATCTACTTGTTTAAGGCCACTAGGTATGTCATGGGTTGTTTTACCTTGACACTCTTTCCCTCTATTCGACCCGTGAGTATCAGCTTCACCAGTATTTTCCAGGCCATCCTTCCTCATTATGTGCCACATTCCTGATGTTACGTATAAGTCCCCTCCTTGTTTGTAACCTCTATAAGACCTCATTATTGTACACACGCTCTGTCCATGATATTCTTAGCATCCTTCTGTAGAACCATATATCCGTCGCCTCGAGTCTCTTCATCATCTTTGAGGAAATCGTCCAACATTTGCTGCCGTAAAGAAGGACAATGTCAGGTAATACCTCAGTATTCCTCCCGTCTCGCAATACTCTGCCCAGCTTTTGGAATGTGTTCTTAGCCATCCCACGGATCTCAGTGTCGCACTTATCTGACACAACGCTTCCTAGATATTTAACTTTCAGCACCTGCTTGAATCTAGTGTTCCCAGCCTGTAAATAGTATTTCGGGCTCATCTTTTTACTGATGAACATGCATTCTGTTTTCTTATATTATATGCTTAGTCCATTCTTCACACTCTCTGTCGCTACTCTGTAAGAGATTTTGTATTTTCTCTTCCGTGTCTGCTATCCCTACTATGTCATTTGCGTATCTTACGTTGTTAAGATTGTGACCACCAGTTCAAATCCCGCTAGGGTTTCCAATTCTCTCAGAATTGTCTCGCTGTATGCGTTAAACAGGTCGAGTGAGAAGATGCATCCTTGCCTTACGACCCTTCCTCAATGCAAACCTCATGAAAGCATAATAGTTATGGGAAACCCGAATGCTTATGTAGAGAAGGATAGAGATGATGAAATATTTGTCTTATTCGGACAAGAACTCATAATGAATGCGGATAAAAATGGGTCCAATGGTAAACAGAGATATTCAGGAAAACACACCCAATCTTTCACTGCAAGATCGGTCACATTCTAGTGTCATATAAACATAAAGTGAAACTGCGGAAATTGACGAGGTCCAAAGCAACTTTAAAGTTACAATCCAACAGATTCCTGAATGACTCGAATATAAGGAAGCGAATTCAAATCGGGAAATATGAAGTGCAGCTTTAGTGATATCCGTTAATGATTTCATCTGAAATATAGCTAGACAATGAAAATGGATGAAATACAATTATTACAATAATGAAAAGAGACAAAAAAAATATAAAACATATGAAACAGAATATAGGACATTTCACAAAGTAAATTCGTAACAAACAACAAACAAAAGAAAAATGGACAAACGAAAAGTGTTTAGTATTAGAAAGAATGGTTATAAAATCCAAGGACGGGACACTGATATTAGAGAATGAAAAATACTTCAGCGGTGGAAGAAATGCAGAGGAGATCTCTTCCACGAAGCAAGTGGCCAACTCGCAGTACATAGATATATATAGGGACCAGAAGTATCAAAATCTAAATTGCCATCCGAACTAACCAAATTGAAAAGGAAAACAGCGTTTATTCAATTAGATATAATTATTAAACATCAGGACTGAAATCGTCAAAAACTCTTTCAATTGTTCAGCAGTTACTGTGTACTCATCAGTTGGCATGTCATATAACGATAACGGCTTCAGACATAAAAACATTTGAAAATGATGGTCTTTTGTCGGATATCAGATCATAAAAGGTAATGATGAGCAGTCCAGTTTGAGTGTTTCATTCGATGTGTGACGCGGAAGAATTCGAATAGCTGATTGCAATGTAAATGTCGGAAAAAATTCATTTTTTCCTTTCCTCTCGTTTATATTCGCGCCTAGGGTACTCGCCTGGACTATTGATACGACACAGTCTCCTCCCGATTATATATGATGTCGAGTGGATATTACCCATGATTTTTATTCGGATGTCTAGTCGCACTGAGGAGCTGTGATACAGCGAAACAGTACTGTCTGTGAATGACATAATTTAGCTCTTGAAAATACATTTCAATTGAGCACTGTTGAGTGATAAGCTAATTCTATAAACAACAGCCACCTGTACTAATGCAAAGCTCTTCAGCAAAATGAATGGAGCACTTTGGCTGATGGCATTTGTTTACATTTGTAAAAAAAATACGCTATATTTAGTTATGTAACTCTACCGAGTGAAGATAGCTCTGGTTGACACCAAATTAGTTGAGTTTCAATCCTGGTTTGAGGCATTCGGAAGTCTAGTCGCACTGAGGAGCTGTGATACAGCGAAACAATACTGTCAGTGAATAACATATATATATATATATATATATATATATATATATATATATATAAATATATATATGAAGAAATGTAGTCTTAAAGTGCGCTATATTTATGGGATAAATATAATAAAAACGATACTAGCAAGAATTAATTCTGAACTTAGGAAGAAGTTAGGAGTAAACCAGTGGAAAAACACAAAAGCAAATATTGACTGGTTCCACGGCATAAATAACAAAAAAATTTGCCACTTCCTACAATTAGAGATAAAAGTATTTTACCCATCCATAACAGAACGCATGTTAGATAAGGCACTAGTGGCCTGACGATTGCATCTAGCATGAAACAGACGGTCGCCTCTAAGTGTTGACTTCTATGTTCACTTTATATATATATATATATATATATATATATATATATATATATATATATATATATATATATATATATATATGTGTGTGTGTGTGTGTCTGTGTGTGTGTGTGTGTGTGTATCCTAATGTAATGAAAATATAAATTCTAACGTTCGCTGCATTAATTCAAAAAAGGGATTCATACCGATAGTAGAGCAATAATTATTTTGGTTCTTACCAGTCAAGGTGCAACTAAATGTATCGAAACGAAGTTGCATCTTTGTCGTGAGTACATTGTTTTTGTATATATGAAAAATTCGACATTTATAGGCAAACAGTAAAGTACGCTGAATCAAATGGTTGGATTCTTGCATTAAAATATTTCTCGGATGCGCAGGCCGATAGACCTAGTACAGACTTTAAAAAAATGTGATGTCTATTTCAATTACGAATAGCCGCTATAACAGTGCATTAAAGAATCAAAACAACTTAATTAAGTCTTTGTAAATTATTTTGATTAATTTTCGTTATAATAACGCTTGTTTTGATGTAATATATATATATATATATATATATATATATATATATATATATATATATATATATATATATATATGTGTGTGTGTGTGTGTGTGTGTATTAAAGAGAAAAGCGAAGCCACAAATGTTTGTTTTTTATATTGCTTTTATTTTTTTATTTTTTTTTAAATGCACATTATAATTAATTTTCCAGAAAAATTCTTTTTATAAATGCATCTCTTCTTTTTCCTGAAAATAATAAACATAAAATGAAAATTATTAAAACCAAAAATTAAAACAAATTAATTATGAATACTGTACATTTTTCCATATGTGTCTAATACAGAGTTTAAAATATCAAGGTTTACATTAATAGTTTTAATACGTATTTCTTAAAGACTCTTGTCGCTCCATATTTAGTTACTTCCCCTCAAGTGGTGTAAAGTTATCATGATATTAATAAAAACAAAAAAAAACAAAACAAAACCACTCTCAATAATATCAACTACGAACATGGACACAATGTCTTGACCGTGTTTTGAAAATGAAAACATTATATAAATACAAATATACAACAAACTATTTCTTTTTTAACAGTTAAAATATTCCACCCTTGAAAATGGCTAAATGTATAGCCGAAAACGCTCTGATAAAAAGAACATTCGGACAGATTTTATATAATTTATCAACTGAAATGAAAAATATATTAGATCACATGAGAAATTGTATAAAAAACTAAATCAAAGCACTTGGCTTATTCCGTGAAATGTGCATGAAAGAAAGATTTCTGCACAAACACACACATACACATAAAACATTCTACATAGCTGATTTCGAACCTTTACTCCAGATCTTTGTAGACAACCGCTTTCATAATTATTCTGTTCACTCGTCAAGAGGTTCCAGTATGTTACTGCCGTTTATATTAATAATTATATAATTAATTTATGTACTATTTGAGAAGCTATTAGTACTGATGTTAGGTTGATTTTCTCTTTTTTATGTGCGCTCCTGTGTGTTTAAATGCGTGTATACATGTCTATTAAATTATACAGTAAATCCAAAATGTTGAATGACTTGTCACATAATATATGCTCATGAAATTTAATAATATTTCTTCATTTTATAACACTAAAT
Source organism: Acanthosepion esculentum (assembly GCA_964036315.1). Lineage (NCBI taxonomy): Eukaryota > Metazoa > Mollusca > Cephalopoda > Sepiida > Sepiidae > Acanthosepion > Acanthosepion esculentum. The sequence goes on along the minus strand of OZ038505.1, from coordinate 88,145,401 downwards.
ATGACTTAATTCTTCTGCGTTTTGTAGACGGGAATATTATTCTGGTGGTGTCGTATCAGGGCACATATAAAATGACAGTCACACTAAAAGCATTCTTGTCATTTTTAAGCTTTCTCGGTGGAACGAGAGACATCTTGAAAAAATAATTCCTGTTCCTTGCGATTCATTAATACGTTCTCTCATTCGATGGCACTAGTTTAATTGGCTTCTTTATTGTTTTCATTGTTTTCATTCTACACATCTTAGCAACTTTGTCTGCAGCAATTAAGTCGTCGACAGTTTTTACGTCTGCGATTTCTTTGCGCCGAACGCCGTCGGTTTCCTTTCAGTTGTTAATGATGAGCTGGAAGCTTTGTGGCTGATCTTTTAGAAACTTTTGATGTCAACAGTGGATTTGTCACAAAAAAAAAAGGTACAGGCAGAAATATGGTAAGAGATCATGTTCTTTCAATTTCGAAAGAGTTTTCTTGTGTTTCCGAAGAGGAAAACCAAATTCCAACTCTTCTATCCGTTAATGTCTTCGCAAAACATGAATGTCGACGGCATGAACTGAAGAGAAACAGACGAGAAAGGACATAAAAGCAAATCTAGTCGATAAGGAACAATTAATTTAATGTTTTCTTTTAGGTTAGAGATATGAGATTTATTGCTCATGCTGCGTGTTTAGTTTTCTGCTTGCGTGGGTGTATGTCTTCAGTTGATGTGGTGAGATAATCTTACTCGTACTTTTACTGATACTACTACTACTACTACTAATAATAATAATGATAATAATAATCCCATAGTATCAGTAATTGATACTCCCATAGTATCAGTCAGTTACATCTTATGCGTGATACACGCTCAGGCGATCATGTATCTTTCGATACATGAGTGACGAGGCAGATTTTGTTTTTCGCTGTAGGATGCCATTTCTTTCTGTGGTAGGCCAGTTGCATTCCTGCTATTTTTCCCATAAGTGGAGGGGGAGGAGAAGATAATTCATAGCTTTCTCAAGTGTATTAGAAATAAATAATAAAAGGATTATGAAGATTATAATATAATTTAAAATTATTTAACGTAACAGAGAAAAAAGAAAAGGTCAAAGAAAGTTCTAATGAAAATTGAAGTCTTTTGAAGCCTCGTGAAGCATGTCGTGTCTCTTTGTGATCCAGACGATTATAAATGAAGATTTTATTGCTGTTGTTAATCATAGCAACAGTAAAAGAAAATAGTAGGAGAAGGTCTGACCCCTGAACGTGATGGCCCAGCATGATATGGATATTCTCTTGCGCTCAAAAACCAGACCCCAACAATGGGCAAATACGAACGAACTATAATGCTGACACAAACAAAAATATTTCTGAACCACATCGGTTGTCAGGTGGGTCAACAAGGATAGCGATCCCAGTGAGGAGACAGACTGTGTTCGAAAAGTCTGCAACTGGAACAAACTCTGCCCAGCGAGAACTAGAGGAGAACAACCCCGAGGCTGGTCCTCCCAGTGTTCCTATGTATTCATTAAATGGCAATCCCACAAAAAGAACAATAAATAAATTGTTTGGGAAGAGTATATTGAAGTAATAATAGGTTTTTACACTGCTATAATAAATCCCACAAGGACAAAAATGACCAAAGGTGACTAAAATATCTAGCGAACAAAAGACCCCTCAAACAGACTAAGGATCAATGCCAAGAAATTAGTCAATGCCAGGCGTGAAATCATCAAGAAAAGAAAGAATACATGACATAGAACTGGCAAGCATCTAAAAAAAACATCAAAAATAGATTAAACGTTAACATGGAGGAGCTAAATGACAACAACCCAGAGGGAACACGTGTAGAGGAACAAATAGAAACCAGTTTTAATAATCTCTCTTAGGCATACAAGCAAATAGAGGAAGATAATTACGAATATATAATAGAAACAGAGATGACAAAATGATCCAATATGTAGAATTAAAAGAAATGTCTTTCGGGGGAAACGCCGACAATTCCAATTTCACGTGAAGGAAAACATCAAACTTGCTAACCACGTAATTTAAAAAAATAAGGGACGAAATGGAAAGACTGATGAACCTGACAGAAATGAATCATCTCATATACGCTGACTCGGCAGAGAGAATAGGTAAAAATGAAAAACTCAAGTTAAACGTTAAAGAAAAATGCCAGTCTGGAACGAAACAAATAGAAATCGAAAGAAATAAACTACGAGGACAATGGACACCTCTAAGTGATGTAGACAAGGGTTCTAAAATGAAAGAAAGAAAAAGGTGAAAACTAAAATGAAGCCTTGACATAAAGAATAAGACTGACGTGCCAAAAGTTAAAGAGAAGCTAAAACAAAAAATTCAAGTGAAAGCACAAAGAATCTGGCGTTATGAAAAAAGGAACAGATTCTGATGGCAAAACAAGATTTTCAAAGAAGATGCCAAGAAACTATATCGAGAACTTGGAAAAATAAAATAAAGATAAATGACCCACCTTAAATCCAGGAAGTCGGGGAGGTCTGGTATAAGATGTGGGAAAACTGCAAAATGCACAATGAAAGAGCTACATGGGTCAAGCAACAACAGAAACAGCACAAACACACACGGAAAGTGCCAGAAATGGGCGAATATCAATGTTATTGAAACAACCGCAGCCATCTGCAAAACGAAAAACTAGAAAGCACCAAGACAGAATAGACAGAATAGCCAATTTTTCGATGAGAAACCTACCTAGCACACGCCAAAACCTTGCATGGGCATACAATGTTATAATCATAAAACCAGAAAAATCCTCCAGATATCTCACGTCGGGAGTAACATACCTACTCTCCAAAACAGAAGAGACGAGGAAATAAAAAACTATGGACCCATCACGTGCCTGCCAGCAATGAGCAAGATCCTCAATTCTATCATAACAGAGAGGACATATAACTTATCGACAGCATTGATCGACTACAGAAAGTCGCTCGACAGTGTTCCACACTGAGGGATGAATACGAGCCTAAAAATATACAGAGTATGCCCCACAACAGTCAGATTCATAAAGGAGAGCATGAACAACTGGAAGACTACACTAAGTTTAAACCATACAAATGAGACCAATCCGCATCAAAAGCTGGATCTTCTAAGGTGATTCATTACCAGCAGTATTTTCCGCCACTCAGCTCCCTACTGAATAACAGTAGCTATGCATACAAGTCACAGAATGGTAAACTGAATCACCTATTCTATAGTGATGATCTTAAAACGATTTCCAAAGTTGACAACCAGCATTGGCAAAACCTTCAGCGAAGGCATTAGAATGTTGTTCAGAATCGACGCAAGTGTCAAAGACATCCTCAAAGGCGTTAAAATCAGAAACAACTACGAATATAAACCTTGATATCAACAAGATTAAGGAACTCGATTAAAATGGTACATACAAATACTTAGGAATTAATTCAGTAGACGGAATACAACATTCATTTATGAAGAAAAAGATCCGAAAAAATATTATAGGAGAGTGTGTTTGATATTAAAGCGAACTACATGGGGCGAATAAAATGAAGGCTATCAACACTTTAGCTATACCTTTAGAAACAGACAGCTTCAAAATTATTAAATGAAAGTTGAATAACATTAAAAGATTGGGCGCCAATCCGGAAAAATGCCTACCCAAATGAGGATGCACCACCCGAAGTCAGGTGTTTGATAGCCTGTATGAACCAAGAGCTTTAGTAGCCCGGGTTCTAATCCAACTTGAACTAACGCTAAAATCTACAACAATCAGAAACCAAGCTCACAAAAAGCAATGACTCTAATCTATAAATAGTAAAACTCCAAATAAACTTCATCAAGAAAAACTACATTATTCAAGAAACAGCTTAATATACCTGAAATCCTACCAACAAAAAACGAAGTGAATAACATCTACGTCAAACGAGTAAAACAGAAAGCAAAACAACTTAGCCAAATGAAATTACTAAAAACCTGTAAGGACAAGGCGTTGCATGACAAATAGCTAAATAGAAAAGAACGAAATAAGCAGATGTGGATCAACAGAAAACGCATCAGTGGCTGAGGAGCACCGGGCTGAAAACTGAGACACAAGGCCTAATTACTGCCGCCCAGGACCAAAGGCTCGAGACCAATTCCTATCACTGCCACATAAACAAGAATGGAACTAACCCAAAATACAGGATATGTGGGAAAGTATGATGGAACTATCGATCATTTTATCTCAAAATGCCTGTAACTGGCAAAAATACACATACCCATAGACATAACATGATAGCAACATATGTGCACTGGAAAACATGCAAGAAGCACAAAATCGAAAACATTGAGAAATAGTACAAAAACCAACCAGACACAGTTACCCAAAATAACGATGTAATTATAGTGTGGGACATGCCAATTCAAACTGACAGGGAAATAAAAGCCAACAATCCTGTTATTATCATAAACGACAAACGATTCAGGAGTGTATGCTTACTGACCCAACAGTAGCATCTGAGGCAAACATCACCGTAAAAATTATAGAGTAATTGTCGAGATACAAGGACATGGAGATGAAGATTAACCTGATGTGGGGAATGTATACTGAAACTGTACCATTATTAATCGGATCGCTGAGCCTCGTGAAAAACGGAATGGACAATTTTACTAGCAATGTGCCAGATTAAATGACAATGCTACTATAGGGTCTAAGGTCCATAGTCTGGTCCCGTCTCTACAGACTAGAAAACAGGAAAAATAAAACACACAAATAATAATAATAATAATAATATTTTTTTATTTACATGGTAGACTATGCTGATTGCAATGTGTCTTTGTAGATATTTAAATATATCAAAATACGAGGATCTTCAAGTGGAAATATCAAACGTGTGGAGGTCAATAATTCGAGTTGTAGTTTTTGCACTCGGATTTACAGGAAGAGTTTACGATAGAACCATGGAAAAGTAGTCATCCCTTAAAGAAAAACAAAACAATTACTCACAAGTATAGCTCGCACACTACAAAGAGCATTACCTATGCAAATTGTGTGAGTATTTTTTTAATAAGTGGAGTATGTCAGAAAGATATTTCTGAACTTAAGTCCCTGATTTGAACCTGGAATGAAATGTGTATAGAACAGAAACCCAAGGAAATAATAATAATAATAATAATAATAATAATAATAATAATAATAATAATAATAATAATAATAATAATATAAATATAAATTTTGAATATAAACCCAGCATGACAGAGTGGGCCAATATCTTTACTGGAAAATTTGCAACTCCTATCGGAAGGAAGCTGAAAGAAACTGGTACGAACACCACCCAGACCCGGTTACGGAGATAGGACCTGTTACAATTCTATGGGACTACACAATACACACTGACAGAACAATCAAAGACAACCGCCCAGACATTGTTATTAAAGACCACAAACAAAATAAGTGCCTCCTTATTGAAATGGCAGTCCCTGCAGACTGCAATGTATCTTTGAAGATATTCGAAAAACTGTCAAAATACAAGGACCTTGAAATAGAAATCTCAAAAATGTGGCACATGGGAACATCAACAATTCCTTTTGTAGTTGGAGCCCTTGGACTGGTTGGAAAAGATTCCAGTGGGCTGATTGAAGGGATCCCTGGAAGTCCATGCCTCAAAGAGATACAAATGATTGTTCTGACAAGTACAGCCCACACTTTACAAAGGGCTTTATCTATGTAATTATTTTTTTTCTTTTTTTTTCTTTGCAGTGGAAATTGTCATGATGACATTTCTAACCTTAGCTCCCTGGGCGGAACACGGAAAGAAATGTGTAACCGCCAGATATCAAAGAAAATAATAATAATAATAATAATAATAATAATAATAATAATAATAATAATAATAATAATAATAAATATATTATCCGTTAGTTGAACTGTTAGCAATTAACAAATAATTTAGTATATACTCTATGGAACTCTACTGTCATTCAGTTCATTCGGCCGGGTTGGGCCACTAGCACATTGCATATGCAAGTATATTCATGTATTTTAATGGTTGAATGGTCGGTGTATTGTGGGCATCTTTTAGAATGTGTACTTCAAGCTATTCTTCTAAATTACAGTCGTTTGTGATAAAGGTTTTCACATGATCTGTTAATGTCACACGCTTCTGTTGGGCATCAAACATGTGCCCATTAAACCTTTTGTTTAATTTTTCCGTTGTGCAACCCACATAAATCAAGTCATGTTTGCTACATTGGGCGGCGCATATCAAATGAGAATCTGTATAATTTCCAGCTTTTGAAGAAATCGTAATGTTTCCCTTTGAATTTCTGATGCAATTGACTCGTGTTTCTCTACATTGACCAGGATTTTCCCTTTTTTATATCCGTTTTCTGGAGTAGAACGATCGGAAACCGCAATTGAGTGTGATCGATTGTATTCGATAAAATTTGTCTGGCGTTTTTGTTTCGTTTGAAAGAAACGATAAACGGGTTGAGAAAAATCTCCCTAAAACGAGGATATTTTAAAAAAAATATTTTCACAGCTGTCGAAATGTCAGCAAATAGTATGTTCCTAGCTTTCGAAATGTCAACAAAGATTATGTTCATAGCTTTCGAAATGTCAGCGAGATTTCGTTGCCTGTTGATGATTAAAGGAATTCGCTCATAATTTTCTTTTCGGTGTTTTGATCTAGGATAAAATTACAGGAATCATTCTGTCCTGTCATTTTACTGGCATTTTCTTTCAGCCACTACACGTGATAGCCGCGATTGACGTAATCCTGAATGAACTCATACTTCCAATAATCTTTTATCTCCGGCTAATATGTTTTATGCGAAAAAATGTGATTTCCTGTTTGTTTTAATCGTGTGATGGTTGGAATTTTGAAGATAATTGTTCCATATGGTTGGCCTGCAAATTAGCTATGTTATTTGATGACCCCTTAAAAACTTCAATTTCAATGCTAGTTGTTAAGAAACCGGGTGTAAATGTTTGTCTGATGTAAAATTGCTCTTTGACAAAATGCATTACAAACATTTTCCAGATGAAAAACATATCCTTAAATCGCAACCAATCGCTGGTGAACGATTCTGCTGTTTATTTTAAAGCTTACAAATATTCATTCTTTGAAACATTCGCAAAAGCAATGACCATGGGCTCCCCACTGCATATCATTTATATCGGTTTTTGAACTTTTGTCCAAACGGCATTGTCTTGCTTTCCATGACGAACCTTTGAAGAAATTGTTTTGCCTTTATGTTTTTCCGAAGTTCCTGTAACCCTTGATCACTATCAGTAGTAGGATAAAGAAACAAGACACTATGTTGACTATAAAGAAATCCTGAAAATCATTTTTCTGAGAATTCCTTGATTTTAGAAATAAAATCAAATGTCACTCGGGCATAAGACGAAGACCTTTTTGCTATGAGAAGTAAAAAGCCATCTAGCCAGTCAGATATTGTGCAACATTAGTATCCACTAAAAATAAGACGTAATGGAGGAATTTCTTTAAAAGTCTGTGTAGTTTTCAAGACCGTAATAATCAGGCGGTAATTGTTCTGAACGCAATATTTCGGATTCATTTCATTAATTAAACTGTTCCCTTTCGTTTCAGAAATTATCTTATCAATTCATTTTCTGTAATACGGTTTAGTATATATGTTTACTTACTCATAAGCTCTTTCTCACATTAAATCTTCGTAAGCGTAAATCTAATTATCCTATTCGATAAGATGTACTTCTTTTTGTTTGGTTCATTTGATGACAATGGATTAACCAATGGTGAGACGAGCAAGTGTGCCACGTTGCTAAGTGTTGAAGATCTCCCCGGTTGTCTAACTCTTTAATCTTACGCTCTCCCTAATAACAGGCGGCTAGGGCTTCAAAAATTCTAGTAAAATTTCTGAGCGTCCCTCTCGAACATTCTCTGCATATTTTATTAACCCAATGATGCCGGCTTTTATAAATATCCCGATTGTCATCAATTGTAATTCTTTTAAAATGTTTTAAAACTTTAAAAAAAATTTTTTTTGGCGGACAATTTGAAGTACGCAGTGAGCTAATTTACTTTTATCATTTATTTCATATTCGGGTATATATTCCGCAAAAGGTCTAAGACATAAATCTGTTCTGGCCAAAGCAAAATTTATTACAGCTTTTTCTCTGGTGTGTTCGATACCTTTGTCAAAGTATTGGTAATTGAATTGCATTATTGCGATCAAGTTTTAAGTGTGTTTAGCATAGATTCTTTTTATGAATTCTTCACTGAGAACATGGAATTTATTTCATGTCAGAATCTGTTGAAGAGGATTCTGATATTATTATTATAACAATTTTTGGTGAGCCTTTTACGGGTCAATCGTTCTCAATTAAGTGATAAATATTCAGCTATATCTACTGTATAGGTTGGCATCTCATAAAAATTATTTCGGGGGAGGGGAACAAAAATATAATTTTCATGACAAATTTGAAAATGTAATCTCAAATTGAACCAGAATAAGATCGAATAAAGAAATAATAAATAACAAAAGTTTACGTAGTTTTCCTCTCATTCAATAAAATTTAAAATTATTTTGCAAGAATCTCTATATAACTTCGAAGTTTCCATGCAACAAATAATAATGCAATAATAACGTAACATTTCTGCAAATCTACAGTTAACAATACGATGAAAACTGGAGATTAGAAAATTTAAATATTTTGTTTCTTGATGACTGGGAAAATTCATCCAAGGCAAATATTGAAATAATTGAACTGGAAATCAAACATTCAGATAATTAAGACAAGAAATGAAATTATGCCAAATAATAGATTAAAAGCAATGTATCAGATACACACTGGAAGTGCATTGGCTGCATCAGTGTGAAGGAAATGCCAATAATCTTTGGTGCATTGAAAATAATCTGAAAGAAACACATGCTTATACAAAATGTAACGGCTGCCATTTTTTAGCAAATTAAAAAGAGACAATTAAACATAAATTTCATCAAATTCTCTTCGTTTTCAACACGACAGGCTTTTTTTCGCGCTCTCTATTTGGGTGAATGTTTTTGTTTAATCATTCCACTTTAAGCAAAGAGATTAAGCCACAAAGATTGATGGGAGAGAGAGAGAGAGAGAGAGAGAGAGAGAGAACGAGAAAAGGACAGGGAAATAAAAGGCCAGGATTGCAGTAGACAGATAACGATGCATAATATTGTATTTAAAATGTGCAAGATCATACCTGTCAGGAAAACAAGAAACAAAAAAGAAAGAGTTCTACAATCGATATGTACGAGACAAGAAACTATAGAAATGGAACTTAGCGTTACACATAGCAATTCTAAATTCAATATTTATAAAAAAGGCACACTGAAGCTACGTTATGGTGATGTAAACGGGACTGGAACTAAAACACCAAGTCGGGACTGTTGAGGAAAATTTTGCATTTTGAAAGAGTATATTAAAAAAAGTTTTCATAACTTTTTCACTGTATTATTTTTTATTATACATGATTTCAATTTCAGTCAAGTATTTTCTGCGAACATTACTACAAAATTATCAGTCTTACCTGTTTGTTTTATATTTACAGGAGTCAGATTAGGTCATATATATATATATATATATATATATATATATATATATATATATATATATATATATATATATATATATATATATATATATATACATACATATATATATATATCAAGAAATATAGTCTTAAGATGTGCTATATTTATGGGATAAAATGGTCAATATCAGAGATAGAACGTGTGTAAATATAAAAGTGAACATAGAAGTCAACACTTAGAGGCGACAGTCTGTTTCATGCAAGATATCTGAAGATTGCATCTAGCACGAAACAGACTGTCGCCTCTAAGTGTTGATTTCTATGTTCACTTTATATATATATATATATATATATATATATATATATATATATATATATATATATATATATATATATATATATATGAGAGAGAGAGAGAAAGAGAGAGTATTGCTGACATCTTTGACCTGGAACTGTAAAATATTCTCTTTTCAGTCTTGATATATTTCAAAACACTTTACGCGGTCTTTTAGAGGATGACTCTTTTTCCACAGGCGGAAATGTGCAGTTCTATCGCTGTTCTATCTCCTTTTCCATAGAAAGTGTTCAGATAAACTACACTCTTTACTTCCCATCTTTTCAAACATCTGTGGCCCGGAGTGGATACAGACACATTACCTCCGTTTGTAGTTGCAAGTAAGACGTTCCCCTTAAAAAAATATTTAACCGGGAACTAGTACTGTAAGGAACGAATCCCTACCTGGGTGTTTCAGTGTGTAACCTATTCAAGTCAATGTACAGTAGTTATTCACAAATCTCCTTAGCATAATTGTCACTTCCTCCAACTTCTTCTCATATTCAGATCACACAATTCAACATTCCTTTCTGTCTGTTGAGCAATATATATATATATATTTTTTTTTTTTTAAGCGTATCACCCCAAGCAAGGCTGGTGGCCACTATCACGCATGGGGTTATAGAAGGGTTGAAGGAAGAGCAGATAGGAGTGGTAAAGGAGAGTATGTGGAGAAAGATAATGCATCGATCAAGGCAAGGGGGTTACAGAAGATTTGGAGCGAGAGCAGATAGGAATGAAAGATTAAAGGAAGTGGAGAAGGGAAGTGGATATATCAAGGTAACTTGAGATGACGATTGACGCTACACTTAAACCGTTGGAGATTGTATTTGTAAGGGAAACAATAATAGGGAATGGAGTTCCATAGGCGCGAGATGTGCTAGACATGAAGCTATTGGAGTAGAAGAGACGTCTACATCTAACAGTTTCAACGATGAAGGGGTGGGAAGGGGATGCCAGCCTCGTAGGACGTTTAAATTCATGAGGCCTCTGTGTGTGTGTGTGTGTGTGTGTGTGTGTGTGTGTGTGTGTGTGTGTGTGTGTGTGTGTGTGTGTGTAAGAATTAGGGATAGAAACATAAATAATGAGCGGGAAGAGAAAAGAGTAATCAGGAGGACAGCAGAGAGCGGTTGACATTCAAATTTTTACAGATTAAATTTGCCTGGAGATCATACAGCCGGAAGGTTGTTCCACAAGCGCGAAAAAAGAAACTGTTAGCATAGAACTTACGGCTACATCTAGCCAGCTCAACTGTAATCTGATGCGATCTCGAAACCAGTCAAGTAATTCGCTTAAATTCAAAATGTCTAAGTACCATAGTGAAAAGCTCATCCAAACTATTACTATGAAAGTATTTATAGAAAACGCACAGGGATGCATCCTTACGGCGGTGTGAATGTGAGTGAAGCTGAGCCGCCAGATGAGAGCCAATAATATGACTGATTCTTCTTTGGATTTTATCAAGGAGCTCATGGTAGATAGCTGGGGCATCTGGCCATATGTGACAGCAATATTCTAAGCATGGACGAATGATATGCTTATAGATATGTAAGATAGATTTTGGATAGCCAAATTGCCTCACACGACAACATTTTTAGCTGCTGACACGGCAATGGATTTGAAATAGCCATTCTACTTTATGTCAGCAGTGAACGTTAGCCCGAAAAGGCTCAATATGTTGTAGTTTTAGAAAGGAGATGCTACCAATTGTGTAATAGAAGCGATAACCTTATTAATAACTGTAGGATTCGTGTACAACATTTGATATTTAAAATCATTACTGTAGTGTTCAGCTTTTCTCTACTAAAATACATAGAATTCTAATATGCAAAAATGATCAAATTATTCACGGTAAAACTTTAATTGGGGTTTTCAAATGATAATTCGTTTAATTTATTCGCATTTAAAATTCATTATTTTTTGCTTGATATTTCGCCTCATGTTTGTGACTGGAATATTATTAAATATTACAGTTGTTAAATAATTAGGAAGAAAATTCGATTAATCATGAAATATTGGCAGCACTGTTATTAATAAATGCATTTCTGCTAATTAGAAAGTAATATGTTCTATCTATCATTTACTCGTTGTAATTCATTTCTTGTACACACTTTTGTTCAACGACTTCACTGGTTAAATCATTTACGGAACTGGCTATTTTAGTGGTCGAATCGAGAAACAACATCCTAAAGAATTTGGCTGTTACCAAATGGGGATCTATTGCCGGTAGTATCAGTAACAAAGACCTAGCCCTTTGCTATTCCACAACAGAATATATCTCACCAGTGTGGAGCAGATCCTCACACGCAAAGCAAATCGACTCTGCCTAAACACCTCTTGCAGACCGGGTGCTGAATGTCTTAACCCAAGCAACGTACATGACCTCTACTTGCTTTGTGGTATTGCTTCACCTTACGTAAGAAGGGCAGCCAAATCCCAGTTCGAGAAGAAGAAGCAGGAAATTGACTTACGTCACATACTAAACGAATGTGAACCAAATATAAACAGTCAGGACACAGTTTTTATACAGCCGAAACATTGTACAACATAGCTCCTATTCAGCGTGTGTCCCTGTAGTGCAGCTACCTTAGCAACATGGAACTTAGGCTCTCTCTTAGCCCTACATAATTCTTGTCGCCCGCAGTTCCAATGATTCCTTGCCCTACTGCTTCTGTCTAAATCGCCTCCAAACAACTGTTTGTCGCATCTCAACTGAAGATTTACCACCGATGTTGACCTTCATTGCCAATGCGGCATTCACAAACTAAGTATCCTCTAGTTTTCCCCAGTCTTGAGGATATACGCACAGTTAACGACATTGAAAACTTAACACCCTAGGCAATGCTCTGTGTGTAACAATGGATGAAGTGATGTAGCGACTCGATAATAATATGAAGATTGGCATTTGGATTCACTCACGACTCGTGATTGCTGCAATTTACTAGCAACATTATTCAGAAGTTATATATCTGTTTTATATATACTATATATTGGTCTTTCTATTTCTATTGTTTTTTTACTATCAAAATCTGTAGTACTAAATATCTATAACTGTACATTTGCAATGAAAGTTCACAAGGATCAGAATTCTGGTAAGAGAGGACTGGTCTTCCGTTAACATCTTTTAACCTAGCTAGACAAAATACCATGGGCCGAATATGTAAGTAACGCTGGACATTTACGTAAAATGGAAATACAAAGTACAATGACATTGGACATAAGAAAAAACAGCTGAAATTTCTAGGGCAAATAATTAGGAAAAAAGGCCTACGAAATTTTATACTGACGGGACAGAGGAAAAGAGGGCAAATTGAAACAAGGCATAACCTAAGTAGCGTGCTTGTGTAAATGAATGGTAGAACAGGGTTTTGGTGAGATAAAAATGACAAGATTCAATAAGAGCTGCAAAAGACAGGAGATTGTGGAGAAATAAGATAAACAACTAAATGCCAAACTTAATGCCATGAGCCGTTTAATCGCTGGTTCGAGTACGATCACTGAAGTCAAAGAACGTTGGCCCTAGTCAGTATGTATATGGTTGATGTTTGGGAATTCAGGTGCTATACGCTCAGATGTGCATGTGGTGTAATAGATAAAGTTACGGAATTGGAAATCGGAGAGCTGAGTTCAAATCTCAAATTGAGCTGTCCACCGTCGACAGCCAGTCGAATTCTATGCCTTCGGGCAGAGAGGAACCCGGACGAGGCTCCGCCAAGAGGCAGAGTCTCATTCGGGGTGGTAGACTGTCCCTGAATCCGTTTTTACGGATTCAAATAGGGTGTTTTTTGGCCGAGCCTACGGGCTCAGAAATCCCACGTTAAACTCGACCTTGTGCTACATGTAACCTTCGTGTGTGTGTGTGTGGGGGGGTAAATATAGCTGAGTTCACTTCTCACTTTCAGTCGTGTATCTTACATTCACTTTGGCGCAGGTATCCATGGGAAACTTACAGGTACACCTCTTCTTGAATTATGCGTTATTTAGTAGAGCATGTTTGAACAACTCATTATTACTTCCAAAAATTATTAAATCTAAAAATATTTCTTGATTTGATAAAATATTACTCTGCGTTAGAAAAAATAATTAAAAAAAAACAATATATTAACAGCCTGATCTCCCGTCATTATCCATAAAATATTCCATTGTTATGTTATGTAGAACGTGAAACTGTTTTCTTAATGGAATATCTATTTACTATAACGGGAGGAATAAAGTTATAGGAACAATAAAGAAATGAATAAATATAGAAATATTGTGTTTATAAATATGTGACACTGTATTTTCCAGTTTTTGTGACCAGCAATAAGGTGTGTGAAATTGGGGGTGTACAGCAGCAAATCACGACTAAAAGAGAAAAATAATAGGAAATTTAAAAAAATGGATCAAATGATAATAGACCCGACGCTGAGGATTTCAGGTCATAGGCCGATATTAAATTACTCTAACAATAACAAAAAGCTTATTATGACAAATTGAGGAAAAAAGTCTGTTACTATAAAATCCTCTCAATAATACAAATCTCAGCAGAAATACATATTAAGTAACAGTAAAATACGGGTTTTAAAAGTTAATTAAATACCAAGTCCAGACACTTAGAAAAGCATGAACTCACAGAGACACGGTGACAAAAACAAAACAAAAAAAAATAAATTTGAAAGATGCTCCGCATCTACCAGTTAACTGAGATCTCAATAGTTAAGAGACTGTGGAATTAATTAAAAAAACTAACAAAAATTAAAGGGAACAATAATTTTCTAGAGATAATGTTTACATTTTAGACGCTAAGTAAAAGAGAACTTCTGTAATCGTAGTTGGAGAAGTTCTTTAATCCTATATGCATTTCACAAATATTGCATGTGGTTTAGTTAACGTACACCAAAGTGCGTTTATTTTTTGTCAGTACAAAAATTTCAATTTTTTTTTGTTAGATTGAAGCGGCATTTGATAAAATAAAACATACATTTGTAATAAAAACTATGTAAATATGTGAAAACTAGCCATAGATTTAACCGATCATTCTCACTTGGAGAATTACTGTACGATCAACAAAGTTAAGCATAGTCTAACCGGGTCACTACCTTGATGGTTGACCAATTGGAAATGCCAAGTGTTGGAATTTTTGATCTGCAGGTAGGGTAATGAATAAATCTGTAATCAGAGAGCTAAGTTACAATTACCTTTGGGTTCGTTATATTCACTTACGGGCAAATACCTTTGGTAATGTCAGGAACCCACCTCTTTTACCTAGTTATGCGTTAATTAATAATCAATGTTTCACTCGGGGATTATTATCTTCAATAAATAATTCTTACACTCCGATGATATGTTCTGCTTTTAATAACCTGCAAAGTGTTGATTAGCCGTAGAAAACGAATCAGTCAGCTGGAGGTAATCATATATTGTTCACTTGAGTTTAATGTCGGGGATTTAAAAGGAAAACAGCTATTTGTCAAAACATTGCAACTTAGCAGAAATCATGACTCACTACCTTCCCAAAAAGTTTTCACTAGGCTAAGCGAGAGAACAATCGGAATAAAGGCGTTATCGAAATATTTTTAAAAAATATGCAAACTCCCGTAAAATAATCCAGAAGAAAATTCAGTTAATTGTGTAATTTTGAGATCACGATTATTAATAATTGTTTTTTCTGTTAATTACAATGTAACATGTTTTGTATAGAGACAAATGCAATATTTACTCGTTGGATTTCATTTCTTACTATAGTATGTCTCCCATTTTCTCCCTTTCAATCACCCAATGTTTACATGTTTTATGTTAAGTAGCAGAAGTAAAAAATATAGTTTTTAATCACTTCAGCACAATCAAGGCAATAAAGCGACTAAAGTGAAATGGTTTACAGAGTTTTAGACATTGAGAACGGAAAGAAAAACAAACACTTTTAAGATGGCATTAGATAACAATTGACATTGCATTTAATTTTTTTTAAATCAAAGTTAAATGAAATGAAAGATGCTGGAAAAGATATCCACAAGCGTGTATTTTGATAGAAGAAAATATCAATATAGAACCGACGGTTACATCTATCCATTTCAGCTTCAAAAATATAAAACTTTACCATCAATCTGGCATTGCGCTTAATTTAATAATAATCTAGGGACCATAGAAGAAATTCCTCAAAACAATTACCATGAAAGTTGTTATGTTTGCGTGAGTTCTGAGGACAGAGCAATGCATTTGTTGATTGGAAATAATTACCAAGAACGTTTTTAGGTTTACAGCATTTTATTAATTACTAGATAAACTGAGTTAATACTACTCTACAAAAGAATTATTGAAATATGGAGAGACGTTTGCCACACGTGTGTCGGTATAGTCCGCCATCTTGGATCTCTCTGCATATTGTCACACGTGACGTCTGACGTCACGATGTCCAAAGCAAGTGGGATAACTCTTACAATACTTTGGAGTTATCTCCCTTTATGTTTCCTTCCAACAAAAGTATTTGTAAATATGACGCAGGGAAGCTACATTACGACGGTGGGAGGGTAACCGAAGTCGTTATGACAGCTCAGAACCATGACATTGCTGATTCCTCTTTAGATTTTTTCAAGACTCTCTAAACATACCTAAAAAAGCACCAGATTATATGTGTCAACAGTATTCAAAGAAAAGATGAATGGTAGACTCATAAATATGCAAGATAGCTTCCGTCTAAAAAAAAATTATGTCACGACAAAGGGAATCAACTTTTCCAGCAGCAGACCTAGCAATTGAATTTTAAAATGAATTTTAACTTTTATGAAAAACAATTGATCGTAGCTTTTAGAAATACAACGCTTTCTTTCATGCGTATTGGAAAGGTTTATTGAAAATATATTTCTTTTTCGCATACTTTAATAAATATATTCTGGCGCGATGGCTACAAATAAGACGACAGGAAAGCAAGAAAGAAACCATTTCATTCAATCTGACTTCGACTTGGTGTAATGGATACCATGTTTTACCTCCTACATCAGATACTACTCAATAATGAGTTCAATTGCCACTGGGTGCTCTCTACTTGTACCACATCTAAATTGCTCTTTGTAAATCAATAGGATCATCAAGAAGTGGAATAATCGTTAGCCAAATTCTATGGTTGAACAATGATAGCGCGTTCAATATTCGCCGTGTGCCACATACGCGTGGCATTCTGTTAAAACACAGCTAACACTAGTACATAGGAATTATGCGTTTTCTAAATTTCAATTTATCCGTCGGTAAGATGTGTATTTTTAAAAAAATATGATCACAAAAATGTTCACAAAAAAGAATCTCAACCATTTTTCATAGTAATTTAAGGCTGCATTGAGATGATCATTTGATGCAATTGCTAGAAATGGGAGTCCAGATGCAGATTTTGTCTTAGGTAACCTATACCGGGAGTGGTGATTCATTATTTATTTTTTTAATATTTTTCATCTAAGCAAGATCAATCAGTCAGTTATGTGCCATGTCTAAGCGATCATGTGTCTTTCGATACATTACTGACGAGATTTTTTCCCGCAGTAGGTTGCTATTTCTTACTGAGGTAGACCAGTTGCCATTCAAGGCCATAGAACCCGGTCTCTCTTCCTATTTACCCATAACTAGGGGGAGAGAAGAAGACGATTCATACCTTTGCCAAGGGTATTAGCACGTAAGTGAATGCAATGGATTCGACTGGAATTTGAACTCGGCTCTCCGATTTCTCAATCCGAACCGCTATCCATTACTCTAGCGTGCCTTCTCAAGCAAGGTAGTAAAGCTGGTAAGACGCAAAGCGATACAGAAAGTGAAAGCAACAGCAAGGATAAATAAAAGTACAGGGCTCAAGGAGGCATAAGATATTTGACGTTGTAGATTTATCTTTTTAATATTGTAGATGTCAAGAAATCAGAAGTCAGAAGAGTATTCCGCTAGCAAGAATTGCAAGAGAAAAAACTGTTAGCATAGAACTTACGGTTACATCTAGCAATTTCACTCATTAAATTATGAGATCTATCTGCTAAACAAGTACTGTTCTTTGTGAAGTGGAGGTACCCAAAAGGAAATCTCATCAGACCAAAAACAATGAGAGTATATATATATATATATATATATATATATATATATATATATATATATATACACACACACATATATATATATATATATATATATATATATATATATATATATATATATATATATATATATATATAGGATGCCAAGTGCGGATGTATTGCAGGAATATCTTTGGATTTTGACAAGAATCTCTAGATATAGCATAGAAACACCAGATCATATGTGGCAGTGATATTCAGTGCACAGGCCAATGGTAGTCTTATAAATGTGCAATATAAATTCTAGCGAGAGTAATTGTCTAACACGACATTGTGAAAAAACTATTCCAGCAGCAGATTTAGCAAGTGATTCAATATAATCGTTCCATTTTATGTCAGTGGAAAACTGGAGACCGCAAAGTCGCAACGATTTAGAAGATTGTATCGATCGCAATGATCTTATGGAAGATTGCATCATACATTGTGATGGAAAGCTAATATATATATATATATATATATATATATATATATATATATATATATATATAGTTGTATATTTAGGCAGCAATCCCCCAATTGACCCGAATAAAAAAATCAAATTAATTATGTATTATAAAAAATTTAAGACAGCTTACCTCATCCTCAAAAATAACAACACGCCTGATAAGTCAAAATTTCAAAGAACAAACATTATTCATGAGTTCAAATGCCCCTTAAGGAACTGTGTTCCTAACGAAACCGGACTCATAAATAATTACATCGGTTACACAACCACATGCCTATCCAGACGCCTTACGTTACACCTATCCGATCACAGCTCCATTAGAAACCATTTAAACACACACAAAAATTTACCAGACTCCATTAGAAATATACTAGTAGAAAACACAAATATATTAATTGCTTCCACCTGTAAAAAAAGGTTAAAAATAATGGAGGCTTTAATAATAAAAAAAGAAAAGGCCTACCCTTAACAATATTAACTAAGAACAACGCCGCAACGTGCTAACCGTATTTGGAAATTAAAATACGACTACTACACACTAAGACATATACATAATGCACACACTCAATTAAGCAGAAAAATCAAATCATCCTTGATAATGGCTAAAGATATAGCCGAAAGCGCTCGGAAAAATAAAACATTTGGACGGTTCTTACACACCCTTTGTCCAGCAAAGAAAGCTCTTGTTCGTACACAAGAAAAATTAAATAAAAAACTTAACCGTAGTACCTTGTCTGTCGTTTTTAACGAAACTTGCATACATATATATATATATATATATATATATATATATATATATATATATATATATATATATATATATATATATAAGATAATTAATATATATATATATATATATATATATATATATATATATATATATATATATAAGATAATTAATTCATTTTCGAAAGCCAGATGAGAGCAAATTGAATGGCATTTTCTAGATCATGCACCAATTTTATCGAAACTATTGTACTTACTCTTTAGACAAGAGTATATAGTGGTGTCATCCGCCTGGATACCAAGTCCAGAGCTCATGGTATAGCAACGGGCTGAACTGAATGGATCCATAAACAGAGCCCTGAGCGACGGCCGCATGAATGTAAACTGATCTAGAGGGGTGGCCGTTTCGTTACGCAGTTTGAGATGACAGATTAAATCAAATCAAGAAAATGACCAGAAAAACCATAAAGTTTCATCTTGTGAAGAAAACCAGTCTGCTGTCATTCCAAATGCCTTCTGAATATTTGAAGCATCATTCTGAGGTTAAGACAAGTGGAAATTGTAGTGACATCAAGTCTAGAACTGATGACAGGTTTGTCGGTGAGAATAAGATTCAAGGATATAGCCCTGGAGACACCCGCTTTCATGCAAACATACATAGAAAATAATAATTGCTATTCATTTCCGCTTTCATTACAGAAGATAGAATATCAGTATGAAACGCAATAACCACTCAACTTCAGCTGGACAAAGATCAGCATGGTAAATACAGTGAAACACCTTCATGGTTAGTAAAGCAACAGTCAGAGCTTCACCAGAATTATCTAAAGCTTGAGAGAGTCTTTCATTAACACATAAGCAGTTGAAGAATAGAAGCCAATGTTATATGTTTTTATCTGAGAGATGATTCTGCGAGGTGAGTTTCTTAAAAGTATGGATTATAACTTCCAATATTTACCAAAAAAGAGGTAGAAGACTAACAATTCCTAAATTCGAAAAAGGAAACCGTTTGTCAGTGGTGACATGAGAGATGAACACTTGGGTGAACACGCTATATGTGCGATTAAGAAAAACCTTTTAGAAAATGCATATATAGGCCAGCGCTTGATTTGGTAGTTTCTCAAACACTGCAGAGAGAGAATATAACTTTCATGTCTCGAATCATGGAAGGCAGGGTATTCACCACAAACAGGGGAAGATTATTTTTCGAAATATTGGAAATTAGATTGGCTGTCATTTAATCCTCATAGGGGATCATTGGCCGATCAGCTTTTTTTGCTTTTTTGTGAGATATAAGTAGTTTGTATTAAATTTCGACCTTATATTTCTCTTATTCTGCCATACAAGTATACAATAATTTCAGTAGTTTTCTCGCTGTTTCTACCTGGTACTTTTTGCATCAGCATAACCTGTGAGTGTTAATACCTCCAGGCTTTCTTTCCTCATGTAAAAAATCAGCTGTAACTTTTCGATAGTCTGTATCATTTTTTATATACTTCATGTTAGGCAGAAGACATTTTCTTTACTTATATATTCTGTACATGGTATTTTCAAAATTTTCGGTAGGGCAACATATCTTTCGCTCCAAGTTAAACGTAAATGATAATGTTTATACATTATTCCTTCTTTATCCTCGAGAGTTATGTTGAGAGAAGAACACACCCACACACACAGAGACAAGCACAATCTTATGGCTTTCGATAAGCACATCGATAATTATGTAGATTAGATCCTTACGCATTTCTTTATATCTATCTATATATCTGTATGTAAACATTTGTACATATATATATATATATATATATATATATATATATATATATATGTAGAGAGAGAGAGACAAAGAGAGAAGTACTGATAGATACGTTCCACTTATATCATTTATGCAATGAACACACAGAAAGTCTCGCCAAATACACACACACATACATACACACACACACACACACATATATATATACATATATATATATATATATATATATATATATATATATATATATATATATAGCTAGCTAGCTAGATAGATAGATAGATAGATAGATGTACAGCGGGAGACAGAAAGCGATAGAAGTGTTATACTTACACTGTTTAAGCAAAGGACACATACGCACAAACACACATACGCGTGTGTGTGTGTAGACAGACGGCAGCAGATACATATGTGTGTGTGCGTCATTTGAATATGTAGCGTAAGTGGAACATCTCTCTCTATGTCTTTATCTGTGTCTCAGATAGAGTCAATGAAACACACACAATACACACATATATACAATATATATTTGTGTCATTTGCATAAATGGCGGAAGTGTATCGTCTTGGTTTATGTCTTTCTCTCTCACTTACTCTCTCTCACTCTCTCTCTCTCTCTCTCTCTCTCTCTATATATATATATATATAGAGAGAGAGTGATAGATACCAACCTCATCTAAGTTGCAGAATGTTAGTAACTGAAGTAAAGCCATTGAAAGGCACACATCAAATTGGAACTGATTCTCACTGATTATTTCATGCCAATTTCTTACGTAAAAATATATTTTCCCCATTATTTTCTGCATTTTTTATATTTCCCATAATCTATTATTTAATTGGCAGAATAATTAGTTAATTGGGCCATGGCTAATTATTCGGTAAAATTAAAGAATTAATTGCGATTCTTGAAAGCAATATCCCTCGCTATCTCAAGATGCTTTCTTTTTTTTATTAATAATTCGATTTTTTTTATCTGTGGAAAAATTATTTTTATTAAATTCGAGCTGATAAATTAATCATTTGAGGAGATTTGAAAGATTTTAGTGTGAAGAAAATCGAAGTTTAATTTGCACTTAAATTTAAGTAACATCCACATGGGTCATGTTGCCGGAAGAGATATTGATTTTGTGTATTCCTACAAACCCTATGATCTATAAGCTATGTATACCCCACCCTGGTCACCGTATCGGTTGCGGTCAATAATATGCTGACTTCATTTTTGTGTAGGGTTATAACCTCACAAAAGGAGTAACCAGCTATTGCGTTTATGCAAAACAAATCTTTGTCGACCTTTCTATTATACAACAGAGATTGGCACGCCCTGGGTATAACGATAAACTACATCCGACAGCAAGGCCTCTTGCTTTGGGGGGTGAGGAGCGGGGAGTCACCTCTTAATTGCTGTTGTTCCCAGGTCCACTCTGACCCAGGATAGTAGCAACTGTTAGGGTCTCGGATATGGGTAAATAGAGAACCCTCGTACTAGGGTAAAAAAACTATGAAATTTTAAAATACATTTTTATAGTAAAAATACTGGAAATATATTTTTGTAAAGAAAATTGCTAATGCTCCCAAAAAAATTAAATTTCGGAATTAAATAAGCCATAAGGGGGGTGGTAATATGGCGCAAGCAAGCAGAGTCTGGCATTAAATAACCTAGAAAATAGTGAGTTGCCAGAAAACAAACCAAACCAAACTAAATTGACTTTTTGGATAGAAGATTTAATTTTATCAAAATAAATTCATTTTTCATTTATTGCTGTAATATAATATATGACTGCCATAAAGTTGAGTCATCCACAAATCTTAGTAGGATATGAGTATATTATTGTTTTATTTTTTAATCAATACTATCTATGATATAGTTAAAAGCGATGTTTCTAACGTGAGTTTTTAGACCGGCATGAATCTTCGAGACATTAACTATCGAAGACGTAATTTATTTAATAAGTTGATGAAAATTTCTCGGTCTAAACAACCACTTAAATGTGACCCTGTAACCAAATACATGATGTTATTTATCGGACCGATTATTTTTCAACATCTCCCCCTACATTATTGTTTGTAAGCCTTATAATATATGCATCAGTTTAAATAACTCAGTTGCACATTAGATTATGAAGAAATAACCCATTGATTCTCAACCTTTTTAAACAACGTCACACCTAGGAGAAAATGAAAATATGACGACAAACCTAGCAACATTTTTAAAGGGTATACATTTAAATGTTACGAAATAATCCCATGGATTAAAAAATACACGCACAGTTATGAGCTTTATTTTGATTTACCAAGCGTAGCTTAGATGTGGCACAAGGCCGAAAGTATGAGGCGCCCAGTGAGGTTTTAACTCACTACTCAATCATAATTCTTCTAGCTAGACAAGCTTGCTAACCATTACATCGCCGCGGGGTGCCCCAAATATGAGTTTTATTTCATTATTTCTATTCAATTATTTGTACAGCTTATTTAGTGTTAAATCTCTGCTCCTTTTGCATCACTATGTATGTATATATAATATTTTTTAACTTTAAAACATATTTTAATATCGTAACACGAACTTTGTCCGCCTCGACTCGTCTCGAGAATGTGACGTATTAACATAGCTTTATATTTTATATTCTGTGCCGTGATGGATTGTGGGAGTAGTTGTAATTCCATGTCGTTATGCCTTTACAACACCAATAACACGTTTCGTTCAGTTTCAAAGAACGTAAGATTGAGACTTGGCTAAAACAGCTTTATATGAACGGCTTATATTATCTTCAACGTCTTTTATTATCAGATATCCTTAGAATTACAACTACTACCTTTTATCACAGATTACAATTACCACCCTTCTACAAAACCCTGCATAGAACAGGAACACAGAATGCATTCTAACAACGTACCCTTAAAAATGGTTAATGAACTGAACAAAAATGCTATAATCAATACGTACAATCTCTACACCTTTTCTCAAACATTTTAA
Source organism: Acanthosepion esculentum (assembly GCA_964036315.1). Taxonomy (NCBI): domain Eukaryota; kingdom Metazoa; phylum Mollusca; class Cephalopoda; order Sepiida; family Sepiidae; genus Acanthosepion; species Acanthosepion esculentum. The sequence continues at coordinate 88,121,596 of OZ038505.1, read as the reverse complement.
GCAAATGTACACTTAGAAGCAAATGAACATATCACGGCTCACTATGAAAATCTTTAAAAGGTATCCTTGTAAATGCTATGAAATAAAACCATATAATATGAGCTTTAATTCAATCATCCTATTCAATTATTTGTACAGCTTATTTAGTGTCAAAACCTGTACCTCGTTTTTGGGGGCGATTTCTTCAATGGTCGGTCGAATGTGCGATAAGCAGAACTTCATTTCATCTTCAGTTCGGCGTAATCTTTCTCGCTTCTTAATTTATTTTTACTTACGGTTGAGAAGCTTAATTCATATAAATAAGAAGCAGAAGATTGAAACAAAATGAAAAGAAGCCTTTTTATCTAATGTGGAATACACAGTTTAATAATTATTCCCTTATTCACATAGTAACGCTGTACCATTTTTACTTACACACACGCAACCACACACATACACACATATATGTATGTATGTATGTATGTATGTATGTATGTATGTATGTATGTATGTCGTGAGAATATTTCGCGGCACACTTATGAGGATGGCGCGGCAAAGCAGTTAAGAATCACTGAAATAAGCAATCACAGTGATTTGACGCAACGCAGATGTGCTTCTTCCGACGAATGATGAGATATAGACTGTAGAGAGAAGATGTAAGCAACGAGGAGATTTTAAGATGAAATAGGGACTACAATAACGAATACTCCTTAAAATCAGAAATATATTTTGACGTGCAATGAGGAAAGAGAACATGGTGAATTTATCACACACAGTACAAACTAAAAGCCCGCTAAAAAAGTAACAGCGAGTTACACGCATAAAGATTTTGTGTAATTCGATGAAAAAAAAAAGGACAAGGAGGAATTATGAAACGTCGAATGTTATTCGAGTAACAGCAGGCAAGATATTTGAAAGAGTCAAAATGGATAACGGCCTGAATGACAAGGCAAAGAAAAAAAATATATTTTAATTTTTGACACGTATTTAACTTGTGTTATTCTCGAAATCTTCCACACAATGTTGACATATGAGAGAAGGTTAAAAATACGACGAAATTGAGTGACGCCTTTTGGATAGCTTCAACAACATAATCCGTCAGAGGCCGAGAAGATAACAGAGGCTTCGGCTCCTAATGGCAGCAGGTTTGAAGCTCTCCGATGGTTTATCCCCTAATTCACTTTTCTGTTATTTGGCGGTCATATAATAAAGATAAAACTATTTCGAGAGTTCAGACAAAGTGCAAAGGGGTTACCTGTTGGAAATACTTGACTAAAAATTCGTAATAAAGTTTCATGTAAGAAAAATATTACATCTTATAATACTTGCGCAAATAAACAATAAGAAAGCAGAAATAAAATCCCGAAGGAAGCAATGTCTTTATAAACTGAACAATACCTACTGGTTAGATAATTTAGATTTAAAGTTCAGGTACAGTCAGTAGATAACTGGATGCACATTACGCTGTTAAGTGATCAGAGTTCAATTTTATTTTTATGTACGGTGTCGCATCAGAACATAGGCGATCATGGCTCTCCGTACTTTCCTGTTCTTTGTAGCTTTTAATATGTATTGTCTATTTTTCATTTCTCTAACTCTGTCATGTCATCTATTTACTCAAGATCATTTTTCTTCTTTTATGTTCCGTGTCCCTTCAGGACGTAGACGATCGTGGCTCTCCATAATTTATTATCCTTTGTAGCTTTTAATCAATTGTTTGCATTTTGTTATCTCTCCGCAACTTTGTTTCGCATTCTATTTCATGAAGCATATTCTCCTTCTTCTTGTAGGCGCCATGTCCCTTCAGAAAGTAGGCAACCACGGCTCTTCTCAATTTCCCGTCCTTTGTAGCTCTTAACACATTTTGACTTTCTGTTATCTCCACTAAACATTGCCCCGCCACCCGTTTTCTCAAACTCACTAATTATGTTATGCGTTCTTTTTCTCTGCCTCGCTTGTCTTCAATCTGTCCTTAGAGTTTCAGACTTTCCAAGCCATCTTTCCTCATTGTGCCCTAGAAATGTCAAATGTCACTTCCAGATTTTGAGTATAATTTTCTTTTTTTGTTCCCATATTATCTAAAGCTTCGTCGTTGCTCACATGTTCTGCTCATGAAAGCCACAGCATCTTTCTTTAGGACCACATTTGTCTTGCTTCAAGACTCTTCTTCATCTTTGAGGAGATGCCCCTGCATTCAGTTCTATAGAGGAAGATTGAATATTAAATGCAATATTTGTTTTTTTTATTCCAATCATAGTCGAAACTAAAGCAGTGATCCGTTGAAGCGTCAATTTTAGTGTGCGCCATTTAAGGTGAATTAGTATAATGAAGAATATACAGAAATAGCTTGTTCATTTTCTGTCATTCCGCCAAATTATATGATTCAAGATTTTGGTGAAAGGAAGAACACAGGAGTTAGCATCTTTGTTGTTTTTGTGGTTGTTTTTTATTTTATTTTATTTTATTTTTGGATTCAGTCAAAAATACAACCTTAATTGTAATGATACTTTATATGTTTAGATTTTGTCCAATTTCAGAATGTTATTTAAAATGGCGTAAAATTCTACGACAACGCCGAGCGGCATGAATTCTACGTACACCGCTGTCTCAGATGCATACTAAGTCAGAATATATATATAAACATGGCATAAATATAATGCTTCTTCATATGTGTTGAAACTTGACTAATGCATTGAATAATAATGCAACACAAAATGTACTTAGAACAAAATGTATTGAAACAAGAAAGTGTACACAATATTTACATATAGTCTTTTGTATATTCCTGGGAAAACCGTTCCTGGAGAATGTGTTGACTGAGTCGCAGTGGGGCAGAGTCTCTGGTTGAATCTCTTAATTCGTTCCCTCTCTTCCCGGTACCAACCATATTTATATGGTCGGTACTCCACTATGCAAATTAGGTGGATCCTACCACAACACTATGTTAGAGATTTTGTTGAGTTTCGGAATGTTAAGTTGGCGGCAGGTTCTACAAAAGCTCATAACAGTAAAAGCGCTAGTTACGCCGCTGACGAAGATGCATATTAACAATCAGAATGTATACAGTGTGGGGTGAAACAAATATTCGTACGCATAATTTTTTCTTAATTTATTGTATTTACAACTAATGAATAATCATAATTATCATATAATTAAGTGTACGCAGATGCATAATAATTACATAGAAAACAGAAAAATTTGATTCAATAAAAATAAATCCCATTTATCCATTTTACTGGTTGAAAAAAGTATTCGTACAATTTTAATTTCAGATGTTAAAACTTTTTAATTTCTTCAATACTCTATATTATTGAAGTGGAAAATTATAGAATGTTCCAATAATGATGTCAGTGGTTATTTTTAGCGCAAAAATTCAAACAGAACATTCTGTAATTGATATGCGTGCAAGAAGGTTATCATCATGGCAAGAAATAAAGAATTGACAAATTCGCAAAAAGAAAGGATTGTTAAGCTCTGGAAAGAAGGTAAAAGTTACAAGAATATCTCAGACAATCTGAATATTCCACGTAATACCATTAGTTCCTTCATTGCAAGGTATGAAATGCTCAAAACTATTGAAAACCAAAGTAGATTTCTTCAAAATCTTCGTGGAAATTAATGCGTCAAATTAAACAAAATCCAATGGTTACTGGTCAAGATTTGCAGGATGATTTGATTTCAGGAATCTGTGTTGCTAAAGAGACAATAAGCAATGAAATTCATAGGAACAATCACGCTATCCTCGGAAAGTACTACTGCTATTGAAAAGACACAGAGATACCAGGTTGAAACTCGTTCGTGAACATAGGGATGAGGAAAAATCTTATTGGGAAAGAGTATTAAGGATAGACGAAACCAGAAGCGATTTGTCTGGACGTAATTCTAGAAATCATGTATGGAGGAATGATAGCGATGCCCTCAAACAAAAAACCACAGTTCCAACAATGGAATTTTGTGGTGGCAGCATTATGGTTTTGGGATGCTTTCTGAAAAAGGTATTGGCAACATATCAGTATTAGATGGTAGAATGAATGCCGCGGTTTATCAAAATATGTCGGAAGCAAATTTAATGATTTCGGTTGAAAACCAGATAAGGATCCTAAGCACACTACAAAATCTACGAATAAATTGCTTGCTGAAAATAATGTAATTATCCTTAAATGGCGAAATCAGTCCTCAGATTTGAACCCAATCGAAAATCCGTGGGGTTATTTGAAAATTCACACCCAATCGAGAGCTCCAACAAATACGCAGCATCTGAAGACCATATGCGAAGAAGAAAATACGATCTAAAATTTGCAAATCACTGATAACAGCAAAAAGAGAGTCGATTGCTGTAGAAGTGAATAAAGGCTATTCTAGAGTATGTATTTCTTTTCGTATTGTACGAATAATTATTTCACTCATTAATTTGGCTAAATGGGATTTATTTCCGTTAAATCAGTTTTTTTCGGTTTCTATGCATATTTAGTTATGCATCTGTGTACAGTTAATTACATGAAAAGTATGTTTATTCATTAGTTGGGAATACAATAAATTACACATTTGTATGTGTACGAATAGTTGTTTCCACCACTGTATATAAGAAAACAAACACCTAAGTAATAATAAGCTTGAAAACACTGCCTGTAGGCCACACTGTACTATAACTAAAATATATGCAATGTCCACTGTCCTTTGGAAGGCTAAATGTGAGTATGTTTTTTTCAATCCATATAAGGCGTTAAAAGTAACTAGGAATTAATGCGTTGCTAAAAAGGGAAAGAATCAGAGAGGACGATTAAAGAAAAGGATTAAAGGAGACAGAAGGTGACGATAATCCTTGTATTGAGATTTATCACTATGTTACCACTTCTTTTCTTTTACTACACAGTATTACAAATGACAAATAGATTTTAACACTTCTTACTTTTACCATTTAGCATGATGAGAGATTTTGCAACTACTTTCTTTTACTACTCAGCATAAAATATTATATATTATTTTACCTCTTCTTTTTTACCTCAGCATAAAATATGATATATGATTTTACCACTTTTTACCACTAAGCATAAAATATGATATATGATTTTACCACTTCTTTTATACCCCTCAACATAAAATATGATATATGATTTTACCACTTTTTACCACTCAGCATAAAATATGATATATGATTTTACCACTTCTTTTTTACCACTCAGAAAAAAATATGATATATGATTTTACCACTTCTTTTATACCCTCAGCATAAAATATTATATATGATATTACCGCTTCTTTTTTACCACTCAGAATAAAATATGATATATGATTTTACCACTTCTTTTTTACCACTCAGAATAAAATATGATATATGATTTTACCACTTCTTTTTTACCACTCAGAAAAAAATATGATATATGATTTTACCACTTCTTTTATACCCTCAGCATAAAATATTATATATGATATTACCGCTTCTTTTTTACCACTCAGAATAAAATATGATATATGATTTTACCACTTCTTTTTTACCACTCAGAATAAAATAGGATATATGATTTTACCACTTCTTTTTTACCACTCAGAATAAAATATGATATATGATTTACCACTTCTTTTTTACCACTCAGAATAAAATATGATATATGATTTTACCACTTCTTTTTTACCACACAGAATAAAATATGATATATGATTTTACCACTTCTTTTCGTTTATCACTCAACATAACAGTGTTTTAATATTTCATATCCACTTAATTAACTCTAAATTTCGACAAGTAAATAGTTTGTAAATAAATTAATATTGATTATATTGTCTGTTTATATTTGCAACAGAATACATATTGTTTTATTCTTTATGAAATAATACTTTTTACCCCGTCCTTTCATAGTACTGGCCAACAACTTATCCTTATGATATCGTAGCTCTAAGCAATGTTTGTCCCCTTATCTCTCCTAATAATTCTGAAGTATAAGTTTTGAACAAATTCGTTACATAAGTTATTCAAAATCTCTTATATGTCTTTTTAATTCTGTATGTTGTGAATATTGAGTACTTCAGGCTCTCTCTTTATTATGGGTGCTGATAATTTGAATGAAATTCTACTGTTTCTTTATATTTTGTTTAGTTTTTGGAATTTCTAAAAATATTGTGATCCTTAAAATCTAAGTTTCATCAAAGAAGTCGAAAAAACGATGTTCTGAACGAAAGTGACATAATTTAGTTTGATTATCGTAGCTTTACGTTTGACAGAATAAATTCAAATCGAATGAGTTCAAACTTATTAAAATAAGTTTTACACATGCATGTGTGTATGTGTGTGTTTGTGTGAGTTCAAATACTTGATTTTATGCGCAAGGATGTATTTATTTTTATGAATTCACCGATTTGATATTAGAAATGCGTCATTTTTATAAGCTGGTTCCCCTCTTCGTATCAAACTTTCAATCATGAAAAAAAAGAATAAATCTACAAAAGCAGTATGGTAATTATATGTCACTGTTAAAAGCGCCGAACCGATGTCTTCGGATGAAGATACAATCACAATTCTCTTTCTAGTTAGTCTCAGTTCATTCTAGTGAAATTTCCGAATCCAAAACTGATGATTCATCACAGACTTGCTTGAACGATAAAGAGGATGACGCCTGATCGAGATATCTACTCTCTCATAACTCCTTCAGTGATCATGGATAAGTTTATAAACCCGGCTTGGCAGGTATGGTTGATAGATAGATAGGTCTCAGGTGTCTGGGGAATTAGATTAAGGAAGCAAAACTCTTCAAGCTGCGAATCGTTATCTTTGTCTGTAAAGGAAAGTGGGGAAAGTTAGGCGGTATTTATTGAACATAAATTTATTTGATCTGCATTTGAGAAAGAAATACCAGCATGGTGTGTCTGGAAAAATGGTAACCACAGGATGAATAAAACGCTTGCATTGACCCAGAGTTTTTCTGCTACATATTGCATTTTAAAAAGATTCAGTTAAGAGATGTGCGGGCAAAATTTATTTCGGCAGAGGTGTAATATAGATAGGATTTTAGCAATGTTTTTGGATATAAATAACCTTATACATGATAACGATATTGACAAACCATTGTAGTCGACATAAATGCTTTCTATTTTTTTTTTAAATTACGATAGTAATATGAAGGGGATGTGAAAAACAGGTTCATATATTTTGTTCCCTAAAAGAACAGCGCGAGTTTCTCAAAGACACTGGAACAAGGAATGAGATGTTTCTGCCAGAATAACAGAATCATATCTTAGAATGAGCAATAGAAATGCATATACATATGTCTTATACATTATGCACATAATGGTTTTAAATGCTAGGTACCGTTGACATATTCGTGAAAGATATTAAAATAATCCAGAACCAGTACAGACATAAAACTGCCTGTATACGGTGAGAAAATGAATTCAGTAAATAAACAGAAATAGAAAAAAAGTGTAAAACAAAGATATATCTTCTTACCGGACTTATTCAACCTATAGTATGTAGCGATTCTGAGAAATCGACTGATGACATAGTGTTGATAGCAGCCTCATAAAAGAAAGGACAATAACTCCTACCAAAGCTAGAATAAAGGAGTCAAATCAGTTGCAAGGATGAATGTATGGCTGTCAGCAATAGATGCAGTCCAACATGAAAATTAGAAATTGGATTTCTCAAAATCTGAAAGTGCAACAACTTATATGACTTGGAGGACAGAAATTGTGACACTGATATCTGAAAGTGGATTATGAGAGCGGAAGATGCCTTCCAAAAGCAAAGCAAATTAAAGGAAAGGCGAAAAATCCATTAGAAAGAAAAGAATATTGAAATGTTACGTAATATCAGTCATCCTATACCTTAGTGAATGCTAGACAATCTCCTCACAGTTGAAGAAGCAACTTGAAGCAACAGAAATTTGATTCTTAAGGAGGATGCTGAAAATATACCGGACCGTAATTTTTGAGAAAATAGAAATAAATCGACACTTATACTTAATATCAGGAAGAGACAGATGAAATTCTAAGGATCATAATGAGGACAAAAGGTGTTCAAAATTTGATACTCACAGAGCGGACTGAAGGCAAAAAAGACAGGGGAAACCAATACATAACGTATCGAGCGAACTTGTGTAAATGGATGGCAGAAAAGATTTTAGGAAATATAAAAAGATAGAATCTATTAAGAGTGCCTATTTACAGGAAATGATGGAGACCCCTGATCGTCAATGCCAAGAATGAATGAATCTACGAAAAAAAACTAGATTTAGAGTACAAATTTAACTAAATCACATATTCAAATAACTGATAGAAATTATTGACTGACAGTGATCTTAAACTAACACACACACGAACACACACAGACACACACACACACACACACACACACACACACACACACACACACATATATATATACATACATATATATAGGTGTATTTATATACACACAAAGACACACACACACACACACACACACACACACACACACACACACACACACACACACACACACACACACATATATATATATATATATATATATATATATATATATATATATATATATATATATCAGAGAAATAACAGATGAAGAAAAAATCCACTGCTCGTAGCATTTACTTTTTCATAAGTGGTCGATACAACGTAGTTCAATATATTATATATTTACTATAAGAGGTTATAATAATAATATTTTGAAATCGCTACACAAAAGCGTTCTTGTTTCAATACTATTATCGTACTTCTTCAGGCGATGATAATTAAATGGTAATAAAATGATTTATTCACCATCTATTTACTATCGCCAGAAGAAGTACAATAATAGTGTTGAAACATGAAAGCTTTTGCGTAGCGAATTCAAAATATTTTTATTACAATCTCTGATAAGAAACAATGTTATATAACTATATATGTGTGTATATATATGTATATGTAATATATATATATATATATATATATATATATATATATATATATATATATATATATATGTGTGTGTGTGGGTATATATATATTTATGTGTATTATATGTTTACATGGTAATGCATGCAAACCAGAAAAAATGCATTTATCAATATTTATAATAATGACAGATATTATGTGTTATAATAAGCTTATAAAAATAGGTATGTCTTGAAATTTTTACCAAAACCGTTTGTCTAATATGAATATTATTCTAAAATCATCATCTTGAATATTAAAAAAGATCTTGGCAGTCGTGTCTATGATAAATTTCATTTAAACAAATATTGCGTCAGCTGAAAATGATCTTTTACCAAGAAGGGTACAATGGAAATCGTGGATTAATGAATGAGAGTAAGGAAAATTGTTTCACGTATCAAATTTACCCTTGCTTACTTAGAGTCCCGACCCCTTCTGCTACTCTTCCTCTAAATGAGGATAATGGACACTAAAATCACCAAATAACCAAAAGAAATGTTTACGTTTAAAAGTGATCCAAAGAGGATTAGGAGAAAGGTATACGAATAGATTTCTATGCTATGCCCCAAAATTAAAGATTTTGCTAACGTTCAGATATGGTATGTGGATGAATTTTCTGAACTTCATTCCAAATACAAATGTTAATAAATACGAAAGTATGAAATATGAAATTGTTAATGAAATGATTAACTGTTACAGATCACGCGCTGATCTATTCATTCCTAAAACTTAACAGAGTAATTAATTATGACTGATGAATTTTACTGGTTAAAACATGAGGTAAAAGAATAGAAAATATATTGAAAACACAAAGAAAAATTCATTAGTTAAAAGATTATTAAAGGAATCATTATATTAGCATCCCATAATTTCATGAACCTGTATTAAGGCTATACAGTGGGGTGGAATAAGTGATCGTACACATGAAAATGTGTCGTATTTTTTATGTAACATATTAAATTAACAAAACGGGAATATATCTACTGTATCATATTGCAAAATGAAATTGAATGCATATAAAAATAAATAATATTCCATGGTTAAAAAAAAATATAGCAATATTTAAATTTTTATAGGTTTAAAAACTGTTCGTACAGCAGAACAAAACATTTTTTCTCCATTTAATATTTTGTAGCACAGCCTTTATTAAGTTCAACAGCAACCAATCTCTTCCTGTTGTCTTTAATTAACGATTCCCATACTTTAGTAGGTATTTTGTCCCATTCTTCCTTAGTAATTGTCTTCAGGTTTTTGATGTTTGTTGGACATCTCTCACGGATCTTATTTTTAAAAAACCGCCATAAATGTTCTATTAGATTCAGTATGCTTGGGATTATTGTCCTGCTGGAAGATCCAATCAGGAGGAAGCCCAAGATTCTCTACAGAAAACGATAAATTTTCGCTGAGGATTTGTTGATATTTTGCATTCATTCTACCGTCTATAATAGCTAGTTTCTAAAAGCCTCGTATCGTAAAGCAGCCCCAAACCATGATACTACCCCCACCAAATTTGACCGTTGGTATGGTGTCCTTGAGTGCGTATGCTTCGCCGTCTTTCCTCCATACATGATTCAGGGAATTGCGACCGAACAATTCAATTTTACTCTCATCTTTCAAAAGAATTCTTTCCCAATAAGAATGTTCCTTATCTTTGTGCTCTGTCGCAAATTTCAACCTGGCATCTCTATGCCATTTCAGAAGGAGTGGTGTCTTTCTTGGGGAGCGCGACTTTATACCGTCTCTGCGTAGTTCATTACTAAACGTTTTCTTAGTTACGTTAACTCCTGACAAAGTCATTCTGAAGGTCTTGTCTGATGGCCATTGGGTTATTTTGGACCTGTAGCATCAACTTTCTTCATAATCTGGAAGACATCTTCCTGGGAGCACCGGGTCTGCCTTTGTTCTCAAAAGTATTACGTTTTTTAAATCTTGCAATAAATGAACTAATTTTTGAAAAAGGTATGTTCGTGTCACGGAGATGTTTCTGCAACTTTTTCCATTGTTCCATAGCTTAATAATTAGTTCTTTTTGAGCACAAGTCATTTCCTTATGTCTAGCCATTATTAGAACCGTTACCAGTGAACAGTGACTGACGAATGATCCAATTTTGAACTGAATGTTGCAATAGTGTTACTGAGAATATTGTAGAACAGTTTAGAATCTTCTACTTTGAAGTACAACCAAAATCTACTGTATTATAATGCAAAAATTGATACTGTACGCACACTTTCTCCACGATTCGAAATATAAAAAATTTCATAACTATCACTTATCGATGAATTTCTAATTGTCAAAGGCAGATTCTGATTCTATGCCCCGAAATACATATATAACATTGCTATTCGACGTTTTCATTCGCTATAAGTGAGAATAACAAGCAATTATTTGCTGTACGATCACTTATTCAACCCAACTGTATATGATATGAGAAAGGGAAAGATTGAAACAATGAGATATTGTAGGAAGGCCAAAATATCTACATAGAAATATATATAAATTGTCGCCAAGATTTGGCGAAGCAACTTAAAATGAAAATATACTCGTTATGGAAACAAGGTGTAAACGTGATTTTTAGTCATTTGATAGCAAACCCGGTAATAAATCCAGTATGGCGCAAGAGGTTACTGACTGTGAATAAATATGAGGAACAGAAAACATGGTTAAAGGGAGAGAACAATAGATGAACAGAAACTAAAAGATAGGTTAACGATGGAGATTTTGAAGATCAAATTTGACCAGAAAGCAAAATATTAATTAAAATTAAATTCTAATATACAATAAACGGGAATATATAATAGAAAATTAAATTATCAAATATTATTTAAAATATTAATGGAAGTTAGGAAAATTTAGTTAGGAAATTACACCCCATACATTTCGTGAAAAAGAATAAACGCTATGATATATATAAATAGATAAATATTTTACGAAGACCAAAAATAGTTAGGAATATGAAATACGAGATTAAAGATATAATAAAACTATTTCATTGAATTTAACCATGTTTAAATAACTCATAAGCTTTGCAGAAATAATCTCAAAATCAAAACAAAAAACGAGTAAAGCAAACGCCAAATCAAGAAATAAATATATGTCTTAAAAGTCCCCATGATAAATAGAAGTAGAGAGAGAGAATGCGATTCTGCAGGCAGAATGCACTTAAGTAGAGTAGCAGAGAAAAGTATAAAATGGAAAGAGAGCGAATAATTACAACAGAAGCGAACCAAACACATAAAAGATGATTGCAAAAATCAAACAGTAAAAAAGGTTCTAAAATGTAATCCAAGTAAAGACAAAAGATATATGAGAATGGAAAAATATTTTATGAACAAAACAACATTTTCAAACTGGTATAATTATACAGGAACATGTAAAAATGAACGAAAAACACAGAAGAGTATCACCGAAGGAGGAAAAATGAGTTCAGGAATAATTTGGGGGAAAATGAATAATTAGAATTATACGAGCACAGAGAAATGGATTAAGAACACTAATGGAAAGCAAATAAGTTTTCTCTCTTGATATATATATCTATATATATATATATATATATATATATATATATATATATATATATGCTATATTTATGTGATAAAGTGTTCAATATCAGAGACAGAGCGTGTGTAAATATAAAAGTGAACATAGAAGTCAACACTTAGAGGCGAGAGTCTCTTTCATGCTAGATGCAATTGTCAGGCCTAACGATTGCATCTAGCAGGAAACAGACTGTCGCCTCTAAGTGTTGACTTCTATGCTCAATTTTATATTTACACACGCTCCCTCTCTGATATTGAGCACTTTATCACATAAATATAGCACATCTCAATACTATATTTCTTTATATATATATATATATATATATATATATATATATATATATATATATATATATATATATACAATCCTTGAAATTCTTTTTAAAATTACTGTTTTTCTTTGAAAATCTTTAAATATTTCTTATTTAAGGTTACTAATTTTATAATCTAAAATGTTATGTAGACAAAAAGTTATCATCCGAACATTCTATTGAGAAATTGAGATTTTTATAAAATGAGGCGTTTTACACTTGATCAAAAGTATAAGACCAGAGACAAAAATTCTACCAAATTTTACGAGTAGTGTACAAAAATATTCAACAACCAAACTTAATTAGTTCTAGCCCAACTGGTTTTGATGACCTCAAAAATTCTTTGGGGCATGCTAGAAATTAGTGTTTCCATTAAGCTGCGAGGAATATTGCTCCAGCTTCTGAAGATAGCTTCAGGAAGTTCATTTTTTTATTATTATTGTTTGCTATTTCGATAAACATCTCTTCCCATCCATCCCCAAACATTTTCAATTGCGTTCAAGTCCAGTGAGCATGCGGGATGTCTATACAGATGGACCTCATTTTCTTGTAGAAAGGTCAAGGTCCGGCATGCAGCGTAGATTGCAGCATTATCCTGTCGGAATAATCATCCATCCCCACACAAACGATGGCTCTCCGTCACCAACGATGGTTTTTGTAGCATTCTAACATAACCAGCCGTGGTCTGACGACCCTGCACCACCTGGAGCTCCCTCGTCCTTCTGTAAGAAAAGGCACCCCATACAATTAAGGACCCTCCTCTACTATGACTTGTGGAGAAAATTTCAGCAGGTATGTTTTTGTTATGCCAATATCTTTGGAAGCCACCAGGACCACAGAGATTGAATTTTTTCTCATGAGAAAACAGGACTTTCTTCCGCTTCTCAATGTCCCATGTTTGATATAGACAACCAAACCATAAATGGTTCACTTTGGGACGTGGAAGCAGCCGAGGAATTTGTTTGCACTTTTTATTTACCATGCCTTTTTGTCGTAAGTGTTGTCTGATGGTGACTGGACTGCAATCAGCATCGGTGGCTGCCTTAATTTGACAAGAAGAAAGTCCACTGGCTTATCAATGCCGGAGAAATCTTTTTTGGCCTACCAGTAGACTTCACGTTTCCATAATTCGCACTGTCCTTTAGAAAGTTGCAAATCACAGTTTTACTGCGATCTACCTTAGCTGCGATGGTCCGCTGTGACAAACCTTGATTATGGAAATCTAGAAGTTGAGTACGATCAACTTCGGTAAGTTTTATTGCTTTAGGCATGGTGACACATTTACGCAGTGATTACTAATCACTAATTGAACTAAAAACATTGGAATTACCCTAGATCTAACAATTTATACCCACTTTTGATCAAGTGTATAACGCCTCATTTTATGAAAATGTCAATTTCTCAATAAAATGATCGGATTATAACTTTTTGTCTACATAACCTTTTAGATTATAACATTAGTAAACTTAAGTAAGAAATTTTTAAAGTTTTTCCATGAAAAACAGTATTTTAAAAAAAAATGTCAAGTATTCTTAAATTTTTGATCAGTAGTGTATATAGGTGGCATGATGATTACGTTTAACAACATGAAACACACTGTCGCCTATCAGTGTCGATTCGATACTGATAGCCGACATAGAAGTCAACACTTAGAAGTGTTGACTTCTATGCTCACTTAGAGCTTCTAAGTGTTGGCTTCTATATAATATATATATATATATATATATATATATATATATATATATATATATATATCAGAACCGAACTAACTTAGCATAGACGTCACACGGATCATAAAATCTCAATATATATATTTTGGATAAATCATTTCCAATCTAAGCAGGAATCATTACACGTCCATTTTCTATCGTTTTAAGGTTCACCCTGTAGAAAGCCCGAGGGCTAGTCGATGTGGAAATTTACGTCATCGGGTAATTTATGGATAGGAGGGGAAGATAACGGTTAACACTAGACTTGAACAGGTTAAGAATATCGTAATAGGGGAAACACGCTCTTGTGAGTCTGTTACACAGGGTTCGCGGGATAAAGCTGTTTGAGTGGAACTTCTTGCCGATGGAATACGGTGAGAATATGAGTGGTTATCCATTATGCAAATGGTATGGCGTGCCCTAGTCGTGAAGTTTAGAGCTGGCGGAACCAAGGAAGGCAATTCGTCCGAGCACATTCCATGGTAGTAGCGACAGAGCAGTAAGAAACTCGCCATATTCCACACGTGTGAGAGAGGTTGTAGGGTGAAAAGTAATTCTTCTCCACAAGGACTCCGGGACGCTTTTTCTCTTATCAACAATCCATAGTAATACACACAATATCTATGGAAAGGGTTTACCTCTTTAATCGTCAAAAGCTATAAGGAAAGTATTGTGGGGTCAGACCCATTTTACACAAGACGGACTCGTCCAAATTATACTTATACTGACAGAGAGAATACCTGCAGGTGGAGATACGTTGAGTCAGGGTGAGAGATACAGAGACAGTACACAGGGTGTTCACAGTGTGTTATACGAGAGTCCAGCGAGAAAGATAATTACGGCTTCAGTTACAGAGATTTGTACATATACTTACTACTAACCTGCATTCCTGGACAACTAATCTTCATTTCAAGTCTGTACTCTTACGTTTAATACACTTATTTTTCTATCTCAATTACTGGCGTTGTTTATTTATTTGTGCAGGATTCGATTCCCGGAATCCACAACAGAAAGGTTCTTTAAGATGATTAATAGAAAGCAGTTTTGTTTTAGAGGCGTTAAAATTAACAAGGCAGTTATTCGCCCAGTTAACAACAAATTATGGTTCCTTTTCCAGATCAGCTGACAAAATGATTTTATGTAACTTATCAGATTGCTATTAAGAGGGGAGTAAATAATTGTCTATTCATAAGTGAAAAACTGTCTAATTAGCATAGCTAATGCATAGACTATATAAATGTCCAAGAAAAATCATTGAGTAGCTCTTGGTATGTGAGATAAACGACTTCCGCTGAACACATAAAATTCAAAGGAAATATCAATTCATAATAATGTTTTGTCATCATCATATATACTGATAATGCCGTGGATAAACTCAACATATTAGAGTAATTTACGACTTAATCATTTTTTTATCTTCTTGATGAACTTATAGGAACTACATTGTCATAGTGTGAGGCACTTTTTGTTGGAGCTTGCAAAGACAACTTGTAAAATATCACTCTGTATTGACAGGTGTGATATCCACATTTTTCTGCAGATTATATACATATATCCTTTATTCCTGTCCTATTTTCCATTAGTGATGTTTTTTACCAGCAAGATAATGACAGAGCATGTCATAGTGCTTGGCCGCCGTTATACAGGCAAAGGGAAAAGCTACACGTTATTAGGTTGCTGTCTTTATCACTGCAGTTCATTATTACAATTAATGTCATGAATGATAGCTTTCTCACATTAGTATATTGCACGGTCTGTCTTATTCTTTACCACAAGGGGCGAAATGTAAAAGAAGATACTTGAGGCTGATTAACAGCAGATTGAAGATCATTTTCAAGATCAGCTGCACATTAGATTCTATCGAACCTATCCGACTTTCCATTAAGCAAGGAGTAAATAGTTGTGTAATTAAAATGGAAGTGACGACATCAGAAATATATGTTAATCTAAACACTCTGAGATGTTTATTAAACATCTGTTTTGTTACCACTCTACACCAAAATAATTTCGAATAGTCGTGACCGGGGAGAGCAATGCCTTCACTGGTAAATATACCAACATTTTAACCTATGCCAGAAATGAAATTGAATTAAAAAAAATTAAGAAAAAACCTCAGCAATACTAGAGGCTAATGGTGTTTGTTTGGTCTGGGATTCAATTCACATATCAACTACAGTGAAAGATGTACTTGAATGATATTTCCTCTTAGAAAACTTGCGTAACTTCCGTCTTGTAAACGTGACCATATTATCGGATAAAAATGTTTCAGTAAACGAAATTGGTAAACATTATATAAGAATAGAGAAATAGAAAATTAAGTTTGTGATATTTAAGAAAACATTAATCCAAAAGTAGAAAGAATTCTCGGAAAGATTAAGAAGTATACTTTTAGACAAATTCAGAATCCTCAGGAAATCTATGATTATCTG
Organism: Acanthosepion esculentum; assembly: GCA_964036315.1. NCBI lineage: Eukaryota > Metazoa > Mollusca > Cephalopoda > Sepiida > Sepiidae > Acanthosepion > Acanthosepion esculentum. The sequence continues at coordinate 88,104,731 of OZ038505.1, read as the reverse complement.
AAAAAACGAAGACCGGTTTTAATGGTTACTACAGATATATAAAACTTATTTCTATCTTACATACTTAACAACTGCTGGATATATACTTTGCGTTGCAGGGCAACGGCATGGTAAAAGATTGTAAAAAATTAAGAAAGAAAAGGAACAACGGCAAGAATAACAGGAATACTTTATGTGTGTGAATATATCGTGGTGCGAGTTCAAGTTGTACACGGTGTTTCAGGATAATTGATATAATTTTGAAATATAATAACATGACCAATTCCTGTTCAAGTGATCTGAAAAGTTTAAAACATCTGTAGACACAACTCAAGATTCTGTATTTAATGTTTTATTTTTTTATTTTCTTTATGCGTATAGAAATGTCATTCATTTCAAAAGAAAGGCGGTTTGTTCGTTAGACTGTGTTTGAAATGTCAAAAAAAAAAACAGACCAGCCTCCATTGGTGGGATAAACTTCCTAACTTAAAACACCTGCAATGCATGTTTGGACATGGCACAGAAAATTGAAAGATGAAGTCAGTCTGTGGTGCGCAAGATGATGTGGATGTCTATCAGTATCGGAAGAGATAGTCGACCCAGTGCGGGAATCATTTTTCTTGATGTGACGCAACGTAAAGACGTAATATATATATATATATATATATATATATATATATATATATATATATATATATATATATATATATATATATATATATATATAAAGAGATAATGCAACATGTTTCCCTTCATTTTCTAATTTACGTTTTTTTGTTTTGTTTTTTTAAGCTTATCACCCCAAGCATGGCTGGAAGCCACTAGCACGCAAAGGGTTACAGAAGGTTTAGAGGAAGATCAGATAGGAGTGGTAAAGAAGAGGATGTGGAGAAAGATAGTGGATCGATCAAGGCCAGGGGGTTACAGAAGATTTGGAGTGAGAGCAGATAGGAATGAAAGGTGAAAGAATGTGGAGAAGGGAAGTGGATAGATCAAGGCAACTGGAGATGTCGATTGACGTTACACTTAAATAGTTGGAGATTATATTTGTCAGGGAAAAAGGAATAAGGAAGGGAGTTCCACAGGCGAGATTTGCGAGACATTACGTTGTTGGGGTAGAAGATACATCTACATCTAACAGTTTCAACGGTGAAGGGGTGGGAACGGAATGCCAAATAATATAGTATAATAATATAACTGAAAAGTTATATTGATAAACCTTTCGTATTTGTTTTTTATGATACATATATATATATATATATATATATATATATATATATATATATATATATATATATATATATTCATTTCTTCCCAATTTAATTAAATGTATTCCGTATTACAATATCTATATAAGTTTGTTTCATTCCGGAAATGTGTACACATATTTCGCGTACAATTCATATGCATAGTTAATAGGTAACGGAATTTAATGTGTTATTACTTTTATTAAAATATATTTGTATTTGTTTAGACATGACTTTCCTTTAAATTGTGAAATTAACACCCACTTGCCTCGTCTTTGTGTTAATAAGGAAGATTTACATCTGAGCAAGGAGTTTTAAATTTTATAAAAAAGTCAAATTGAAGCTATAATGATCTCTCGGCTGTTCAGTGAAGGAAGGTGGATGAGAAGATGATTTGACAGGATCAAGAAATGCATATATATATATATATACATATATATATATATATATATATATATATATATATATATATATATATATGCATTTCTTGATCCTGTCTAATATATATATATATATATATATATATGACAGGATCAAGAAATGCATATATATATATATATATATATATATATATATATATATATATATATATATATATATAAACGTTGTGACAAATATGGCGACAAAGAATGAGGACAATAGTCCGACTAATGTAAATACTGTACATAATACTTCATCTCAGAAATATAGACAGACTCTGATATATATATATATATATATATATATATATATATATATATATATATATATATATATATATATATATATATATATTTAGACATCACCAGATTAATACAAGTTAACTTTGTGCACTAAAATCACAAGAAATTCTCAAAATGGTGGCCTTTTAATTCCAGATATTTATTAGTTCGGAAAACTGCTATTTGGGAAACGTCAGACAAAGTGTCCAGTGGGATTGTTACACATGAATTCTCAATTTCTTTCTTAAGGGCTGGCAATTTAGTCAGTTTTCTACTATACACAACATCCTTTCGGATACCTCATAATTAATTACTTTCCTGAAGTGTGTACTTCGAAAAACTTGGTAATCCGTGTGGGTAGTCCCAAGGAGGATGAAATCCTAAGAGCGCAATGTAAATTCAGAGCTAATAATTTAAAGAAAAACTCACCACTTTAAGTCTCCATGTAATAATTTATTTCACCATAGACCTTTTAAGTAAAGCTGCCTCATCAGACTTCACTTCCAAAAGGTGAAAAGAAAAATTTCATTTCGTCCTTTTCAAACGGCTATGGTGAAATAAATTATTACATGGATCCTTAAAGTGGTTTGTTTTTCTTTATATATATATATATATATATATATATATATATATATATATATATATATATATATATATATATATATAGAGAGAGAGAGAGAGAGAGAGAGAGAGAGAGAGAGAGATAGATAGATAGATAGATAGATAGATAGATAGATAGATAAATCGGATCCAGCAGTTTGAAAAGGGGAAGTAGATTATCTCCCTTATGCGATTTTAATTCTTTGTACCAGTATTTTAAAATTTGGACAAAACCCTTAATTTTTCGGGAATCATATTTTGTAAATACATGAAACCTTTATGAAAAGTTTCTAAATATTCATAAGAAGCTTTACTCATAGAAAAGATCATTTCAAACCGTGTACTTAATTTCTTAAGGAAAGACCGGTTTGGAGCCTTGTATTTGTAATTTATTTCGTATACTTCGTTTTGCATGTCAATCTTTTAAAATTTGTTAGGAGAATCACCACTAGGCTGGATAATCCTATCATTGTGATTACTTAGAAACTTCGGTCTTTTGGTGGCCCTTTTTATCTACACATCACCATATTGGATTCTACTTAGCAACACGGCGCTTTGATTTGGTTTCCTGCCAATTTTTGGATTTACTTAACGGCAATATTTGCTCGACATTTTCTTTTTCAACACGCTGTCATCTTGGATTTATACTTACCAGTCCCAACTCAATTTATTAAAGTGATTTGTCATTTATGTTACATTATTTATTTCGACGTCGACGTGTTTCAAACGCGAACATTTCTTTTCATCAAGGACTATGTCAAATAGTAACATTTCCAAAAATGTATCATTTGCTCGTGGTTATTTATTAAATTAACCATAATTGCATATCCACACGATTCAAATTTTAGAACGTTTTATTCGTTTCAATAATTCAGCAGTTATCAGAAATTAAAAACGTTGTTGATTGTTGGCAATAAGAAATTGTTTAGCCTTTTAATTAAGAAATCTATCTTTGCTTTGCCTCAGGCTTGGTGTCAATTTCTTCCTGTAAATTATTATATTCTATTTACATGTTTCCTATATATATGCATATATATATACATATATATATGTGTGTGTGTATATAAAGTTCGCTACATATATATATATATATATATATATATATATATATATATATATATATATATATATATATATATATGTATATATACATACACACACATATATATATATATAGAAATTTCATATATATACACATATATTTATATAGTACGCTATATATATATATATATATATATTGTGTATATATATATATATATTAATTTTCTATACAAATTTGTGTTTCTAAATAATTATTTATGTATTTTAGTCCAATATATTTATTACTTAAAAGAAAGAAAGGTTAATTTTAGTGTATACTCGCATTTTAATCGGCGATTTTTTTTTTTTTTGTTAATTTGGAATTATATCTACCGGCCCGCGACTAGAGAAAACTGAACAAGAAAATCGTATCTGCGTTAAAATGTGCGTCCCCCATTTGTTTGAATAAACACCATTTTTATACTGCGTGCTTTAAACATCGCTTCCACAGTGAGCTTCTCGCCTTTCAATGATCTATTTACCGTTTTAAGGAATGCAGATTTCCTCTTTCACATGGCATCCATGCATGTCTTTTCGACTTCGTATCCGAACATTAGATAAGCCTATTTTTGCAGAATTAATGGATATTTTTTATTCACATAATTTTATTATTATTCCGTACATTAATTTTGAAATAACATTTCATCTTCAGTGAGCAGTCGAGTCCACGTACTAAAAAAACACTGAAAATAAACTGAGTGTATTTCAAACACTGATATCCACTAATTATAAAGTTCGGTAAAAATTAGTCATATAAAACTGTTTTTATGGAATTCCATATAATTATGTGACCAGTCATTGATGTATTCGGCTTCAATATATATATATATATATATATATATATATATATATATATATATATATATATATATAAATTTATTCGGCATATATCTATGAAAATATGTTCCCTGGAATAATATACATATATCAGCCCAATTTATTCGGCATATATCTATGCAAATATGTTCCCTGGAATAATATACATATATCAGCCCAATTGCAGTAAGATTGTCTTTGGAATTTACCCCAGAGATTCTTCGAGGAGATCGTAAGTAATTGGGTAGGGAAAAATGCGACATCTTCCTTGATGTATTTCGTCTTATTTTCAAGAAACTGACTAGGGAGCTAGAACCTATCAGTATAAAAATATATAGTCATATAAATACATCTGAATATACATACATACATACATACATACATACATACATATACATACATGATGAAAATGTGGAAAAGACAAAGCAAAATCCGAATATGTAAGTTTACTGTTTTTATTTTGTTTTTTGTTTTGCTGTCAACGTCAGACGTTTCGGTCTAATAGACCATCTTCAGAACATGGTTATTGGAGACATATTTATATTTAAATTTAAGTTAACACGAAGAGACGATAGACACAGGACTGTTTCTGACTGACGTTGACAGCAAAACAAAAAAAAAATAAAAACTGTAAACTTACATATTCAGATTCTGCTTTGTCTTTTCCACATTTTCATCATACCGTCCGATCTACATCCACATATTTGCTTACATATACATACATATATATATATACATACATATATATATATATATATATATATATATATATATATATATATATATATATATATATATATTAAAAATCATGTATTGACAGTATATCCCCTAGAAACTTTGAGTAATATTCATTGTGCTACTGTATATAAAAATGAAAGCAATATTCCCTGAGAAAGTGAGATTCATAAATAATATCGTTCTAATTTCGCCAGTGGCTCTTTGATTATTTTCAATATTTGCTGCTTACTCACCCCAGTAGAATGAAGGTCGGAGAGATACGATAAAAAAAAAACAACCATCGTGGTTCAATCAGTTAAGAATTAATAACATTTCTCATCTATGTTGACAAGCCGGTCAGCATATAGAGGAAAATTGCACCCTAAATCCAACAAGCCTGGATAAATTCCTATGTAATTGTACAGATCCTGCCATGTCAGTAAATCCTCGAAGACCAAACGTGGGATTTCGTGAGACGTTGTCCCTATTACTTTACCATAAGAGCCAGTAGGCATGTTACTGTAAGTAACACGTTACTAATGAGGACATGTAGTCTCTAGCTTTCTGCAAATCCTGTCGAAATCCCTGTCTAAATAAACATGTCCAGACCTGGATTAGTGTCGTTGCTTGGTGTCTTGACAGGCGAGATGATGTCACCGAAGGTAATGATTTAAAGAATGCCCTCACTTGTCAGAAAAGAAAGAGAAATACAGCGATGTTCTATCATTTGCTTCTGGTAAATACGAGCGTTTGTTTGAGAAATACCTGAAGTGGGGTGCAAGTCAAAGTGGGCGTGGTTTGACAGCTGACGGTATGGTAGCAAGAGTTCACGTGAAGTCCTTCTGGTGAATCTTGATAGATATATTCATATGTTTATGTTTGTATTTGTTTATGTGTATATTTTAATGGGCAGGTCTAAACATATACGCTGGTACACTAAAAGTATTTCATTTTAATAAAATAATATCACCTTAAATTGCGTTGCATACATACATACATACATACATACATACATACATACATACATACATACATACATATATGTATGTGTGTGTGTATATATATATATTCACACACGTGCGCGCACACACACACACATAAACACACGAGCACACACAAATATATATTTAGAGCTGGTCTTTAGAAAATATAGCTCGATATAATATAACATATCTATTAATATTTATATATTATAAAAGAATGACCTAAAACTATATATGGATATTCATTTTTATCTAAATTTGTGATTAATATTTTTGATTACACATAAATGGGAGATACATTTTAGTTTTTAAATTGTATAAAAATAATACGAAACCTAAAACCAGAAATTTTTCTTTACACAATTAAATTTAAATATAAAATAAAATATTAATACCAGTTTATTGTAAATATAAAATATAAATACCTTCTGTTCTAAATACAATATATATATATATATATATATATATATATATATATATATATATATATATATATATATATATATATATATATATATATATATATATATATATATATATAAACCGTAATGCACATATAATACATGGACTACGCCAGCATGGCGTTAACCTGATATATTTATGTTAATTAAAATTATGTAACGTTCACAACCTGAATATTGCGTTCTGTATGAAACTCCTAGTCGTGCTACCGGCGAGAGATAACATGTATTTAATAATACACACACACACACACACAAACACACACAAATACACACACATATATATATATATATATATATATATATATATATATATATATATATATATATATATACTAACACACACACACACACACACACACACACACATATATATATATATATATATATATATATATATATATATGAAGAAATATAGTCTTAAAGTGTGCTATATTTATGGGATAAAGTGCTCAATATCAGAGATAGATCGTGTGTAAATATAAAAGTGAACATAGAAGTCAACACTTAGAGGCGACAGTCTGTTTCATGCTAGATGCAATCATCGGACCACGATGATTGCATCTAGCATGAATCAGACTGTCGCCTCTAAGTGTTGACTTCTATGTTCACTTATATATATATATATATACATCTATATATATATATATATATATATATATATATATATATATATTATTCTCCTAAATACATATTTGAGATTCTCTTCCAGAAATTATAAAAGACAAACCAATGAAACCTGTATAAAATCTTGCATCCGACTAAATATTCATCCAATAGTGACTCTGAAATATAAACAGCAATGAGCTGCAATATTTGGGAAGACTATCCGACCTGACGGTAATGTCTGTGGCTGATATTATAATTGAAGCATCTATAAGGATCT
>OZ038505.1:88079761-88092261 GCA_964036315.1 Acanthosepion esculentum | reverse complement strand
CTTTGAAGTATAGGAGTGGAATTTGCAACTGTTCCAATTATTTTGTCCAACCCCTGTTGTCCAACTCATGCACTTGGATGAAATCAAATATACTCATTTCACTATTACAAAGGCACACATAAATTTTCATTCCTTCTTGCCTTTATTGCAATTCAGAATTCAGTGACAAGTAGAAGTGATTGTTATAACTTTCATTTAAACTGTAAAATATGAAATCAGTAGACACTCCTCTCTCTCAAAACATTCGAATAAATGCTTACAAATAAGATTAAATGGAATTCACGTGGGTAAAAACCTAAGTCGTTTGTACGTCATAATCTCTTTTAAGCAGTGTCAGGGTTTGGCATCTCGGACTGCGAAATCTTTCGAAAAATCCATTACAGTATGAAAGTCAAAATAAAAGATAATTCTGTCTGATTGATATGCACATTTAAAGGGATGGGTAAAGTCAAAATCATTTTGTCATATTAACTGTTTTCTTTATGGCAATCAAAACCTAGAATGAGTTAATTATCCTTTGCTTCATAAATCGAGAGGTATATACAAATAAAAAAAAGTTTTACGAATCACAGAATAATAAATTTTATATCCAAATCTACAAATCATATTTACTTTCATATATGATTTATATTATTTTTTAAAAAATCTATTCACTTCAAGCAAACAGATAATACATGTAAGATGCTATTTTTAAGTAAGGGTCTACAAGGATTGAAAGAGAATAGAAACGACTTAACAAGGAACCGGAAACCCAAACCTAACAAGGAATAAAGGGATAAACCTCATCACCTTTAGTGCCTGATGAGAGAATATATATTGTAAACTTTTACGATACAGACAAAAGTGATCGAACATGAAAAACGCATTAAAATTTTTTTTTTTTAAATTTTGAAAGCAAATAGCAACAAACCTAAATTTAAAAGAGGCTTGTGGGTTAACCCTTATTAAACAATCTGCTGTCAGATCTAAAATATTTTTAACATGTATTTGTTTTAATCTCATAAGATAAATAATATTAATTTCTACATTGTATTCAGACCTTTTTAAAAAATTAAATGCTACCAAGGAATTATACTCGATTTGTTCTTATCACATATCTGTATATATATATATATATATATATGTGTATGTGTGTGTGTGTGTGTGTGTGTGTATATATGAATGTAGATAAAATCAATAGATTTATAGGTTTAAATGACTGATATGTTAGCTGAAATGTTCATTGCATTATGCAATTCAATTTATATGATTAATAGAGAAGCAATGTGTTAAAAGCATTGAGCAATATTTGAAATATATAAATTAAGAAGATTATATTGAAATATAAATATCTCTCGTAGCGATAAATGCATTATGTATTACACACACACAGACACACACACACACACACACACACACACATATATATATATATATATATATATATATATATATATATATATACCGCAACGTTGAATATTAGTCTGAAAGCCAAAATAGTAATTCTTAGATCAACTTTCGTTATAACAATTTGAATAATTATCATGAAAACCATTTTCTTCAGTGTGAGAATTTTACAGAAAAAAAGATTTGTGTGTGTTTGTGTGTATATATATATATATATATATATATATATATATATATATATATATATATATATATATATATATATATATATATATATATATATATATAAGCATAGCTGGCCACTCGTCTTCGAGGATACCCGTCTATTAGGGCAGTTAGTCAATCCCTATGACAGACTCTCTTTCAGGCACATTTGTGTTTGTTCAAAACCCGCAGAGCCAACCAGTGGTTTATAATGCAACAATGCTGAACAGACCTTAGTTGCACTTTCTGGGAGAGAGCGTGTTATCTAGAATGATCAACAAACTGAACAATACCCGTACACTCAAACCCTCGGCACGGAAGACTTGCGACTTCGTGCTAGCACAGCTATCGACATCCCAAGTGTACTGTCTACCCCATTTTCACTCACTCAATCCATGGTTATCTCCCTTTAACCCTGCACTATTTATCACTATATATCCCATGTTTTATTCTGATGTTTCCAATCCATACCTCGTATTTTAAATGCTTCTCTTTCTGACAACAATAAATTTTGCAACTTAACTAGTAGAACTTGAGATAATTTCACTTTTTTCCTGTTTGAATATTCGCTGGGAATCTGGGATAAAATTTGATGAGGAAGGATGTCGAGGATTGCTTAAATTACAATGGAGGGTATGCTTCTGAAGTCATCATTTTCCACTTCCTGGATGTTGATAAGTAGTTCACAAAGAAATATGTATGGCAAGATAACAAAGTAGAAAAAATATTCCTTATTAGTTTGCATCATTTTTTACAAAGTTTTCGCGACAACCAAATTTTTCAAAGTCAATGTTTCTCTTAGGCATCATCTTTCACACAATAACTTCAAGGGAAAATATTGTCGGTAAAATAAGCTAATATACCAAAGAGTGTAATCTCGATATTATCAAAGCTTTATTGTTATATGTTCTACTTACATTCACGTAAAACATCAAAGACGCCATGCAGAATGCCTCCTGGGCCGAATCCAGCTATTTCATGAATCTTCATGTGCACTATTTTGACACAACTGTGGGCGTTGCGCGTCAGGTAACCTAAGAATTTGGAATTAAAGCGTTTCGGTAGATAATATTGCGTCGTTTATCTGAACCAGATATTCAGGCAGATCCTATTCTCTTCAGGTCCGTCATCTGGACAGAGAACTAAAAGCAATGACGTGGACACTCAAAAGAAAAAAATCTCAGTCCGATAAGTGTATTCTTCTAGCAGTAAATTGCGTTTAATTTGATTCTGATGTCAAACTGTTTTCAACCAGGGCATAACAGGCGGTTTTACACATTTTTGAAGTAATTCAATTCGGTGGTTTTAAAATATTCTTTTTTTTTTTTAGTGAAGTTAGTGTTGGCTAAATCATTTGTCTAAAGGCTAAAATAAGATATATCGTCCTCTAGTATATTACTGAAAAACATATCGTCCCTTTTCTGATAGGATCTTCTACCTCGTGAGGAAATTCCAGGCAAGATAATCCTGTAATAAAAAATGATAAAACATTTCTCAAAGCTAAAGACCTCGGGGTATATATGGCCGTTACAATTCCTCACCTTAATCGAACTGAATATCGATATTTTCAGGTTATGCAAACTGATGACGATGTCTGAGTTGTTGGAGAATATTTACTGTAATTTTATCACGATCGAATTCATAAAATTGGATTTTTTTTATTTTCAAAAAGGCATATGTTCTTATTAACGCCAGTCTTTATTTCTTATTCTCGATATATTTATTTCAATCTCTGTACTAACGTGATCGCTTAAGTGCATTTATGCTTAAATACATTTTTCATAAACCTGCAGTTATATTTCCTATCTATCTATCTATCTATCTATCTATCTATCTATCTATCTATCTATCTATCTATCTATCTATCGATCGATCTATCTATCTATCTATCTATGTCAGTTTCTTCATTATCTATCTATCTATCTATCTATTTATCTATCCTTGTTAATTTCTTCATTACCTATCTATCTATCTATGTATGTATGTATCTATCTATCTATCTCTCTATCTATCTCTCTCTCTCCCTCTCTCTATCTGTGTCCGTCTATCGATCTATCTAGATAGCAAGCTATATAAATCTATGTCAGTTTCTTCATTATCTATCTATATATCTATCTATCTATCTATCTATCTACCTATCTATCTATCTACCTATCTATCTATCTATCTATATATATATCTATATATCTAACTATCTATCTATCTATCTATCTATCTATCTATATCAGTTTCTTCATTATCTATCTATCTATTTATGTCTGTTTCTTCATTATCTATCTCTCTGTCTATCTATCTAACTATCTATCTATCTATCTATGTCGGTTTCTTCATTATCTATATATTTATCTATGTCAGTTTATTCATTATCTATCTATCTATCTATCAGCTGCTGTACATAATTTCATAAAGTTTGAAGGGGAAAACGACCTCCTTTTATTATGGCATTTTAAAATTATCTTTATTGTTCAATCCATTTTGGAGTCTCTTCGTAATTAGCTGAAAGCAAGAGTTGAAATTTTGTATTTTGCTAAAATGTTCATACCAAAATTACTCGGATTTTTTTATGAACGCCAGATACCCACGCACGCGCGCACAATCACACACATATACACGGTTAAGCGCCATATCTGGTTGAAACACCGGTTCGCATCCGATAAGCGATGGTAAGCGACGTCGACTCTGGTCACAATCTAGATGGTTGACAACCTGGGAATACCAGGTGACATAATGTTGGATGTGCAAGTTATGTAAAGGATAATGGCTAGGAATGGAACATTAGATAACCGAATTCGAATTCCATCTCACTGCATTCATTTACACGCAAATACATTTGGGAATGCTGCTTTCTATTCTGTATTGAGTTTATATTACGGTTTTCTCATATTTTTTATCTTAGGGACTTTTTTATGGTCATCTCCTCTTCCAATTTTATTCGACCTGCTGTTTGTGTTAATCTATACTACAAGTTAACATTAAACTATGTCATCAAAATTATTAGCTTATTATTATTAATAACATTTTCTTGTCATGTATTCAAACGGACGTCGTAGTAGTTTAATGGCTATGAAAGCGTAGCTGGCAATCCGAAATACCCTAAACCAAAACCATATACGCTCTCCACATTCTAAGGGATAAACAGTTAGGTACAGTGCGGCATCTAGCATTGTATTGTAGATGAGAGTAAAGAATTGCTCTGAATCAAAAATATGGAGACGGCAACAGGAAACCACTCCACTTTATCTTCCAACAATTTTCGGTAATTCATATATAATAAAAAATACAGATTTGAAGAGACATGAACGAGTGAAACCAGAAATGCCACGGGATCTATATATAAAATTTGGTGACTTTCGGTAATCCGTCCGTCAAACCCTGTAAAATAGCCATACATTGAAAAATGGAATCCAAATTTTGGGGAGAAGTGCAAACAGGGAAATGAGTACAAAGGAGAGTTTGTTTTACTAGTGTACTTCAGTAAAATACATTTTCCTTAATTTTTTGGAAAAGATTAAAATATTTATTATTTAACATACAAAATACCCCACTATTAAAAAACAATAATGATTAAAATAACAAATACTTATTTAATAAATAAGCCAGTATTGTTTTTTTTGGGGGGGGGTTGCATATGTATTATTTCAGTTTGCATATTCAAGAATCCAGTTCGCAGTTCGCTCTAAGTTAGCGAGAGCTATATACAAATCACAAGACCAAACGCTTCAAGATATTAGATTCCAGAACGAAATATTTACGCATGGTCAACTGTATGTCGCATGCTCAAGAGAAAGTAATAGTAATAATTTATTTTTAGCTGTTAAGAAGGAAAAAGGAAACAAATAAATTTTCTTAAAAAAATAGTTTACTAAGTCCTCCTTTAAAATTTAATTAAAGAAATTATTAAATCGTGATGTAGGGTTTTTGTCAAAGTATCTTCCAAACAAATCAGGATATTCAAATTTCAGCGAGTAGTTTGTGAAATTGATACAAATGTAGAGTTTTAATTGTCGACATAAAATGTTAGAGATATCTGCAACAATATTAAATACCCTGAGAATTTCAACATGCGTCAGGATGTTGTTAAAAAGTTATAGTTTATGAAAAACTTAGGAAAAAACATAAACAAATGTCTCAAAAGTTTGTCGGTACACATTAGTTCTAGGATCTTTCCGCAAACATTTATCTTTCGTTTAATCTAATGTTAATATTCCAAATGAAAGTAGCAATTTCTGGACCGGAAATATTCAGCTTTAGTTGATGTATGGATTAAATCTACTATTTGTTAAAATTTCTAAAACTTTGATTTTAAGCAAATTTGTTTGCAGTAGATGAGTCTACTAATATCCACTGTTATATCACTGAAAACTAGATACCTCTACGAGATCGCTAAAAAAAAGTACATAGCGTGATGAAAAAGACAGAAAACTTGACGAAAACATAAGCTTATCGTCTAAATGTTTATTTTATTATTAAAAGGAAAATCAAAATATTTTGGAGGTATTATTTTTACATTTTTTAATCGTTCCTACCACGTCCGAAATTTTCGTTAAAAATCTTATTTTTTTAGTCAAACAAAATTGATTATAACAACCATTTTTTCCATTTTATAAAAAAAATGAAAATCTCAGTTTGAAATTATTTTAAAAATCAATTATCTTTTTTCAAAATTTATTTTAAGAAAATCAGAAATGTTAATGTTTATTTAAAATATTTTGAACCAAGCTTAACTTAGATTCTGCGCCGAAAAGATGTAATTTGAAAATAAAACACTTGACAGGTGATGAATGACATGTTGACGGATTACGTGAGGATAATTCGTTCTAGGGAAGGAGATAAATGAAGTTATTTACATTTTAGTGAACAAATTATTTACCTCGTTATTTTTAAGGAAAACTTTCAGCGCTCTAATTTCTTTTTTGTACTAAGCTTTCATCTTTACGTTTACGATGCTTTATGGAAAATATATTATAAGGAAATTGAAATACGACTGTTAAGAGTAAGATTAAATTTCATAAGAAAGTTATCTAATTAATTTATAGGCACCTTTCTTATGAAATTTTATCGGAAGTTACATAAAATACTATAATTTTATGTACATTTACTAAATTGTACTGTTATTTGTATTTCCATTCATTTTATTGTTAATTTTGATGTTTCATTTAAGGAAAAATGTCATAACTGCGATTAATATAAAAATAAGATCATATAAATTTCATAAGATGATAGTGATGCTTCTAAGTTAAAATTGAAAAATCAAATTAACTTCTCCACACGTGTTTCGCAAAAGTAAAGGCTTTAACAGTGGATAACAATGCTTAACTCAAATAACGCAACTTAATTTAATTCTGGCTGGTCTTCCTTACTTTATGATTACAGTCCGATTATAAACATAAAATTACATTTCTTAATTACTGCGGTTCTTTTGATAAGTCAAAAAGATAGAATTTAGAACGAGCTAAAAAAGATATATCTCATATGGACACTTACGAAAGCGGATGCGGCTTTTAACTAATTTTATAATATTTTAACAACTTTAATGTAAAAATCTTTTATAATTAAAGAAATAACAAATAATTTTATTAAAAATTCATTTTTCATCGAAATTTTTTTATTTCAGAAATCATTGTCCATATTCATAAAAACAACTAAAAGCAAATAAAAGCATTTGAAATTAAATAATATCTTTATTTTATTGAGTTTTGTATGTTACAATTTAGAGCTGATTTTCAGGTAGAAACAAAATAAAAACATGATATGCATCCCTCAAAGCCTTGTGCTTTTAACTATTGTAATCACTAAAGTTGACTCGATCCAATTTCTAGAGTTTTCATGAAATTATTTATGGGGGGGGTAATAAATATAAAAAAAAAACTATTTCTCCCATGACTTTAATAAGAGAAAACATATTTATAATAATTTTCATCATCTGTGAATAGTTTCGGAAAGGTCTATTAACTTCAGACAATTATTTATATTTTTGCAAGATTTTACAAATTAATTGTTTGATTGTTTGGAGTTTTATGGCATATCAACCACTATGGGTTATTTAATGCCAGATCCAGTATTTACTAGATATATCAAAAACATATAGCTGGCAACATCATTGTTTCAAAAACGTATAGCTGGCAACATCATTGTTTCAAAAACGTATAGCTGGCAACGTCATTGTTTCAAAAACGTATAGCTGGCAACGTCATTGTTTCAAAAACGTATAGCTGGCAACTGTTTCAAAAACGTATAGCTGGCAACTGTTTCAAAAAAATGTATCCCTGGCAACATCATTGTTTCAAAAAAATGTATGCCTGGCAGCATCATTGTTTCAAAAAAATGTATCCTTGGCAACATCATTGTTTAAAAAAAAATGTATTCCTGGCAACATCATTGTTTCAAAAAAAATGTATCACTGGCAACATCATTGTTTCAAAAAAATGTATCCCTGGCAACATCATTGTTTCAAAAAAATGTATCCCTGGCAACATCATTGTTTCAAAAACGTATAGCTGGCAACATCATCGTTTCAAAAACGTATAGCTGGCAACATCATCGTTTCGAAAACGTACAGCTGGCAACATCATTGTTTCCCATCACATTTTAGGGGTAAGGTGTTAGTATATTTAGTGTAGGGTTTTGTGAGGGAAAGTTAATTGTAAGTTGTAGTTGTTTTGGGATGGGTTAGATGTGATGGGGCATGACATAACCAGCCGATTGATCGGATCGACGGCCTTTTCGTTGGACGTAGTTTATCGTCATACCCAGGACGCGGATGTAGTTTATCGTCATACCCAGGACGCGGATGTAGTTTATCGTCATACGCAGGACGCGGATGTAGTTTATCGTCATACCCAGGACGCCGATGTAGTTTATCGTCATACCCAGGACGTGGATACACCTTGGTATTTCACTATTTTCTTATAGCTGGGACCCTAACAGGTGCTACCACCCCGGGTCAGGGTGGATCTGGGAACATCATCAATTAAGAGGTCGTTCCATGCTCCTCAAAACCTCCTGATCAGAGGCCTTGCTGTTGGGTGTAGTTTATCGTCTTACCCAGGACTCGGATGCAGTTTAACGTCATACCCAAGACGGTACAAATTAATGTGTGTCATACAAAAAAAAACGAGCTAAAAATTGGATATGTTATTTTACTAGTTCCGGTGATACAAAGAGAAATAAGTTTTTTTTAATCAAAATTAAGAATGTTCTAAAAAGAAGAAAATATCTTAAAATTTTAAAAATAATTAAAATAAAATTTGGCCTTTCCTCTTCATAATAACATAAACATTTATACGATACATTTTTGCTTTCGTCAAGTTTGGCGTTTTTTTCATCATACTATGCTCTTTTTTTAGCGATCTCGTGGAGGTGCCTACTTTAAACTAATGACAAGTGTTTATTTTCAACTTTTTTTAAATTTGGAAGTTTAGAAAAGTAAAATATCTATTCTATCATTATTTTCTCTTCTACTTACATGTGCTACCAAATATTGTTGCTTGTATTGATGCAAATTTTCAAGTTAGATACGAGGGCCATTCAATAAATAAGGTGAATATTTCGGTATAAGGACTTCTAATACAGATAGAAGCTTACTTTTCTTTTCAACGTCGTCTCCCAGCACTGTCACACACTTTTCACATCTGTGCACAAGCTTCCGTATTCCCTCAGCGTAAAAGACTTTGGACTGATGTCTCAGCCAGTCATTCACAACACTTTTGATTTCATCGTCACTTTTAAACTTCGTGCCTCTCGTAAACTCTTTCAAGTGACCAAACAGGTGAAAGTCTGAAGGGGCAAGGACTGGGCTGTAAGGGGGTTGAGGGAGCAGTTCCCAGCTCAGCTATTTGATGGTCTGCACCGTTTGGGCTGCCGTGTGAGGCCTTGCGTTGTTATGATGCAAGATGACTCCTTCTGACTGATGACCCCTGCGTTTGTCCCAACAGATAAGCTCAAAGTCCTTGCAATGTCATCCACTGTCACCATTCTGTCAGACTGAATGAGGTCATTGACTGATTCGATCACCTCAGGAGACCTCACTTCTGTAGGCCTCCCAGGCCTGTCATCATCCTCAACACTGCCCCGTCCTTCTTTAAACAATTTAGCCCACTTGTAGACTTTTTTGGGCTGAAACATGTGGCACCATACACAGTTGACATTCTCCTATAAATTCAAACTGGTTTGCACCCTTCAGCAACCAAAAACTTGATAACTGACCGCTGTTCAATCCTGGAGCATGCTTCTTGGTCGGCCATCTTTGTTAATCGCCAAAACTCTCAAAGTTGTTTTTTAATCTGCAAAAGGAATTAAATCCATGTGAAAAAGAAGTAAAACAAAAACAAATAAAAAAGAGTAAGCTTCTATCTATATTAGAAGTCATTATACCGAAAAATTCAACTTATTTATTGAATGACAGTCGGAAATTTTATGATTTGATAAATCTCTTTGTAATCTTATAGCATGTGAAAATGAAAAATCGTCAAAAGGCTTCATTCGTGACAATCTACTCTTAATCATTAATATGAGATAAAGGATATGTTTGGTGAGAGGTTAGATATTTCTGGACGATTTTGATGACCTTCAGGATATTTATACAAAATATAACTATGAGGAGTATATTTAAGAACGTGACTCGTGTTTTGCAGACAATATTTTGATATGCTAGCATTTCTGTTGAAAATATGATCTAACACAGTCTGACCTGTATTCCATTATTTTATCTCATATGCGACAGGCAGCTGATCTCTCATGTACTTTTAAACTCACAACTCAATGTGGGGAAAAAAACTTCCTTGTCACATGGAGTAAGTCACAAAAACTTCAAGGATAGATTCAGTCATCAGCAATTGCAAATATAAATCTTCTTCAGTAAGGTTAAACAGTTGTATTCTCAATGAGATTCTTTACATTAAATGTATATTGGAAGTCAACATCATACCTGACAAAATAGAACTCATAAATGATGTAACACAATGGTCCGTTCCTTGGTAACACACTGAAATGCCCGAGATATATTTCTATCTATCTATCTATCTACCTATCTAGCTAGCTAGCTAGCTAGCTATCTAGCTATCTATCTATTACATGTATATATATATATATATATAAGTGTGTGTGTGTGTGCGCGCGTGCGTGCGTGCGTGCGTGCGTGTGTGTGTGTGTGTGTGTAAATTTAAAGACCATTAATATTATAAATTAACTGTTTTAAAATATGTTTTTTTTGCTACACAGTAATAACCATGTTTCAAAGGTGGAAGCTAAAATTTTCGAATTTTATTTTGTAATTAAATTAAAAACATTAGTTCCATTTCATCTTCAAGCGAATTATGGAGTAACTTATTTAAAAAATTTACTGAGTTTTAAAGGCACGGCAAAAATTCATAATTCACTGTTTCCAAGGATACAGAGAAATCCACTCATCCAGACAAGGGGTGGTAGCGTGTTCATTTTCATTAACTTTTGTTGTATCAATTATTAGTTGCGTTCGAAAAAGGGGTTATGTTTAGGGATGGGGAGGGATGTATTTTTCAACGAATTTTGACATCCGTTAAATGCATATCGTCTGGGTTTTTAAAATTTTATTGTTAACCGTTAAAGAATTCTTACGGCATTTTTTCTATTTGTATATTTAAAGATTTGTGGTGGATGTTTAGGTTAGAATACGTTTTATTTAAGTATCATATTAAAATATTTTCACTTTTAATTTTTAATAGGCTATATTTCTTTTTAAAACAAGTAAATGTATTAGAATTGCTTACAGTATGTAAAATTTGTTTTTCATATCAAGTATAAGTATGAATATTACCAGGTAACATTTTTAAAAGTTTTATATTTAAATATTATTTAATTAAAATTTATGACAATGATGGCAAAAATAGCTAATTTATTTCTCTGATTCAGTAAACTTTTATTTTTTATAAACTTACTAATATATAGTTTTTCATGTATGTACAAAAGACATGGGTCATTTAGTGACCTACATATTCTCGGTTTTCATATTAATTTCATTTTACTGTAGGTGATTTATTGGATTTTTTTAAGTACTTGAATTACTTTGAGAGAGGTGTTAAGGTTAGAATACGTTTAATTTAACTACAATTTTAAATGACGTTTAGGTTAGTATTCGTTTTATTTAACTACAATTTTAAAAAACAATGTTAAAATATTTTCACTGTTAATTTTAATAGACTATATTGTTTTAAAAAACAAGTAAATGTAATAGACTTACTTACAACATATAAAATTATATATATATGTGTGACTGTATATATATATATATATATATATATATGTACAAGTATAGGATTGGTATATACGGAATAAATTCCAATAACCAACAATTATTATTCTTAAAAGACTGCTCAATACAGAGTACAGTAGATATAATTATTTATTTAAATATTATAACATAAATGTGTTATAAAATCACTACAAATTTAGCCATTTTCTTTCAACACTTTAGGTGTACCAGATGTGTTGAAACAAAATGGCTATTTTTGTAGTGATTTTATAACATATTTATGTTATAATATTTAAATAAATAATTATATATATATATATATATATATATATATATATATATATATATATATATATATATATATATATATGCTGGATTCTTCCGTCGTTTATCGACGTATGAGGATCAAGCAACTCAGTCCGAGGAACCGACAGCCAGAACCAGCACATATGATGTGATTATAGTGGTGATTATTTTGTGTACAACCAACCACACTTTTTGAAGAGCCGAATAGAGAGACCAGGTACACTATGTGCCACAAGGTCCCCAAACGACCCTTCGCAGGTTTTGAATTTAGAGTTGCCCTTCTCCTAGACCAGGTGGCACCTAAGGCTTTAAAACCCTGTCGGTCATGATATATATCCATAGCTAAGTAAGAGAATGTAATGGATTCGACTGGAAT
>OZ038505.1:88034761-88074761 GCA_964036315.1 Acanthosepion esculentum | reverse complement strand
CAACCATATTTATATGGTCGGTACTCCACTTTGCAAATTAGGTGGAACCTACCACAACATATATATATATATATATATATATATATATATATATATATATATATATATATATATATATATATATATATATACACGTTTTACCAGTTTGTGACTGGAAGGGATAATTCGAAGGAGGATATCAATCCAGGGAGAGCTCAATGTAGATTACAGAGCATTATAATGATAATAAGAATGAGCGTGTCCGTCCGGTGTACTTTCTCCATTTGCGGAGATGTTTTCACTGAACATCTCAGTGTTCACGAAATAAGAATTTATAAACAAACTGGAATTAATGTATCCATTTTCTTATTATTAATATATATATATATGTATATATATATATATATATATATATATATATATATATATATATATATATATATATATTCAGTGAATATATATATATATAGACGCATATGCAATGTAATAGGGCCTGTCCTGGAGTCTCTCGACTCCTGTCACTTTCTTAACGACATAATGTGACTTCTCTTTGTCTTCAAGATGCATATTTTCAAGGCATCTGCCATGACGAGCTATTTTCACTGGTACCTCGACTGCATCAATTTGAACGGACGACGAGGTTGGCATTTCGTCCCACCCATTTACTGTCGTAACAGTTAAATTTTAAAGCCTCTTCTACTCCAATACCTTCTTCTCCCGCACTTCCAGACACTGGGACACCTTTCTTCTAACATGCTTCCCTGATAACTATAACCTTCAAAGATTTAAATGTAATGTTCATCGACATCTTGTGATGCCTCGATCCCCGTTTTCTTTTTATCCTTTCCTCAATCCCCCCATACCCATTCTCTTCCCTTAATTTCATTCTCTGTAGCCCCTTGCTTACTATTGTCACTTCCGTCTTACTTGTGTTGAAATGCTTATGTATATATATATATATATATATATATATATATGTATATACACACACAAACACACACACACACACACACACACACACACACACACACACACACACACACACACACATATATATATATATATATATATATATATATATATATATATGAAAAAATTCTCAGAGTTTACCTTTAGAAAAACACAATTTGTGTAAATGTAAAAGATAATATGAAAACTGTATTATAACCGACGCGTTTTTGGCAAATTGATCATACGTAAATCTATGTCTATATCTCGGAGATGAGGTATTATGATTACTTGAGGAAAATGGAAAGTGGTGAAGCAAAACTTGGAGAGTTGAGTTAAAGACAAATAGCTGAGACATCTGGAAGAGGCATGGTAAAGGAACTAAAACAATCTACCCCAGTAGACAAAATAAAGAGTTCAGTTCGGAATTCTAATCACATGAAGAAGACCGGAGCGTAAAACGCACGAAACATTGTGAATATTATAGTGAAGATCAGGATAACAGTCCGAATAATGTAAATAATGTAAGTGAAGAGACTTACTATCGAGACAGGAGTTAACCTTTTGGAGATCAGCGTGGATAACAAATTGAGAGATGATGCCATCGCAAGTAGATTCAATGATGGAGCCCTGAGGACATTTGCAGTATTACGAAAGGAACTGCAAGCATCTCCTTTAAGGTTTATTTTCATTTCAATTCAAATATTTCTCCAGTCATCGTAATATTTCAGCTTTTAGAGAATATGTCCACCATGTCAAACACTGTCAAATGCTTTCAAGTTTTCCAAAGCTGCAGCCTAAGTTTCAACATTCATATTAAGAGAGCATGGTAGAATCTCAGCAATTATCTTCAGTACATCATGAGTTGACTTGGGGAAACGGAAGCCATGTTGCTTGTCTAAATTCATTACATACACATAAAAGGCGTTCATGAGTTTTCAGGTGAATGTTTTGCGGAACTACCCCAAGCGCAGATTATTCTTTGTTATATTTTATTATATCCAATATTAAATTTGTTAAAACTGTTCCATAGAGGAAGTTATTTAGGTTGGCATTTGAGAAGAGAGACGGACAGAGAGAGAGAGAGAAATCTGTGTGTGTTTAAGAGCTGGGTATGGTAAAGAGAACTCCATCGACGCCAGTACACACACAGAAAGAGAATGGAGGAAGTCTTAACGAATATTGTATATTAATTGAGGCGCGGAGGTGGAGGAAATAGCTGGGTGTTCTTCTCTTGCTGATGGATTTTTTTTACTTATGTGGCGGTGGAGACTTCGGGGATTGGCGCGATTGCGTCTCGATTGGGGAGCGGGCCTCGCGGGACGGAGTGGCTCTTGCGGCGTGTCTCGCTGGCAACGGTTCGAGGTGGTGCTTTCTCCATCGTGGTGGCTGGCGGAGGATGGCGGGGTTGTTTATAGTTGCGTTGTTCTGGAGTTGTCGTCGTTGGTCGGTTGAACTTGTTTTCTTTCAATGACTTTTGTTTTGTTATTATTAGTTACTTTATTCAATAAATATATACAAATTAACGGGAAAAAAACGATCGAATTGAGTTCGCGAGACATGCGTAAGCTGAAAGCGTGACAATTGCTTAAAGAAATTTATAACGTATACAATGTAGATTAGTCACCGTTTCATTTATTTCTCAAGAGTGATCAAGGATTGCAAAAGCTTTCCGAAATATATGTGTTTTAACAATAAATTATCCGTTGAAATTACAAAAAAAAGAAGTTTTTGTGAATGTTATTTCGCTGTGAATCCGACGTAGCCTTGCTTGATGATTATTTCCTAAGGACCCTGGGAAGAAGATAACTGCTATACATAAATAAATAAATAACTGTGGTAATCTTGGTTTTTCATGTCTAAAAAGAAAAACGGTGCGTCAAAAGGACTATTTCTCTTGACACTTCTATTATTTTAACTAAGTTCACTTCTCGACAGTGTTTATTGTTTTAAAAAGCGATGATTAGAATTGTAATAAAATCTGAACATATGTTGAAAGTGAATTTATATATATATATAATTTCTATACTAAATACTATTTATTAAATCGCCAAACGTCTTTCTTCCCTTTCTATACTTCTTTCTTTAGTGTCTGGACTAACCTGACCTGAAGTTGAAAAATAAACTGCAATACCAAAATAAAAAGAAATCTGCTCTGTCGCGTTATCTGTGTCTCTGACTTCTTCAGACCAACTCTCTTTTTTCCCCAAATTAAATTTCCAAACACCAGCCATACCATTTCACGTCTCGTTGGCAAAGACAAAACACTCGTTAGCAAAAGAAGAAAGTGGTAGATAAAAAGATGCCGTCATTTAAACAACGGGCAGAGTGGCCAATACCCTTGGGAGTCTGGCCGACCAATTCCTTGTATATGGTTATAACTGACGCCTTGTTCATAATAGTACTTCGCCCTCATACGCATTTACCCGTCCTTGTAAGTGAATGTTTTCAACCTTAATACTAAGAAATCGGGTGACACTATTTATATTCTATTACCAGCAATTTGGCGTTTCTCCCAACGCTTTCCAATTATTATTTTATGAAAAACAAAAGAGTTTTACGTAAAGTAGGCGCTTAAATCTTTCGCACATATTTCATAAATATCGATTTTACAAGATGCTGGCTGAGACCTTTGTAGCATAGTTACAAACATTGACAGCTACCCTGCCAGAGAATTACGTTTTGGAAGGTTGCTGGAGCTATTGCGAGAAAGTCTTGTGACGGACTGGAATCAACTAACAACAAAGAAAATAGCGATACTTTTTAAAAAAAAATATAAATATTTTTATTTTCGTGTTTTTATAACTAAATTTTTCTCAGGGTATACGAATGTTAAAGTTAATTAATTATACTTGTTTTTTAGATGAAAAGAAGTGTAATTTATTCTCGTGTACGTTTGAGAAATAAGAGGCAAGTTGGAAAATGAGCACGGAAGTGTAAATTTCATGTAGCTTGGCGAGTAAAAGTGTAAGTGTCACGCAGCTTTGTCAGGAAGAGTGTTCAATGTAGATTGTTGAGGAAGAGTGTATGCATGACGTAGCTTGATGTGGAAAACTGATGAATGAGTAAGGGAATCCTTTGAAGGCACTTTCGTGCCGCTCCTCTTATGTACTGCTTTTATCCATCTAAAGACTTTCTTTAAATACTCTTCAAAGGGATCACGAAACATATTTTTTATCGTCAGCAGGAATACAACCCATTGGTTGAAATATGTTAAATATTTATTTTCAAGGGATTAATTTATTAACCGGAAGAATGTGCTAATCTTGTGACTCAGAATGCGACTGAGTGTCTTGGTGGTTATTTCCGTCTAAGCTTCAGAGGATACTGAATCTAAGTAGTTAGTGTATTTGCAAGATTTGATTTTATGGATAACATTAATAATTACATTTTAATTTTATTGAATGTTTTTTCTGACTAGACCAGTGCAAATAAGTGGGTAAATCAGAAATTAAATTCAATTTAGATATAGCTTGATAAAAGAATAAGATAAGCTCACGAGTGACACAACGCATGCACAATTTTTGAACAATAATATTTATTCTATACAAGGATCAAAATCCACTCAATTAAGTTGCACAGTTTATGCGAATATATGGGAAAGATAAGACTAAACCTGAACAGGTTAAGTTTGTCGTGATCATGGAAGCATCCTCTTGGGAGGCGGTTCTACAATGCAGAATGGGCAGCCAGTCTCGTGCAGCATTCAATCATTCGGGTAAGTAGCTCGGAGCAACGAGATCAGATGTATGGACGTTTCACTCAGCAACTGCACCATCGATGACCAACGTGCTGTCGTGCTCTTTCTTTGGGCAGAGTGTGTCCAACTTTTGAAGATCTATAGCCGGATGGTGACACGGTATTGAACAGAAATTGGGTGTATGAGTGAAGGGAACGCTTTGAAATGGGAAGAGACAAATGTAACGGAGGAAATTCGATCTTGTCGACTATCAAAATCGCCCACGAAAGAACACATCTTGAGAGTGGATGCATAGATGGGGAAAACCAACGGATTAAGTTTGCATAGCTGGCGGCAATCGTAGGCATCAGCTGCGAGTCTGTACTAGCAATAGTGCATGATGACTTGGGAAAACGTACAATAGGCTCGTTGCATGACGAAACATGCTGATATTGGCTAAGCTATACTAGCCTTAGCGGCAAAAGTGTTCAGAATGTATGCCAATATATAGATATAAAATTGAACATTGAGCTCAAAACCAAGAAGCGAAAGGCCGTTTCATGCTTGAATTCAGTCTTCAGTCTATGGAATTTATACATAATGCACGGTTGGCTAGCATATATAAATAGTCTAATAAAAACATAAAACAAATGTCAGGATGATTGCATTCAAATATGAAACAAACAGTCGGTGTTTGGCGTTGACTGCAGTGAACACTTATATATATATATATATATATATATATATATATATATATATATATATATATATATATATATTACAAAGAGTCAATCATACCTTCAATCAATCAGCAATGTCTATGCCATTATTGGCGAAATCACTTCGCTAGTAGACATAAACATAAGCATTCCACTACTGATAATCCTCCGAATGATGAGATCCTCATAATTAAATAAAATGGATATGCTGTATTTTTTATTTTTTTATTTCTGCTAGTACTTTCTAATGCTTCATGTCATTCATCACCAGGCTTTATTATCCATCGGAATCAAAACTGGGAGACGATTTATATGTGTTTATCCGACCGAAAGATGTTTTAAAGTATGAGCTATTTGTTAACTGTTATATGGTGTTGGAGCGTGCAAATCGCAACGCTAAATTTTAAATATTTAAAGTGAGAATTTTTTGTATTTTGTAATATGGTAAATCCACGTATTTTCTTTTATAACTGTTTTTCAGTTAATATGATATGAACTAAGTAGATAGTGCAAGTAACAGAGTGATATGTCTTACTTTGTAGTTTTTTTTTCCCTCAGGAATTCTTTACTGCTGGATCAATTGTTTTTTATGAATATATAATGAATAATGAATTTACATTCATCCAATTCCATATTTGTCACTTGTACCCGTCCATCACCGAGAATAACGGCTTCTGAAATTCTAGCAAAAAGTAATGGCCTATAAGCGGCGATCGGGAAATAAATTTCATATAGCAGGTGCAAAAACTATACTATTTCATCATAATGGTTGTCTGCGTACCAAAAGTATTAAAGTTCTATGGGAGCATTTGATTGCGAGGAGGTATGCGGATTAGTTTTGTTATTATTATTGTGAAGACTTAGATTTACTTTCGACATTAAAGACACATAACTCTGTAACATTGACGGTGTAATTCTCCTACGTAAAAGAAACCCACGGAATATAGACACATTGATAAGTAACTGATAAAGTTTTTAAAGTTCACGAAGCATGAACTATATTTTTATTACTAGCTATTGATACATACATACATACATACATACATACATACATACATACATACTGTTGTAACCGAGGGAAGGTTACTGAATAGAATAGTCAAACGAAACGGTGGTAATGAACGATAATACTTAGGATAAGAACAACACATAGCAAATTCGCTAGCGGTGCCTAGAAGTAGTCAACTGCTAAAAACGTGTCAAGTGAATTCCACAATGAATATTTAACTCCACATAACCTCGTCTGGGGATCCTCTCTGCTTGGAGACAGAGTTTGACCAGCACAGCTGGAGACGAATCTCCAAATGCAGGATATATACCAACCGCCCCATACGGTCAGATGAGGCACAAGGCCGAATTTAATGTGGGGTGTCCAAGCCCGAAGTCTCGGACAAAACTTCCCCGTAGACTCCGTATAACAAGTCGTCGGGTAGCTTTTTCCCCGAGATGAGACTCTGCCCTTCGACATAACCTAATCTGGGAATCCTCTAAGCCCGGAGACTGAGCGTTTTAACCAGCACAGATGGAGACGAATCTCCCAACTGCAGGATAACTACCAACCGCCCCATGCGGTCAGATGAGGTACAAGATCGAATTTAATTGGGGCGGGGTCAGTGCCGTAGGATCGGCTAAAAACTCCCCGTAGATCCCGTATATAATGGAGTCGTGTAGCCGTTTCCCGAGACGCAATAACGGCAGATATTGCCTCGTCTGGAGATCCGCCTTGGCCGCAGGCAGAGAGTTTGACCAGCAGAGCTGGAGACAAATCTCCAACTGTAGACCAACATACAGTATTTACTAATGTACTTTTGTGAATGTGGACATACCCTTTATCATGTAGGTATTCCGCAACACACATACACACACATAAATACATACATATATATATATATATATATATATATATATATATATATATATATATATATATATATATATATATATATATATATTGGTTGATCTCATCGAAAGACTTGCTTATAGCATTTTTAGTAGGAATTGTTCGAAACCTATCTCTGGTTCTTCTTGCACCTTTTGGTGGCTCGTGGCTAAAATTAGTACGGGTGCTGCTTCCGAAAATATTTAAACATTCTTATAATATATAAAATATTATAAGAAATTTAAATATTCTTATAATATATAAAATGAAACAAATGTTTTTCTTGATTCCTAGATGTTTGCTGACGAAATCTTTCTCCATCGAATGCATTACTAATGAATTTAGCCTTTCAGGATTCACAGTGTTACTTAGCAAGGGAATTATTCTTTTCAATTTTGAAAAACAGCGTTCTGGCTCTGATGTAGTCAAGGCAATTGTCATGAGTATTTTGTGTCAGTTTCTTAATTTAAAAAAGAACACCATGTAGATTATTATGGATTAATTTACAATATGCATACATATCGGATCTAAAATAGAATAATTTTAGTTCAGTTTTAAGTTTTCTTTGTCAATTATGCGATAAGATTCACTGGTTAATACCATCACTTCTGTAGGCAGTTCATTTTTAAGTCTCGTAAAGCTTTTCTTGTTGAACAATTTAACAGCTGCTGCGTGTATATACGACAGATACCTGGGCATTATATTAAGATATATGCCATCGCACACCTCGTTTGTTTCTGCCATGAGTGTATTTGAATGATTCTCATACTTCGAATTTCTCATATCTAAAATAGTAGTTTTGTAATCTGTTATATATTCATTGACTTTAAAGATAATAATTTCTCGAGACTGTATTTAGTTTAAATTACATAAACGTGATGCATAATCTGATGAAAATGTTGAAAGCAAAAAGTGAAATTTTATCTTTCAGTTATTGAAAAATTTCTGTTCTTTCTGCAATGGACTGATCTTTATTTGGTGTTGATTGAATTTCAATAAGGCAACTTTTTAATGTTACAAATTTCCATGAAATCTGTTCACGATCCGAATGTTCTACCTTGCAGAGGATGGGCGTGGAATACTGATGTCCATAATCTTCTTGAGAAAGGATACACGGTGTAGTCATTTTGAGAAGAATGTTGGAATATCCAAAATCTTAGAGAAAAATATTCTTCCTTTCCGTGTAATACTAGTTGCATTTCTCATTACTGCATTGATAGGAATAACAGTGAATGAAAAGTGCACAAGTATAAACTGATTTTTCATTTTACTTGAACTCCTCCTTTTTTGCCTTTCATGTCATTTGCGACTTCAGATGTCTATCTCATCAGTTTTGTTCCCCATTTTCGTCTAGGATGATGCCTGATTGTTCTAGAATACGTTTTGATATACCATCTGCAGTTTGATATTTTGGAATAAAGAATGCCCCAAATTATTCAAATAATTCTTAATATAAGACGTGGCGTAGGATTATGACGATTTGAGTGTGTTCGAAACGTTTTTTGTGCCATCAGCCATGACGGCTACAAATGAATCTTCCACAAATTCTGTATTTATCTTCCCATATTTGTATCTCATTCTGAATGGTCTTAGTAACAACACCAAACACGTTACTGGATCTATTGGATCATATTTGTCATCAAGAGCACGTAAATGAGTTTCAAATATTCCACAAAATTAAATACAGTCTATTACCTTAGATAAAATTGAAGCCTTCCTTTTAACCTTCATGTCACGCTCATTGATTGAAAGTTTTTATGCCTCACTAAGTTTATCCTTATTATTTACGTTTCCTAAAGGTGACAGTGAAACCACATTTTCAACATCCCTTTTTGACTTCTCATGTTTTTCAGTTTTTTCTTTTATTCTGCCGTCCTGCGTATGACGGAAAACTGCATTCGCATCCTGGGTAAGACGATAAACTACGTCCAGTAGCAAGGTCTCTGATCAGGAGGTTTTGAGAAGCGTGGAACCACCGCTTAATTGCTGGTGTTCCCAGGTCAAATCTGACCCGGGATGGTAGCCCCTGTAAGGGTCCCAGCTATGGGAAAATAGTTAACAATTACAAGCAATACTCCTTTGAAACAAATTATTAACCGCAATACAATTTTGAAGGAAAAAATATTACCAGAAACAGATTTTGACAAAACAAAATATTACCAGCAATAACATTTTTTATCGGCATTAAATAACTCATTGAGGTTGATATGCCGCAAAACAAAATAAACCAAACCAATCGAAACCAAATAATACCTATTCTATTCATACGAATCTATCCTTAAAATGTTGTCGGCATTAAATAACTCATTGAGGTTGATATGCCTTAAAACAAAATAAACCAAACCAAACTAAACCAATCTTTTATTCTGTATATATGTCTTCTGTCCACGTTACATCACCTCCAGAGAGCAAGCACAGAGCCAACTTTATCGTTAGTAGCATTCAGGATTAAAATTACGAATATAATTGTTGTTTTTTTTTTCCAATCGTGGCTGAGATATTTGTATATCAGAATGGCCTCTTTTCTTAAGTAACTTTCTCCTGTCGATACAACTGTGAAAACTTAAACTGTTGAAAGACTTAATCTCACATAACTTATTTTGTGGGGATTCCAGGAGGTCGAGTTTAAATTATTAAATTTCTCTACACGATAAAACAACCAAAAATATGTAGGAATTAAATACAATAGCTGGAACACTGATAGTCATCTACAGTTTATCATATTCAGCAATATGGTACAGGTTTTTTAAGCGCAAGTCACTGGCACCTTACACTCAGACAACAGGGTCAGCACTGCGTGAGCAATGGTACTCTCTGTAACCAGCGTTCAACTTTTCCCTCTGAAATATGCTCATGCACACAAAACCAAACGCCGTATTAATGGAACATTGAAATACATAGTCCCATATAAGATTTTTTCGCAATTTCTTTGAATGAAGGGATGACTACGAACATGTATCTTATGGATTATATAAAATACAAATATAAAGAAAGAATTAAAGATAAAAAGACCCATTATGTTGAATTGTGTCAATAACATCGAATAAAAACAGGGGCTGTTGCAGTTCCGTTGTGCATATACACGAGTCGCCACTGACTAGCACTAAGTTACAATTTTTCGTAGCCGATGTTTTTTTCTGATACTACCAGATTATTACTACACTAGAAACTGTAAGTCCTGCTCTGCATAGTTGCAGTAAAAAGATCTAGTTGACTTTTTCTATGCTGAAGATTCACAAAAGCATCCAAGCAGGCATCTGCTACAGAGACAACCAAAACGTCTTAACGATTACTATGTATGTTTCATGTTCTACTCTCATTGCATCAACAGAAGTTAAATTATCATTATATTTAATTGTATTTAATCAGAAAGGTTTATGTGAAAAATAACGAAAGACATTTTTCTGTGTTGATTGATCACGTATGATTTACCTTATATTTACACTAATTAGCCAAAAATATTACCACCTGACATATATGTTGTCTCTTCTTCATGCACGTGCAAAACAATTTTTACTCAATTAGAAAGCATTGATATTTATCAATTTATTTCTTCTGTGAGAACTTGTACCATTTTATTAACAGCAGGTTACCTAATTACTGCATGTTTTATGTTTGGATTCCTGTAAGATAAATTTGTCGGTTGCAAATATATCTCCAAAGTGAACAACAAAAATGAGATTTAAAGAGTCTGTTAATCTGAACATGCAAAGCTGTTTTTATCCAGGTCCGGATTGATTTCTTTGCTTTTTACAGATTATAAAGCTTTCGCATTTTATTTGATATCAGAATATATTATTATATTGTAAGAATGTTTTGGCGATAATACGTATTTACTGATAAAATACTTACTATTTAATACATAGTAGAGGGAGAAGACGTTGATTTATAACTTTCTCAATGGTATTTGCACGTAAGACTTGCATTAGGACACGTTTATTCGCTTTCCAGTTCCGAAACGTTAACTACTATTCTACCGCATATACAAGCTGACAGGACCTGGACTTCCCATGTTGTGACCCATATAGTTATTAACCAGATTTGACCTGGCTTAACTAGAGCATTAGGACTGGGACAGATGTTTCAACATGATATGACCGTAAGCCCCGTTGTCCCGAGAACCATACCCGTAAAACATGTGCTAAGTGATATTTCTTAATGTAGCTATTGAAATTTCACGAATATTCCTTCAAATACTCAGTACTTAATAAATTTCTTGTACATATAACCAATGTATATTAATCTTTATTGAATCTTGAATCTGTTAAATGTTTTCTTTCGTAGTTTTCCAACTGTGGAAGTAGTTCAGATTTTCATCTTTTACCGTATTTGTCAGTCTCAAGATAATTTCTGAAACTGTTTTTTCTCTGTGATCATTGGCACAACGACATGGGGCGCTTCGACGTTATGAAATTGGTAGCAAACATATATCGCTAGAGCAATTACTTACCAGTAGCGTGTTCAATCTTCACTATAAGTCGTATATATGCTACGCTAGAAAAAAAAAACATAGTGTAGAAACTTTGTGCACTTACCTGAGCGAAACTCGGTGGAAGGGGAGAAATGAGGGAATTCAAATGTAATATTGAGACGAAAATATAATGAAAGATATTATTTCGTTTTCACAGAAGATTTATCGGAATGAGTTCCAGTCGACCCTATCTGATTGAAGGAGAGTCAAAATTTGCATAGATGTTCGGAGAGAGATGCTAAAACTGTTAGACAACGGCGGTAGCTGTATTTTCCTTCCTTTGTTACGACCGTGCTCCCTCTTTCGAAGTTGACTGGATGTGTTACTGAAGCTGTTAATAAGAGTCCTAACTCTTTTATTTTATATCTTTACTTCTACAAGTAAAACTACTTGTAGGCAACATATAGTGTTTTTGTTGCAATTTGACACAAATGTACATTATTTACATTATTTGGACTATTGTCCTCATCTTGTCGCCATGTTTATTACAACGTTTCGGCCGTTGTACGCTCCGGCTTTCTTCAGGTGGTTGGAATGTCGAATTGAACGCTTTATTTACCTCACTAGGGTAGACTGTTCTAATTCCACGTGCCATGTTTAATGGATGTCAGCTATCAGTTATCTCCTGTTAAATTCCCTTTGAAAGTTCTCCACTGCCATAACCGGGTATTGAACTTATACTCTTTGGGTCGTGTCACTGGATTTAACTAACGCCTTTATCTACTGCCTTGAGGACATCTGTGTGTTAAATTCTGGGTATTATTAAGCTAATGTCTTCAGCAATCATTTTTTACCAGTGCTCATATTGCAATTTTCACTGTTATCATATTGAAATTTCTGTTTTTGTTATTATCGCTTTTCTCTGGCACCCCTTATTACTGGTTCCTATATTCTATTCATTTCTATGCTCGGTCGGCTCAGGAGATTTTTGTGGCTTAGAATATGTGTGGATTCCATAAGTTTACGAATTTTCCAATGGTGATCTTTGTCTATGTTCTCAACCTGATCCCACAGAGGGCGGTGATGTCCTTCTGTCACCATATGTGGTCAGCCACGCCTGATTTTTCCACTTCTCGTGTTACAGCTTTCTGGTGTTCTTGCAGCCTTACCTTAAGGGAGTAGCTTGTCACCCCTTTATATTTCTTTCCGCAGCTGCACGGAATAGCGTACCCACAGTCTTTAGTCATCTTCTCCTCTGTAGAATCTACTCCAGTAAGCGAAATAAAGGGTTCAGTTCGACATTCCAACAACCTGCAGAAGGCTGGAGTGTACAACGGCCGAAACGTTGTAATAAATATGGCGACAAAGATGAGGACAATAGTCCGAATAATGCAAATAATTTACATAATACATCATCGCAGAAATATAGACAGATTGTCCCAAATGGATGCCATCGCGAGATTACGCCAGTAACATGTAAGAATTCGTTATCATTTTTTCTTTCTTCGTTGAGTTTCGCTTCAAACTCTAATAGTTGCCATTACAGTTTTTCTACCATCCGTTTCCGCAAACAGTCTAACTTGAAGTCTCGACACCATAGGCACATTGGCGTGGACAATATGTTACAAGCTTGTCTCATAGCACAAATACTACTGAATAATGATTTCGATTGCCATTAGATGCCCCATAATATCGGCCTTGTGCCACATCGTAGCTTTATTTAGAAGACCAACACTGACGCAGCCACAATTGTAATATTGCACTTCGTACCTTCCTTATCTATCATATATGGTTTTCTTGAAAGGATTGTGTTTCAGTTTCTATTTCACTATTTTATTGATTTTTAAAACATGTTCTCGCTTTTGCTGATAGAATTTCTGCTATTAATTGAGCTTTTATAATTTGCACAAACACTAATGTGTCTTCTTGCATCTCTGTTCTACACTTTTTTTGTATTCCATTAAAATCACTTTGAAGCATTCATCAATGACGTAGTTTATATTTCGTTGTTTTCTATTTAACAATTTGCTTTTTATTACTTCAAGTAGGATCTACCTAGTGTTCAATGTTTTAACTGATATTCACTTAATGAATGACAATATTTTATCATCTAATGTACACAAAATCAACGGACTTCCTACAACAGTTGTTTTCCCACAATCACTCGTGTCGCAGTTGCTTCTGTAGGAGAACAATGCACACTTATTCCATCATTGAATTCATTCAGTGGAAAGCGGACTAATCTGATCATGACGGCCTTCTTTCATCAAATGTAAACTCGATTTGCAACACTTGCATGCGTATTAATGACACTATCGAAACTGTAAACGATAGGTATTCTGATTGTATGTACAAGGAATGAAATCATCCATTAAATACTGGTCATCCAATCCATTGTACAAATTTGTGTCCACGTATCACCCCCCGGAAAGTACAACGCCCCAAAATGAATGTGACAGTCCACAAGCCGTATATAGTAACACCTATATCAAATTTATTCATGTCTCCTTTCTTACGTATAACCGTGCTATCCGACATCTCAAAATTGAATATTTGAGGCTCGCTTATAACACTGACTATCTAGCGGGGCAGGATAGTGTGTAGTTGTGGTTGGAAAACCGTCTTATAACACTGCTGGGCGTTCTGCCTTCTGCGCTACACGACAATGCCGTCCCGTTATCGGTTACTGATGCAACCGCGATCGAATCCCGCGGCAAACAGTGAAGGTGGTCACTTCGATCCAAGCCTCTCCTTGTCCCACTCTATGTTTGTTTTGATCACAAGGCAGGCAATGATCGAATCGTGGCCAGATATCACTGGATTGGTGTCGTTCAGGCGGAACGATGTTATAAGACAAAAAAGAAGGTTGTGTAAATCTATAAGGTTAATATAACTGAGGTTTATCCATAACACTTTTTCGTATAAGAAGCTAGAAGCTTGCAGGCTAACGACCATTCCCTAGTAGTTTAATTTCGTGACACTTTTTTTCTCCGTTTCCAAGTCGGAGTCGAGATTTAAAACTCTAAGTCAGAGACTACTTCTAGCAAAGATTACGGAATTCTAATGAAACACTTGTGTCCCTTTCTCACTTTCCCTCTGTCGTTATATAGAAACTTTCAATTTTTCCACTTTGCAATTTCATCGGAGCAATCTGGAGAATCCCTCTAATATTGTAGAACAAATCATGAGTCAGGAGTTCTTCGTGGCATCAAATCACATGGAGTAATGGAAGCGCATCTTAGCTTCTCTCTGTCTGCCTTTCTTCTCAATCCTCCCTCATGAGATCTCTGCATAGCTATTTAACGGGTCCGACATCCAAAAACTGGGTTAGGTTTGGCTTGTTCTGATTTGTGCTGGGTGGCGCTTGTATATCCAGATATGGGGAGCTCCCCCTGCAGGATTAGCGGCAGCAAAACGACGATCGGCCATATTGTTCTATCCGCTTCTCTTGCTCACACCATTACCATTCAGTGGGAGTATTCATTTTTCTTCCACTTCCTTATATCAGCTGCTCACGCAGTCACCATCCAAGGAATATGTGCTACGCCTGACACGTGGTTGTCCGACGCAAAATAGGTGTTAACTTTAATGTCACCGTAAAATTATTATCTGCATTTCATCATTCATAATTGCCACGTTTGGTCCGTAACTCTTCCTCTCTTTCTCACTTGACCGAAATTTTCCGACCTGAGAAAATCTCGTTCCCTTAGCGACACGCGCTTCCTCTAACCCTAACAAATGTGATATAGAATTATTCATTTACCCTTTTCCTCACCCCCCTGTAGCCATAAAATTATTATCTATAACTAGCTTGATGGTTTCTGTTCAAAATTGCACTCTCCACAACTCGTCACTTTAACCAGATGTCCAAGTGGTTTTCAGCACTATCTTCTTGTGAGGTCATTCTTCACGAAATCAGAAACAAAATGAAAGTATATTTTATTTGTTTTCGTTATGTCTTCAATCTATCTACTATCTTCTTCGTCGTTGCGTTGGCTTTGAATTTAATTTAAGCGTTTTTTCTTTCTTCAGATTATCAGCATTCTTAAGTGTCACATCTAAGAGAATGGCAACTCTGAAATCAAAGCCGTAATTCCATCCCGTTAAAAATTACTTCATATGGAATCTAAAGAAAACACGTGGTGTGGAGCGTCTGTTGTTCAATCCTGTACAGGAATTCGACAACAGTGACAACACGCAATATGTGTAAACAAAGACTGGAATTTGAAATCACCCCGTCTATACTAATCAAAATGACTGATAATCCACCCGTGTCAATGTTTTACTGTTTTTTCATGGATGAGAATTCGAATTCATGTAGAGTGGGTTACATTCACTTAAGCGTAAACAACCTGTAGGAATGTTTAAAACCATGACTTATATGGGTAAATAGCATCAATTCCTAAACCCATGGGTGGTAGCCGCTCGAGGAGAAGGTAAACTGCCAATTCAAAATTCGATGAGAAACGTTTGTGGAATTAGTGGCACACGAAATGCACCAGGTCGCTTCTAAGAACTGAATTGCTGTATTCGCACGCGCCATATACGAAGGGCGTCTCTCTCTCCTTCTCTCTCTCTCACTCTCTCTCTCTATATATATATGCATACAAATGATAGTATGCAAACACATAGAAGAGTATACATATGAAATAAACGCTCAATTTTATATGAACGTACATGCATGTATGTATAGATAGACACGATTAATTTACAACAACGTAATCCATGAATATTTGTATGTGTATATATATATATATATATATATATCGAGGGAGATTGAGAAAGAGAGGAAGAGAGGCAGACAACGAATTGGAGAGTAAGCGAAAAATATTTCTAGAGAGAAAACGGGAATGAGTGTACCGCAAATTAATAGCTATTGAAAACTGATTTTTTTAAAAAAATACATATATATCATTTTCAGATAATAGTAAAGTTTCCCATAATTTTGTCCAATTCGTAAATATAGGAATTACGTATGATTACACGAAATGAAATTGGCTTGCACTATTTGCAGATCTCCTGAAATGTGCCCGGTTGCTTCCGTCTATTCATAACACAAATTAATACGCCTTTATGCTTACATAAGGCTTCTCTGTATCCTGACATCTGTACATGAATAAATAGGGCAAATTACTTTAGATTTCATATAATCAACAGAATATATTATTCGCTGTTAAATTGTGAAAATTCAACATAAGGTAACAAATTCCTATGATAATTGAAGTTGCATCTCCAGGTGTAACATTTACTTGGATGAGAGACGAAATGGCTACACGTTTTCTCAAAGTTATTTGTACAAAAGTGAACAATACAAGTGGAGGCGTGTATAACATAGTAGTAATCGCTACATCACCTGTGGCGGCAATGTTCAGAGGGCGAATGTCAATGAAAGATGTGGATGAACAGATGCTTACCGTACAAAACAGTAACAGCACTTATTTCGTCGAGTGGATTCCAAATAATGTGAAGACGGCTGTCTGTGATATTCCTGCCCGCGGCCTGAAAATTTCTGCTACTTTCATTGGTAACAGCGCAGCCATTCAAGAATTATTCAAGCTAATCTCTGAACAGTGCACAGCCATGTTCAGGCGAAAGGCTTTCTTGCATTGGTACACAGGAGAAGGAAGGGACGAAATGGAATTCACAGAAGCAGAGTCTAACATGAACGAAGTTCTGTGTGCGTGCGTGCATGAGTAGAATGAATAGTCTGCGTAGACGATCGTGTGAGTTGCTGAGTTCTACTGAGTCCTGCTTCTACTGTCTATTTGTGGAACGAATGCTGGTGTATATAACCATGGGTAGGCTCCCAGGATAATGGTGGGAGAAATTTCGAGGACACACAAAAAATATCTGATTGGATGAAAAATTACCCAATCGGTGATTTTGTAACAAAAGCATGTTTGTGAATTACCAGTAGGAAAAATTCAGTGTGGTGAATGCGATCAGTAAATTGTCCTCTGATAGTTAGTATATATTATTTGACCAATCACAGTTGAGAAAAATGTAGGCGTGTCAAACATAGTAGTAATCGCTACACACGCTCTACTAATAGTTGATCTTGTTATGCCTATCTTCTTTTTCATAGTTTTAAATCAATGTAGAGCCGAGATAGTTTGACTGATGTAAGGATCAGCAAAGAAAGGAACAAAAAATAGCAGTCATTTACTTAAAGGCGACTTTACAAATAGACGTCTATGTATCTATTTATCCCTGTCTAGATAGCAATCTAGTCAAGTTCAATAATTCTGGCACAGAAGGGCTTGTTAATTTTAATTATCTGAGAGATAGCTTTCTGCCTTCCATCATGCATGCTGCACCTTCTTGGGATAACATTTTCAGCTGATATGAAGTGGAAGTTTATATTGTAAATATTGCTAGGTCTTCTGCTAAGATATTTGCTACACAGTATCTTCCTAGAAAAAAAGTTTTCCAGAATCTATCTAAAAGTCTATCATTTGTCCATGTTTAGAATATTGCTGCCACATATGGTTTGTTACTCCTGCTATTTATTTAGAGATTCTCGATAAAATCCAAAGAAGAATCAGCAGTATTATTGAGGTTGATCTAGAGTTTCTGCTTCAGTCACTTTGCATCGCCTTAAATTTACTTCCCTGGGAATTTTCTATGAATACCTTCTTTCTCTAAATGTTATAGTTACTCGTTGTACTCATTTATAAATACAGTCTTATCAGTTTACAGTTGAAATGGTTAGACTTATTCGTAGGTACTATGTTAACAGTTTTTTCTGACATTTCTCGCTTGTGGAACACGTTATTGGCTCCATAATTTTCAGTCAACTTTGATCCTTAAAAAATTAAATACAGTGTCAATCGTTATCCACTGACATCCTGATTATTCTTCTATTTTTCTCGCTCCTTAAAATATTTCTGTTTCCTAAATCTTTCAGGCCCAGTAATCCCTTGTGTCCTAGTGACTTTACTGCATTGCCTGAAAGGGGAATGTATTCGTCTGTACTAAGAATTAATTAAAATATTAAAAGACCAAATAAATTTATTCTAGATGCAATTAAATTCAACCGATAAAATATGCAAAGTTTGTTTTTTGAAATAATTTTCCATATTTCAAATAAGATTTTGCTTATGAAAATCAAAGTTCTGGAAAGATGTCCAAGTGCTTGCTTTTTCTGTTGCTTTAAATCAAGTACATCCGACTGAATCGCTCATTATCAAGATAGATGTGGTGTACTGTGCCAAACAAGATGCCTGGGTAAATCTTAGTATATTTTATAGCAATTAAATTTTGAAGAATTTAAACGTGACGCCTTATGTAATGGTTATACAGCACGGGACAATAACATTAATAATACATCAAATATGATCTATTTTGGGGGTATAAAATGCATTGCAATTTGAACTTAATACAAATTGTTTGAATTAATACTTGCTATCTGAATTTACATATATATATATATATATATATATATATATATATATATATATATATATATATATATTAATTTAAAGGAAAAACAGACCACTTTAAGACTCCATGTAATAATTTATTTGCCAAGCCCATTATTAAACGACATTGGCTCATCAGACTCCACTTCCAAACGGGAAGTGGAGTCTGATGAGCCAGTGTCCTTTAATAAAGGGTTCGGCGAAATAAATTATTACATGGAGCCTTAAAGTGGTCTGTTTTTCCATTAAATTATTAACTATGGATTTATATTGAGCTCTCAGGATTTCTTCCTTTTTGGGACTACCTATACGGATTACCAAATTCTTCTTAGCCTATATATATATATATATATATATTTGTATGAATATTTTTAAACTGATTTCTATTGTCACATCAGGGCAAAATAGTTTTAAGGACAAGGATCATAATTGTATTCTTAAAATAGATGCAAAAGTATCAGGTTTAAGATTTTAAACGCCCTTCGGCCGACACTTCTTCAGAAATAAAATCGTAGGCATTGTAAAACGAAGTAGTTGATGAGAAAAAATAGTACTAACAACTCATACTAAGACATAAATTACCAAGCTGGAGTAGGCTATGGCGAGAGGGAGATATTCTTCCCAGTCAGGCCATTCTTTCTCCGAATAAGGCCAACTTACATTTCAACTCCAGTTGTTTACACATGTCCGGAATTTGCATGTTAATAATAATAGACTGCAGGATGTCTAAATGGAGTCTCGTCCGTGCCCTCTGCAAGACAGGAAATAAACCAGGAGAATAATTCTTCCTGCTGTCAACAGAATTTAAAAGGTGCTCGGCGTTCGCAGAATCATGAGTTTGTGAACGCCCGGATGACACTGGCTCATGTTTCTACACCTGGCCCCGGACATGCTGAGCGACCCTAACCTCCAACCTCAGGATGGTCTTGCCCACATAGTCGATCTAGCATAGATATTTTATTGATATATTACCAAACTTTGTTTATTGGCAGGCAAGACATCCTTACGGCAAGTGGGGAGAGCCCTCCTAGTTGTAAAAATACCTCCGGACCATAACGGCATTGATACACCGTTTGATCAAATTTGGAAATTTTGTCAGCGATTGCTTGACACCCGGGACCAATACACGGTGCTAATTATGCTCCTCTATCTTCATTGTATATTTTAAAGAAGAATGGAGATTATTAAGGTGAAAGAAAATCTCTTCCACTTTACTCAGAGAGGGAAATGACTTAAAAGTGCAATCCATATACCGGAAGTAGTAAGGTCTATCAATATTA
This sequence comes from Acanthosepion esculentum, assembly GCA_964036315.1. Taxonomy (NCBI): domain Eukaryota; kingdom Metazoa; phylum Mollusca; class Cephalopoda; order Sepiida; family Sepiidae; genus Acanthosepion; species Acanthosepion esculentum. Next base: position 88,054,445 of record OZ038505.1, on the reverse strand, counting down.
TCATAGTGCTGCTTCTCATGAAAGCCAACAGAAATGTTAGCCAACAGGAGACCCAATAGACAACCCATCGCTAGTCAGTCTATCTGTTGATACACGCAGTTGTCAAAGCTAAAGGAGATAGACTTCTTAGTCATCCTCATTATCTCGACAAATATAATCTCAGGGAAAAGTGGATTCTTTGCAGGGTCACGATATATATATATATATATATATATATATATATATATATATATATATATATATATATATATATATATATATATATATGAATAAAAAGGAAAGAACAGTAAGATATAAAATCCGGTGTTCTTATAGATATTTTTATTTTTACACAGGTAGGATGCGTGGCGCCTTTCGTTCGCGTGAGTGTTTTCGTATTTGTTGTTGTGTCTGAATGAGTGCGTGTCAGTGTGTGTGCTTGGGATGGATGAATGTTCTATAATATTATAGTCCCGCATTGATTTCGGCCAGTGAACTGGTATTTCTGCCACATTTAGTGATTGTGGGGGAGTTATTACTAATATTATTTTTCTTTAGTTTCTTGTAAATATTTTGTATTCATATTGTAAATACTCATTGGGGTTAGTTTTTAAAATTATTATTTTATCCCCCCCACAGACATTGAATTGTAAATATGGGGACTAGTTAGTATTTTAATAAAGACAGTGAGGTATTATGGTGGTTGTAGTAAGAAAGGTACTATTGAATGTGTTGTTTTGGTGTAAGGAATATTGTTCGTACAATTGGGTCAGTGTTTGCGGCTAGCTAAGTTATATTTAAGACAGAAGAAGACCGTACTTCCCCAATCCCCCCTTCGGACTTGTGCCACATTTCTGTATTTTCAGAGAATAAATATCGCTTTCGTCTTTTGCTACTGCGATTTCATGATTTCAAACGCAGTACTAGATTGGCGGTTAAGTCTCGCTACTTTCCCCTTGAATCTGTTCGATATAGCCGTAAAGTATTTGTTAATAGTTTCTTCTTCCTCAGTTTTCTTTGGATCTCTCTTGTTTTCTTGTTTTACTATGAAATACGATCTTGAAAAAATTAAATTCAAAGCGCATTGTTATCTTCTGTCTCAGTGAAACCTGTCCATTTATTTTCTTTGTTTCTTTTATTCTCAGCAGCTTGTTGATGTGAAAGGATCACAGAAACATTTTTCAAGAACTTCCAATTTACTTCCATGTTCTGTTCAAGATATTCATAACATCCGTCAGTAGAGCTACACATTTTATTAGGTTATTACATGAATTCGTTCGTTTTTACAGCTTACTGTAATATTTATTATTTATTAATAGTTCTGATAAATCATTCCACAATGCATTACATCACGATTCATTGTTTACGATTTCCTTCCACCGACCCACTATTTAATGACTTGAAGAGAAATCAATAGTCTTTGATTTGAAAAATTCATCAAGCTACGTGTTAGTCTATACATCGTTGTCGAACGAAACACCCTTCAAATTGTCAGAAAGCGACCAAAAAAATGAAAGTCTAAATTTGATAAATCAGACAAATATTATGGGTGTTGCAGTATGTCCTATCAGAGCTCTTTAATTGCATGTTTGATCATGATAGTGACGTGGGTATAATCATGTTAGATAATCATACTTTATCATTTATTCAGTATACATTTTAGCATTGACAATTTAGTTGTTCTGGACATTACCCATTGATTGAATATGACGGGTGACAATAACATGAGAACTTGCCGTCTTTTGAGCCAATTCCTTTGTAGTGCTGTGCAGTTCTTCCTTAATCAGAGGATACGAGTAGCTCTTGCCAAACTGAACACGTAGGACAGAACGCGGACATTGTGTGAGTTCGACCATCATCTCCTTGAAATGGAGAATCCATTTTGCGCCATTCTATCGGTAATCAAGTTATCTCCGCACAGCACAAATGTCTCGAATCGGTTAGCTAGTTCGGTGACAAAGATATCGAACATGTTCCTTCTCGTCTACTTGGCATTCCATTTGAAAGGAGCATCTAATCTGAAATAAGATTTCAATAACGTTAGAAAACAGGTGTTAGAAGCAAAATAATATCAGAAAAAACCTAAGGAATATATGTAACATCCTTATTACTCTGTCAAGAGATTAAGGCTTATTGTGCTATAATTTATCCAATAACCCATCTTCCCATAAATATCTTATTTTTGTTGTACTTGTTCTGTTGTAAACTTCATCTTAACCAACAAGTGTTTGCTATTCTGTATTAAGTCTCATTCTGATATCGAAGAATATCCATTATAGCCTTATAGCCTTATAGATGACGAGATTTGCCTTAAATATTTTCTTTCTATATTACAGTTTATTTCTTTCTTAATCTATTTTCTACATATTATTATAATTATTTATATGTTTTTTCGATTTCAGGACGAAGTAGATCATGGCTCTTCGCAATTTCCAGTCCGTCGTAGCTCTTAAAAAAAATTAAATTTTTGCTATTTCCCAAAACAAATTGATCCGTCATCCATTTATTAAATCTGTCATGTGTTATTTTCCTCTATCCCTCTTGCCTTCAATCTGTCCTGTGAGTATCAGATTTTCCAAGCTCTCTTTCCTCATTTCAACTGTTTCTTCCTGATGTTAATCATACGTTTCCACTTTATGTTCATTTTCTCTAAGAATTCATCGTTGCAGATTTATTCGCACATGGTATCCTCATCAGGTTTCTGTAGCACTACATTTATGTTGCTTCATGTCTCTTCTTCATCTTTGAGGAGATTATCCAGCATTCACTGAGATAGAGGGGGACAGATATCACCTAGCTGCTCAGTACTCTTTTCTTTTTTTTCTTTTCTGGAAGGCATCATGATATTTCAGTATCACGAATCCCATCGTTTGTTACTACAATATACACTTAGATAAGATGCTTGTTTTCGAAAGTGAAAAGTTTCTCTTTCTGAAAACAATATATTACATGTTCTTACAACGAATACTAGCTTGCTTTTGCATCTCTCTATTCCCTTGTCTAAGAAGTCATTCAGATTTTAAATTAAATATAATAAAGTTATTTTATATGTGAACAAATTTTATTTTCAAAGAGATTTGAATGCGAATAATATTTCTAAATATAATGTAGCTCGTGCCATTTTCATTAGAACTGATTCGATATACATTTCACTTGTATTTGAAACAAAGCCAAGTCTGTGATGACGCACAACAAATCCAATAAGCTCTAGAAAATCAACCGATTTCAGGAACAATACTTTAGCAGTACTTATTCAACTCTTAACTTTACTCTCAATTTCCCTGACTAACAGCAGCGTTCACTAACTCGGCTATTTCTAAAAAAATAAAACTGCAATTTTTATATTTCCATCGAACGGACAATAAGGACTTTTTGAATAAATGATTCAAAATAACCGCTTTGCCTTCCTTAGTGAAATATTCTGCATAATTCTCCTCGGAGAAATCAGTCATTACAAGAATATCTTTATGAGAATAAAATGCATTCATGCAACTATGTTTTCTGCTATGGAAAACATCGGAAATTATATATTGGTCTCGTAATATGTATTACCTCAAATATGTAATGTGATTGTTCTTTTTAGTTTTCACATGAATCATATTACAAACACCATGAAGTAAATATTTATTCATTTAGAAAAGAAAGGAGTTGCATTTGTAATGTCATAATTTAAGAAATGAAGATGTTACTAATATATATATATATATATATATATATATATATATATATATATATATATATATATATATATATATATATATAAAGTCAACATACAAATCAACACTTAGAGGCGACAGTTTATAATATGATAATTTAAGAAATGAAGATGTTACTAATATATATATATATATATATATATATATATATACATATATATATATATATATATATATAAGTCAACATAGAAATCAACACTTAGAGGCGACAGTCTGTTTCATGCTAGAAACAATCGTCAGGCCACAAGTGCTGTTATTTTTCTCGGATATTTATATATACCGATCAGGGGTGCATTGTGGGTAGTCTATTTTGGCGGTTAATTTACCGGAAGTGGTTTATTTCTTTATTTGGGTTAAATTATTTTGCTTGTTTTTATTTATTTTTATTTTTATTTTTTATCTTATATATGTATTCATTTTTTTAATTATTATTTTGATCGGTGTTTTTATTAACGTAGTAGAAATTTGTTTATATAGCTTATTTAATAGTTTTGTTTTTGTTTGGGAAGATAAAGCTATTTGTTCAATTTTGGAGTTGATTTTTGTAGTTTGTTCTAACTATTATTTTGGCGGGAACAGTTTTTAATTTGTTTATTACTTCATGTATTTATTTGGATTGATTATCTTTATTTGTTTTTTCTAACGGCAAGTTTATCGGTATCGGTTGTTAGTTTATTTATATATTTGGATGTATTTAGATCAATTTATTTTAATTGTTATTATTTATTTGTTACACTGTATATTTTCTCTTTTTGGTTTTCGATATTTAAGTAACGTAGTTTTTTTTAATAATTTTTTTTATCGTTATTTTTTTCATTTTTTATCGTTATATATATATATATATATTATGAACATTTTGTACGAGAAACATTATATTTTGATTTCACCATCAAGTACTAAGTAGACATTTGAGACTATCAAAGGTTAATAGTCCACTGAGTAACGTTATAAATAAAACATACGTAGCTGTTTCTACTTAAACGAAAAGATGTGTAATTACGAGAGTATGTTTCATTTTGTGTTTATTTAATATAATATTTGGAAGTAATTTGCACACAATGGCAGAATCAATGCAGCAGATCATTGAGATGCGAGCACAAATGTTTTTTTTAGCATACATATGGACGATAATGGGTATTTCGCTACATTCCTTTAAATAGAGTAGTGAATACTGTATGTGGTCTGCAGTTGGAGATTCCTCTCCAATTGTGCTGGTCGAACACGCTGCAACCAGACAGAAAGGCGAATCCCCAGATTAGGCTATGTTGAAGAGTAGATTCTCGTCTCGGGAAACAGTTATCCGACCCCGTTTTATTCTTGTCTATTAGGAATTTCTGGCCAAACTCTCTGCCTCCAAAATGAAGCTATGTGGAAGATCAGAGTCTCGACTCGAGAAACAGCTACCTGAACCCGTTTTATAGGAGGTCTACAAGGAATTTTTGGCCGAGCCTATGATTTCGGAAACCCCACATTAATTTCCACCTCCTGCAGTTGGAGGTTCGTCTACAGCTGTGCTGGTCAAACTCTCTGCCTACGGACAGAGAGGATCTCCAGACGAGGCTATGTCGAAATGTAGGGTCTCGTCTCCGGAAACAGCTACACGACACCGTTTTATACGGGACTTGCGGGTAGTTTTCAGCCTTGTGACATATATGATCGCGTGGGGTGTTTGGTAGAAATCTAGCAGTTAGATATTCGTCTCAAGCTGTGCTGGTCAAACTCTCTGCCTCCGGATAGAGAGGATCCCCATGCGAGGTTGTGTCGAAGGGCAGAGTCTCGTCTCGGGAAACAGCTACCCGACTCTGTTTTATACTTGGTTTACGGGAAATTTTTGACCGAGCTTACAGGCTTGGATATTTCACATTAAATTGGCCTTGCGCCACACCTGACCGCGCGGGGCAGTTGGTAGATATCCTCCAGTTGGAGATTCATTGTGAAATTCAGTTGACTCACTTCTAGCAGTTGACTAATTCTTCTACAATTCTTAAGTATTATCGTGCATTACCAACCTTCGTGTGAATATTCTATTCATTAACCTTTCCTAGGTTACAACAATAATGAATCAAATTTTGAGAGAAAAGCAGATGGAGACCAAAAAGTGACAAATCCTGCAGAAGATTAAATCTTGATTATTACTAGCAATAGAAACAGAAAAAAAAACTACTCCAGAATTATCAGCTAAACTTAATTCCTCTCAACAGCAAGAAGTGATGCTCTCAACTGTGAAAAATTGACTTCCACCAGCGGACTTCAATGGATAAGTAGAATAGTCGGTTATTGGCAAAAGAAAGCATAAGGACTTCACATTGACAGAGTATCAAAATAAATAGTGGAGAGACGAGCAAGGATTATACCTTTTTTTTATAGGTGTTCATATGTGAGAATAAATGTAGGGGAAGAGACTGAATGATGAATGTATCGTTCCAACAGTTAATCATAGGCGTGGGTACTATTTACCTTATTCGGACTATTGTCCTCAACTTTGTCACAATTTTTATTAAAACGTTTCGGCCGTTGTACACTTCGGCCTTCTTCAGGTGGTTGGAATGTCGAACGGAACCCTTTATTTCGCTCAATGAGGTAGATTGTTCTAATTCCACGTGCCATTTTTAATTCATGACAGTTGTCAGTTATCTCCTGTTAGTTAACATCTCCAAGTTCTCTACTGCCTTAGCCAAATTAGAACAGTCTACCACAGTGAGCGAAATAAAGGGTTCAGTTCGACATTCGAACCAATTGAAGAAGGCCGGAGCGTACAACGGCTGAAGCGTTGTAATCAAAATGACGACAAAGATGAGTACAATAGTCCGAATAATGTATATAATGTACATAATACCTCATGGGCGTTGGTCTGTTAAAATACGGGGTTGATTTGATGGAGAATGCTGAAGATTTCATTCACGTCATGCCAATCAATATAAATGAAAAATAGAACAATATTATTCGATTTTCCAAAGACATGATATAATATATGGCATGTCAAAATAATCTTGAGTCAAAAACTGAACGAAATATCGAAAAGTATGACATGGCGGCCTCAATCTCGTAAGCTCTCATTGAATTAGTATCGGATGAATTTGCTACGAAATTTCGAAGAGACTAACCGAAGTCTGAATGTGAGCTGCCTCATTGCTTAGATAATGATTGAGAAGGTATGTTATCTTTTTTTAAATAACTGTCAGAAAGAAAGCCAAGTATTTGTGAAGTAATAATTAAGGCAGGTTGTGGTTTTATTGACAAAAGCAAAATATGATGGTTTTGTATAATAAGTTGTTTTTTTTTTATCGCTAACCGCTCAGTTTTGTCAAAATTAACGAAGAATACTATGTAGTTACGAAAATGCTAACTTTTACAATAAAATATACAAAAAGTTGTTTTATTTTTAAAGAAATGATGTATTGACACAAAATTTATATCACTTTTCAAGTTCTGGAATTAAAAGGTTTATTCATATTTGACAGTTTTTTTTTATTTTCTGGTTCAAGCGAGATATATTATTGTTGGGGTGGTATATTATTGGAGTTAAAATATTTAAATAAATTGTAGTCTAACTTTGAATTTGAATTTAAGCCCAGATTAATATTTAAAATTGAAAATAAGGTTGTAAATAAGAAATATAAATTCCAAACTAATAAATTGTCTAATATCTGTGTAAAAATACTTAAAATAAAACATCATCAGTGATGCAAAATTCAAAGTTTCAACAAAATAAATTTATCTAAGTTTTGGACAATGGTTTGCTAGTAGCCAAATAAAAGGAAAAAATCACAATAGACAAATTTAAAGGAGCACTAAAAAAATTATAAACCCTCACATATAAACACACATCAAACACACATAGTGGCAAAACGCATTATTCGGACTACACACACACAGATGCACACTTACATACACACGCGAGAACACACACACACACGCGAGAACACACACACACGCGCGCGCGCGCAGACACACAATCTACACTTTTTTCTCGCTGGTACAATTATAATCTCTCTCCTATATATATATATATATATGTGTGTGTGTGTGTGTGTGTGTGTGTGTGTGTGTGTGTGTGAGTACGTATGTATGTGTGTGTGCGTATATATATATTTATTTACACACACACACATGTATATATATATATATATATATATATATATATATATATATATATATATATATATATATATATATATATATATACACACTCCCAATCAAAAGTATTGAACTCCCCTTATATTCTGTTTTATTTCTCATCCTAAATCTATTATTTTCAATTAAACAATTTAAGCACGACAATGTTTTTTTAATTAATATAAAAATATACAGTGGGGAAAATAACTATTTGTTCCCCACCTGATTTTCTGATTTTGCCACCTTATAAAAATCTGAACGGTCTATAATTTTCAGGGTTCGTCCGGGTTGAAAGTGAGAGATAGAAAATCTCAAAAATCACATTATATTAAGTTTGGAACATGGATTTTGTTTTGTTGAAAAAATAATTACACCCCCTACCAACCAGCAATGATTCAAACTCCACAGACCGGTTATGTGACCAGGAGGCATATAGACCACTCCTATTACTCAATTATTACTCCTAATCCCGTACTCATTACATATATAAAAGGCACTAGTTCACAAACTCATTCAATGAATCAGCTGCCTTGAACCCCGAGAATACCATCCTAACCATTAAGGATGGTGGTGGAAACATTATGCTTTGGGGCTGTTTCTATGCTAAGAGGAAAAGTACTACTACACCGCGTCGAGGGAAAGATGGATGGGGCCAAGTACAGGAAAATGTTGAGTGAAAACCTCCTTGCTTCAGCCAGGACACTGAAGATGGGTCATAGATGGGTGTTCCAATATGACAATGACCCAAAGCATACGGCTAACGCCACAAATGACTGGCTCAAGAATAAGCATATTAAGGAAATTGAGTGGCTCTAGTCGGTCTTTTTTAGAGACTCTGTGGAGGGAGCTGAAGCTCCGAGTTTCCCAAGAACAACCTACAAACCTTAAGGATTTGGAGAGGATCTGCATAGAGGAGTGGGCTAAAATCCCCCCTGGGATCTGTAAAAACTTGGTAACCTACTACAGGAAAATTCTAGCTGTTGTGCTTGCCAACAATGGTTCCTTCACCAAATACTGTTATGTTTTGCTATAGGGTGAATTACTTATTTTTTCAATAAAATGAAATTAATCTTCAAAAATTAATATTATGTGATTTTCCAGAATGTTTTATTTTATATTCTATCTCTTATTTCCAAGACGGGCCTACCCTGAAAATTATAGACTGTTCCTATTTTTTTAAGGTGACAGAAAATATGCAAGGGATAAAATACTTATTTCCCAACTGTTTTAAGCCCGCTTATTTAGCTGATCAAGACATCAGATGAAGGACGGGTTGTTTCTCTTTGATTTTAATGTGACCTCTGACAGAATTTACTACTATTATTTGGGCCATTATCTTACATGAGTACAAATCCTTGACCCACAATCCGCGTTCCAGTTGGGGTCGTGTGATCCTGCAGTATGCTGTGATAGCCTGTCTAATGCAATTTGCCCTGTACCTGGTGCAAATCGCACCATCTTAAAGCATAACAGAGCCTCATCTGTGCTTTACGGTTGGTGCGATGCAGAGGATGTAGCTCTTTCACCAACACTTTGCAGCACATAGACACTTCATTGTGAACCAAAGATTTACAACTTTGATTCGGCATTCCAAAGGACTTTATTCCACTGCTCTATGTCCCAGTCTTTGTGCGCCGTGGCCTACTGCAGCCTTTTTGACATTGTTTTAATTCCTCAATATTGGTTTCTTGTCATCAGTTCTGCCATATAAGCCAGCTTCACAGAGTCTTATACTCACATTGGACGTTGACACATTTATTTCCACGACATTGCAGTGATGTTTGGAGCATTCAGCTTTCTGTTACGCAAGCTGGTGACTCTGATAAAAATTGACTTGTGCTCTTCTTGTTGCTTTTGGTCTACTTTTGGGCTTGTTTTGTCATATTTCCTGATGTCGCCTAACAGGATAATTCACTGTAGTTCTGGGATTTTTTACAAATTTCTCTTCCTGAATATCCTTCTTTTTATTAAAGTAAAACTCTCTTGTCTTCACGCGTTTTGGGCATTTTGCAGAGAAAACGTTTTGACCCAGAAGAAAGTTGCAAAATTTAGGTTTTAATTTAAACAAAATAAGAATAACAGATTTCCCTACTGGGCAAGGTACATTGGCAGCAGAGGTAAAACAGGTAGGATCTAGCTAGCAGTAATTGCACACAATATAGTCTAATTCAAGTGGTGGAAATAATGTCACTTTTGGAAAAACTTTTATTCATGCTCACTACTAAAGAAGAAAACGCCTTCAAATAATTTTTTCAAAAGTTATCTGTTTATATTACTGTGAAACTTACTGAAGAAAATATGTATTCAGTATAATAAATAAATCCATTGTATTGCTTCACTTGTTTCATTAACAATAACACTTTTAAGATGAGATATAAAAATTATTGATGGTGATGAACCTGATTTGACTTGTAGTATATATATATATATATATATATATATATATATATATATATATATATATATATATATAATTATTTATTCAAATATTATAACAAAAATATGTTATAAAATCACTACAAAAATAACTATTTTGTTTCAACGCTTCTGGAGTCTTATCAAGTGATGATGTTGAATGAATAATAAATTTAAAATAGAATATTTATATCTGCTCTACTCTGTATTGAGCACTCTTTTAAGAAAAACAATTGTTGGTTATTGGAATTTATTCCGTATATACCAATCCTATACTTGGGTATATATATATATATATATATATTTATATATATATATATATATATATATATATATATATATATATATATATATATGTATGTATGTGTGTGTGTTTGTATATATATGTGCGTGTGTTTATATATATGCACATGAATATATGTATATACGCATGTAATAAATCAAAGATTTCTTTATGGCTCATACAAAATCTACACACACACACACACACACACACACACACACACACACACACAGAAGGGTATCTGTTCGAAAGAGAATACAACGAATTTAGGTCTTAGATTATCGTATCTTTTTCATTACGGGCTATAACACGCGCACATATATATGTAAACATATGGGCACACACGCACACACATACATACATGTAGATGCAAACATGTGAGCAAATTTATACACCGTTCATTGGCTCTAATACAATGTTTTTCTTAAAATCTTATGCATATTATACAGAAGTCCATCACATTGGTGAGGACTACGTTGGAAGAGTGAATGCCTTGAATTCTGAAACATTTTTCTCTCATTGTCAGTACGTTGATAATAATTATAATACTTAATGTCTATATTACAGAGAATAAAAGACATTAATTAATAATGTGCGATAAAAAATAGGAAAACCTTTCTTTGTGTCATGTCCTGACCCGACCATATCAGTACAAAATGTACCCGACCTTCTTCTTACAGGACTTACCCGACCATTATTTTTTTCTTATTATTGTCTCTTTTATAATCTTCCATTGTTCTTCTTCTGACACATGTACACATGACTTAAGTGGGTTATTAAAGTTTTCCAATGGTTATTTTGCTATCAGTGTGCCCTATTAGTATTAAGTACTCTACGTTGTGTTTTCTTGTTATGTCTCACATATCTTTCATTGTAAATTTCAGTTTTTTTCAAATCCTATGTTCCATAAAATTTCAACATATTCTGAAGTTGGTATTCCACTGCTTGTCTCTTTAGCTGACAATCATACATTCCAAATAATTACACTTAATAGTTTATACTTGTATTTATTTAATGCCTAATAATATAATTAAAATTATGTGACAGTGCAGATTATTTCTTACCAGTCGTAAACTTCCAGCTATTCATTTTAAAATCGTACTTAACATATTCTCTTTGAAGTCTCGAAATTGTCATCATATCTACACGTGCCTTTGGCGAACATTTTAAAAGAAAACTATGAATTGTTTATTCCTACGATTGAGGAATGTTAAGTGCAACAATGAAAACTAAAGTTCTCTATGGGGAGAGACTTCACTTAAACGAATTAACTGATGTTTAGCTTCTATGAAAGGAAATACGATTAAAACACCGCAACTGCAACACGAAAACTCAAACAAATATATTTAAAAAAATGTTTGAGACATTTCCCACCAAGAGAGGACATAAAGCCAGTAAGACGCACGGGTGTCTTTTTTGAAGAACAAACTTGACGGAAATGCAAGATGGCGGATGAGATTTCAATGAGCGAAAAGTGCGAGAAATGAAGCTGTTCGCATAAAACTCATTATTTTCTGTTGAAATGTGTCATTGAATAACCATAAAAAATTTCGTCTCTCTCCTACTGTCGTAGCGACGGTCACAGTCTCCACTTCAGAGACGAACTGCCCTCCTTCTCATTCCAGCCCTTTACACAGAGCTTGGTAACTTGCCTATGCAAAACACCAACAAGCCAGATACCAATCACAGTTTCCGCTTGCCCACCTCCACTCGCTTTGGGGGTGTCAAGTTGACCGACCAACTCATTACACCCCCCTGATCTTAACATCACAAAACTCCTCAGCTCGAGTGATGATCGCGTCTGTCTGGTGAATACACAACTTGCACGCTTGACATATTGGGATCTTGCTCCGAGGTGACAGATTTCCAGATTAATCTCGTGTCTCGATGTCATGATCGCACATCGTGCAACTCGAGGCAGGACCGGGCACTCCTTCTGAGCGGGATGACAGGCTCCTCATTCTCGGATGAACTCTCATCCGTTGAACTGCCATCCGCCTCTGGACAGCTGGCCACGTTGATGTCCGCAGGTAGAGTGCTGATGTCTGAGGCAAAGCTCAGTGGATCCGACTTTAAATACACCACTCGTGCACCATCTTCAGAGTCACTTTCATCATCTGATGACGGTTTTAACCCTACAACTGGCCGCAAGTCTTTAACGTGGCGAGGCACAACATCAAGTCAGCTCAACGCTGAAATGAGGAATACTTGCCGTCAATTTAGTACTGCGCTTACTTTTGTAAAGTTTAAATAATATAAATGAAAATTCATGAAAACATTTCACTAAATACTATCTTTCGTTCAGTTAAAAGCACTGATTTTTAGGTCAAAATCCGATACGATATAATAGCTACGAAAAAGGCCTGAGTGTCGATTTGTACCTATTATAGAGTCACGTAATTAACATGAACTACGAAGTAGACATATTTTGTAAATTTAAATTATCATTAAGAAATATATTTGAATATATCGTTAACATTTTAGATTTTTATATAAAGCACACGAGAGAAATGCGTATTGTTTTATACTTCGCGATCTTCGAAAATTAATCTTTTAAATAATTTAATAATTAAATCACAAACATTGCTTGATCTCAATAAGTCATTCCACTGTTTTTATAAAAACTTCAGATGGTAAATAGATAGATATTAAATGCAAAAAACACACACCACGGGTATATTATTTTGCTTTAATTTCAAATGGTCAAATTCATATTTAGAATTTCAAATTATTTTACGAAGAGCTTACATCAAGAATATTCCCAGACCAAGATCCTCGTACGTAGGACAAAATTATACCGTAGATTTAAACAAAAATACAACATGGATTTCGCATCAAATTAGATATTTCCCGTGTTAGAAAATATGGTCATGAGATTGAAATATCGAAATTATTAAGAAAAAATATTTTTTCGTCAGAAAATTATTCAAAAGGAGCTGAATAATATGGCCCACGTGAGAACATTATTGGATTTATTAATAATCACATGATTTTCTATTTTATTATATCGGTCAATTTTTATAATTAAACTACAATAAATTACAATACACATCTATATACATATTTCCATATCTGTTTATTCACAAATTATATACACGCACGCACACGCACATCCTCATAGACATAAAAAAATAACATATACACTATTTTATTCAAGTAAGATTGGAGCAGAGATAATGTTTTCTAAGATTAAAAATGATACATATTTTCTTTTTAGCACAATGCGTCGTAAGAATGATGTCAATGAGATTCTTTTCTTAATTATTTCACCCCATGCTAGGCTATAAATTCACTAAGGTATTACTGAGAAAAAAAGGATCTGAGGAAATCAAACATTTCTAAGAAGAGGGGACAAAAAGTACGAGATTTTAATAAATGAAATGATGGCGTCTGCTATTGCTTTTATATTTGTAATTTCGCGCATGCGCTATGCTTGTTTTTGATTTAGTCGACTGCACAGTATAGTAGCGTCAGTTGGGCACCATGTGAGGAAAATAGTACCATGACACAATTCACTCCGCCAGAAATTTGGAAGGCTCATGGAGTACTGCATGTAATGAAAGTCCGGAAGATCCGATACGAAGATTTCAGAGGGATTGGGTGTGAGTCTGAGAAGAGTGAAAAGTATTCGGAATGAGGTGGATGAGTCTGTTGGTGATTACGAAGGTGCTTGGAGTGATCACTAGTGATGGCTATGTTGTGCCTACATTCATCTTCTCACAGGGCCTTGCAATCAACGCGGATGTTTAAATAAGTACATTGAGGCGCTAGTGCTGCCCTGGGTCAAGAGGGTGGTTGCTGTAAGTCTCCATCTCCGTCAACAGGATTCTGCACCAATCCACACAGGCAAGAGACACCAGCCATGGCTGTCAGACAATTTCTGCGGTCACATCACACGTTCCATCTGGCCACCTTACTTGGATGCGTGGGTACTGTTGTCATAACAACTAATATCAGTCTAATAGTATGTACATGGCTATGTTTTGCTATGAAATGTTGTTTAATAGGACTAAGATAAGAAAAGTGACAGTGAAATCTAAGAGAAAGAGTGGTTGTTGTAAAACCAATATATCTAGTGGGTTTGTTATTAGTATCAGAGATACAATATCTGAACGGGCATGTAAATTCATATACTATAATAATTTTTTGTAGAAGATTTAGTTGTGTGGTTGTAGGGTTATTAGAGACTATGAGGTCAATTGTTTAATTTCTTTTATATTTGATTAGCTTAATTTACTTGTTATTATTAATGGGTTTAACATTACCACCTATTGTTTTCGAACGTTGTATCATCATGATTGTAATTATTATGCATTTGGTTACAACAGTATAAGTTTATAGTGTTATGTTTATTTTGACGTACGCTATTATCAATTTTGTTAGAGATATTATTAACTTTATAGACATACATATTAATATGTTAGTCAACGACAGAATTAGCGAATCGATTATTAACAACTGTTTGTTTAACGTTATGTAATTCTTTATAGAATATGTTTTTTGGAAGAAGACATCATTTCTCTGTGTTGCATGAAGTTTTTTATAACGGCTAACTTATCTAGTCGGGAGCATTCACTATTACAATTAAGAAAACACGAGTTAATGTTAGTGGGTTTCCTATATAGAGAAGTAGTAAATTTATGTTTGTTGGAATAAATTTAATGCATCAAGGAATGGAATTTTATTATTAATATTAATTTCTAATATAACTTTGAGGACGGAGTCACTGTCAAATGTGTTTTTAAGTTGTGTAATTTTATCAATATTTTTAGCTAAAACGAATATGTCATTTATGTATCTTACATATATAGGGAATATATTAGTGTCATTAAGTATTTTATTCTCTAAATATAGCATATACTAATTAGAAAAAAGGGGACCTAAAGGAGATCCCATCGTGATACCGTCTATTTGAGTATAAATATTACCTCGGGGTTCATGAAAAGGTACTTGAATGGTACATGCTAATAATATTTTTTTAATAGTGTGTTTAATATTGATGGGGGCGAGAGAAGTGTGATTGTATGCATATATTTTTATTACTTCAAGAGTTATTTTTAGTGGATTCTATATCTACGCACACGAAGACACACACATACATGAATATATATATATATATATATATATATATATATATATATATATATATATATATATATATATATATATATATATATATATTAGCCCAAATTTTAGTTTTAGTGCATACTACATCTACACAAATACACATAGGCATATACATATTCAATAATACTTGAAATATTATTTAGTGGATACTATATCTACACAAAAACATGCACAAAGATATATCCCACACACCCAACATTTATACATATATATATATATCTATCTATCTATATATATATCTTACTTGAATCGGATGTTTAATGTGTACGCGTACTTGACCATTTCTCTAAAGTGGTGCGCCTACGAGAAATCTAAATACGGACTGCAAATATATAAATATATGCATATACATATCTATCTATCTATCTATATATATATATCTATATATCTATATATATAAATACATTGTATTCGGAAGAAACAAACAATTCTAACACAAAAGAGTTTTAAAAGTGTAATCATTTTACAACGAACCTGAATAAGACTGATTGTATTGTAAAATATTGAATTACTGCACTTGTTTATTTGTTGCCCAATTCATCAACTCTTTTCCTGACTTGTCAAAAATGCAGAATATAGAAATAAAAGCAAAACTTATCTTTTATTCCATTAGTATATCGCTAAAAAGTCTTCTTCCATATAAGCCTGCCTTTCCGAGGAGTTCGATGGAAGCAGAATACATCAGTCTGTTCCTTGAAAAAATAGCAAATGAAAAAAAAGGAAAGAGAGAATATAGAAGAAATCAGCTGCTTTTATGAAATAAGTGACAGTGTAAAATATTTTTTTAAGGAATGGACATCATGGAAATCTTCGAATTGATTCAATTAATGCATTTTCGACTAGGTGTGTACGGTCTGGTGTTTGGTATTGGGTTCTCCAGAGAATGAAAAGGAAATGCTAAAAAACTTCATAAGAGTGGCTGGGTGGGACTGGTTTTGACCAATTCCAAAAATAAAAAAGAATAAACACTTTATATTTAAGTGGCAGTACGAAAATTGCTTTTTTGAAATTTGTTTTAACAGTGAATAAACAATTTCTTTACAATCAAAAATATGAAAAGGAAAAAAATGATGGGGTCAAAAATGCTTTCTCATAAAAGCCACTTTACTGACGTTCTTCAAATTCGTATTTTTTTCTCTTATTTTCATAAAATTTCCCCGTTTACTTATTAAAAATGCTCTTTTCTCATTTTCCGGTTGTTTCGATAAGATTTTAATATATTAAAGATTATTACGAGTGTATGTGATATTTTTTAAATAATTCACAAATCTTTTTTTTATTTCTACAAATGTATATATACTAGCATAGTACCCATCAAGAATTACGGGATCATATATATATATTTATATAGAATACGGCAGTTGTTCTTAAATTTAGAATACCTGCTTGATCATCATTGGAATCAGGTACCACTACCTGCCACTGTAACAAATTTTGTATAATTTCCTTCAGATATCAATACAGCGCCCAAAATTTTAGACAGCAATCAAATATAAGTATGGTACTGTTTTGCAAATGATTTGCACGCAGAGGATTTAATACGAATAGATATTGCATCTCGGGTGATAAAGTTTAATAACAGTATTAGTATGGGGTGTACTAGCTAGCCACAATTTAAGGGCTATTTCCTGTTAGAAAGAATAATACGCTTTAGCCTTCCAATAACCGCACACCGATACTAATATTGGCATTAGTGTAGCCACTGATACACTAACACCGAATGAGGATACAGAAAGACGAAATACGGGACCGTACCCGAGAAGACATTTAATAATGCAAACAAATTATATACACATATTAAAAAGGTTTACAAGTCCCAGACACAAGATTGTTCATATAGTCCAAAGGACCGAGGGTGTTTAACGAGAACAGAGAAATGCCATACCAACGTTAGGGCCGTTGACTGTCCCTAGATGAGTTAGCAGGACTTACTTCTTTCTCCACGCTAGGCTGGGTACCAGCAGACCAATTTCCACGTGTGTGGACACCGGTGGTCGCAAGTAAAAAAGGGCAGAGCTTCCTAGAAACGGAAGTGACGAAAGGGAAGAGGGGACAGGAGAGTCCTCGTCTCTAAGGGACTGAACTTCCGTTAACCCGACCCGAGGGAAACAACTGTATTCTCCATACAACAGGATAGTGTACCAGTAAAGTGCAAATATAAGAGATGTATTAAAGGCTATAGTCATATTTGGACAAACGAACCACACGCTCAACATAATCGTGAGGATTAGAAGTAGGAATGTACGAGAAGAGGCATGGAAAATATTAACAAAACATCTGGACATACGTATGGATCATATATATCTGATAGAACATCTACATATTTTGAAATCTCGCAAGAGTACATTTTTTTAAAATTCAAACAATTTCGGACGGAAATCCCTGTTTGCCTGAAAAAGGATTTTTTACTTATTTTGAAATGTCCATAATTAAAATTAATTTTTACAATATATCCATGTTTTCTTAATCATTGCCTTATTGCCTCATATATGGGATACATAGAGTGGGCCATGAAAGAATTTCAAAAAGTAAAGATAAAAAAAATCAATAACATTGATAATAAGTCTAAAAATATTTATTTTATATTAGTAGGCATTTTATATTAGTAGACAAAAAAAACAGCATGCCGAGAAGTATTTTAAAAATCGCAATTCCTCAACGCGAAATAAAAAAAAAATAAGTGGGTCTTTTTTTTAGAATTTTTCCGCATGTGTTATATTACTGATGTTATCTGTTAGTTTTGGGCTAGTTGTTTGCCAGAATTAGTGATATATTTGGCGTTTATTTTGCGTTCATTTTGATATTTACACCCTAAAGGAGGCATCCAACATTCCCAACACTATGGTCCGATTATTAGAAATGTGAAGCTACACTGAAATTGATATTACATTCGATAGTTTTAATTATCATTATAAAATCGAAGTAGGATTTCAACCCGGGATCGAAACCCAACTGACTCGGAAACCCAACAGTCGCTGATCTTACCGTAAGCCATCGGCGCACGGTTGAAAGAAAGGCGAATTTTTACGTAGTTTTTCTGTGAATGAACCCGCCAATGTCTGACATTGCTCGATTCAGGGAAGCGCTTCTAATATTTGTACTATTAGTCATTGTTTAGAAATTCGCACTTATCTCCCGAGAGTGCACATCCGAATTTAAGTTGTCCAGGTGCGCATATATTGTCATCCATAGACAGACTGTTTCGCTGTATCATAGCCAATCATTGTGGCTAGACAGCCGATTGCTTCAGGCCGGGATCGAAACCCAGCTAATACTGCAAGTCTCTTCCAAAAGAATTGACACGGCCAATCTAATTCTTTTGCTTTCACTGAAGACATTTGTGATTAAGAACAAAAGATGATATTGAGACATTTTCCTGTCTGTTATTTCCTGGCATTGAGATTTAGATGTGTGAAACCGCTTTAGACATACCACCTTTTGCATCACATCACCCCATTGTTAGGTGAGGAAACATAAAGAAAGAGATGGTCTTAAGAGAAATAACATTTAATATTTGGCTGCATAACTCTTGTTTGGCTACAGTGCATCAAGTATAGAGTGATCCCTGGGAGTCACGTCTTCCAATATTTCCCCACTTGGAAAATACGTGGTTTCAAACGAAAATGTGGTATGGCGTAAATTGTTTAACATATCTTATTGTAAATACTTGAAAATAGAGGCTGAAATTATAAGCTCGTGTCTCATATTCATCTTTTGATGTTCAACATAAACGTCTCCAGTGAACAACAAAAACAAACATAATGTAATTGGCCTGCCATTCCAATTCTTCTGAATGGGACTATTCCTTCGTTTTTACTATTATTTCATTTAGATTCCTTGACTAGTTTGGGCCAACATGGCCATCATCAGGAGAAACATAATTTTCGGCTTGCTGGTATTTATATTATTTAGTATTTTTCTGCTTATATATATATATATATATATATATATATATATATATATATATATATATATATATATATATATTGTGTGTATTTAGGCAGCATTTAATGATAATGTTATTAAGCTGATCAGACGATATGAAAAG
>OZ038505.1:87972261-88029761 GCA_964036315.1 Acanthosepion esculentum | reverse complement strand
TTCTACACTCGAATTATTGTTAATATCCACGATACGCAAGCGTAGAGAAAGTTGTGTTGTGTTTTACGGTATATCAACCTCAATGTGTTATTTAATGCCGACATTTTTTTTCCTGGTAATATTTTGTTTTGTCAAAAATCTATTTCTGGCAATATTTTTTCCTCAAAAATGTATAGCTGGTAATACTATTTTAAAAAATGTAGTACTGGTAATATTTTTTTTTCAAAAACGTATTGCTGGTACTATTTTTTTCAAAAATATATTGCTGTTAATAGTTTTTTTTCTTCAAATATTTATTTCTGGTAATAATTTTGTACAAATTATTTCTGGTATTAAAACCTATTTTTACACTTTTATAATGCTTTTTACCTCGGTTTCGGGGTTAACTATTTGCCTATAGCTGGGACCCTAACAGGTACTACCACCTCGGTTCAGGGTGGACCTGGGAACACCAACAATTAAGAGGTGGTTCCACACTCCTCAAAACCCCCTTATCAGAGGTTTTGCTGTCAGATGTAGTTTATCTTCTTACCCAGGATGCGGATGTAGTTTATCGTCATACCCAGGACGGCGTAGAGAAAGATTGAGAAAACTGATGCTTTTATAGACTGTTCTTTTATTTCAGGCAGGTGTTAATGCCTTTCTAGATGATTTTAACTTTTGCTACAGCTGTCAATGTTTGAGCTGATCTCATTAATATTTCTATTCTGGAGTCCTCTTTGCTTATATTCGGAAAAATATATTTTAATTTGTTCACTATTTTAAGTTATTGACCATCGATTTATTTTGGTTGAGAGACCTTTCTTATTCAGTCATTAGTTTATATAAAATATAGGTTGATATACAGAATGCGTTATCAACGCTAATTCGAATTATCTTTATTATAAAGTAAAGACACATTATCTCCGTCACAAATTTCCCTCGTGTATAACTGCATAATGCTGGAATAGGTTTTGCCTCAATTTCACAGTAAACCCTAAAAAATTCTCGTGCTGAGTTGAACTGAGGTTTCACCACTTTTTGGTATAGACTGATATGTGAAAAAAGCCGGTGTACCACCCCAGAGAAGGGCGCAGATCCTAATACATCCCACAACAAGAATATAATGTCCGTGTCTCAGACGATGAGGAGGAGTCACGCTCCCACATGGGCCGAGATAATTGATAATATCAAGATTTGAAAGAAATGTTAGCTTTAATATGACCGATTGAAATCTCTTGTTTTAATTCTGCCTGGATATACAGCTCATTGCTTTTTAACCTTTTGAGGCCTGATTACCGCTTTACCGGTTGTAGAGAAAAATGACATAATCCCCAGCCATCGGTTGTACAGCAGTAGAGAAATATGACTTAAGTCCCAACAACCCGTTGAGGGCTGGGTAAACACCTGTAAATATTTTTATTTGTACCGTGAAACATTACATACCAATTATTTGCGAATTTTGACTCAGGAGCTCATTCAGAAGGATAAAAAAAAAACAGGAACGCAGGGTTTAGAGGGTTACTGCAAACGGAAGGACGCTCACATACAGACAATTTGAGTGGACATTTGAATTGAAATTGAAATAGACATATTTTTCGTGAGGTCAATTTCACTTTCTCTCTATCACTTCACCTGGGGAAGAGGAAGGGTGTATAAACCGAAATTTGCGGTTCTTGGAAGTCATTATGTGCCTACATCTATACGGAAGCAGAATATAGTATCTAAGAAAAGAACAATTTAATTGGCAAATAAGTTATATTTGAAGCTTTGTCCTTCAGCGGAGCGAGTGCTACCAAACATCTAATTCTTCATGACGTGGGCGATTCTAGCTCTGCATAACTTCCTGTTCATTGTAGCTTATCCACTGCTTTACTCTGCCCTCTTGCCTTTAATATCTGTTGGAGTATTTGGGTACCCTTATGTGCTAGTGAGCCAACCAAAATGAGCTGACTCATTTTATAGTTCACCAATAGAAGAATTAACCAATCAGAAGGCTCAAAATATTCAATATACGGTGTATAAAGGCGGCCATGTTTTTTTTTTCAGAATATTCACTGCGAACATTTGATATCGAAGACTGAAGAATTACGGAACAGCTGCTGGTGGTATTGGCGATATAGTCAAATTCAGTAGAGTGTCTGACTCATGAGTGTTAATCTTTAACGTTGTTTCATTGAACAGATTACGTACTGAGCTGGTTTCTATATTCATGGTGAACATGATTAAAAATATTTGTCAATGTCAAATTTTTCAACGCCTCTTTCTTTATTATGAGCCCTAGAAATTTCAACCGTCTTTTCTGATGTTAAAATAAGTGTACTTTTTGTTTCCATTTTCACTAAAACTTTGTCATTGCTCACATCTTCTGTCCACGCTATTCTCAGCATCTCTTTTTCATCTGTAAAGAGATTATCCAGCATGCACTGCTATATCGGATGGGACTGTTATCTCGTAAAAATATCGTAATCTTTTCTTTGTTTTTACCGATATTTTTTTCTGTTTCTTAATACTTTGCTTAGCGTTTGTATGTGGGCACTTTGTCTATCGCAACGCGCCTAAGATTTCGGTGTCGTACTTTCCGTCTTTCGTTAAAACACTTCCTAGATACATTTTTTAATTTGCTTCATTTTGTCATCTCCAATTTGTAATTAACATTTTGGGCTATTCTTTTTTCTGACATCCATATTTCTATCTCCTTACAATTACTTTTCTCCATTTTGAAGAAATTCCTGCATTTTCTTTTCTTTTTCACCCATGGGTATGACGATAAAAACTACACCTGGCAACAAGGCTTCAGCTCGGGTGGTTTTGAGGTGAAAAAAAACACCTCTTAGTGATCCTGGC
Organism: Acanthosepion esculentum; assembly: GCA_964036315.1. NCBI lineage: Eukaryota > Metazoa > Mollusca > Cephalopoda > Sepiida > Sepiidae > Acanthosepion > Acanthosepion esculentum. Next base: position 88,026,935 of record OZ038505.1, on the reverse strand, counting down.
TGGTACCATCTGTTAGTATCCTATATATGGACAAATAGTGAACCACAAACTGGGATCAAACACTATGAAAGTATAAAGTACCTTTTTTTTTATTAAAAATACCATCATATATTAGCACGTGACTGGGTAGCTAGAACGTTCGTATTCTGAACATGAGACCCGGGTTCATATCTCACCAGGTTCGATTTGCCAGGAAGGAGATTTCCTGATGTTATCGGACTGGAGGGGTACGGTACATTTGGAAAGCGCTTGGAAGCCATACCCCGGGATGACCCAAGCCTTGTGAATGGAATTAGATAGATGGAATCCTTGGGGCCCGTCGATAGCTCTGCTAGCACGAAGTCACATGTCATCGTGGCCGAGGGCTCGAGTGTGCTGGCCTTGTTCAAATTGTTGATCACGCTAGATAACACGCTTTCCTCAGAAATTTAAACTAAGGTCTGTTCACCATAGTTGCAGTATATATCACATAGGGGCTGTGTGGGTGTTTTATGCACCTGTGCAAGCGTCTGCAATAGCTAGCCGCCCTAGTAGACGGGTATCCTCGAATGCGAGTCGCCAGCTATACCAGAAATATATTTTAATAGTTAAAAAAGTAATAGGAAAGACCCTGATGACATTTAATTTCGGTATTAACGCCTAAGTTGTTGATATACAGTGAAATAAGCTAACCAACCAAATCCTTTCTGTGCAAGCTATCAATACTATGCCATTTGTATATCTATTATTATTATTATTGTAGCCACCAATAATGAATCCTGGTAGAACTTCTGATTCTTTCAGAATCAATTCACACCAGAATATATAACTGAATTAAAAAAGAAACATTATAACCATATATGGGAATATAATTCCATTACCAACAGTTTCGACTAGTGTTTGGTCAGTTGCACATTCGACTCAAGCCTCTGTAACCAGTGACTAAACGGAAGTATTTAATTTCGGACATTTTTCCATGACGAATATCCTCTGTCATTTGAGAGGTTTGTGCAAATACCATTCTATCCACACATGTATTTCGCCCTATATCGCGCCTCACCAACTGCAATAATTAACTTTTTAATTATTCAATTTTGAAGCAAAGTCGTTTTCGATGGTAATCTTTCTTAATTATCCCTGAGAAAAAAAATAGCTTTTATCTTTAAACAATCGATATAAAAGTTTAGTTTATATTTTTTTATATTTATTCCTGATATGTTTTCTAGCCATTGCTGATTGTTTTTTGTCCTTTCATATGTGTTCTCTAATGCGATGAGAATGCCTGCATGGGTTTAACTGCATTCGTTTTCTTTATCACGCCAGAATGGTGGGAATCATGGATTTCCACGTATTAATGTTTCATATCTATTTTCTATGAAATGCCTAGACTTCTTCGAAAATATGTTTGACTGGCTTAAAGTTGCATTCCCCGCAGTTTTGAAATAAAGAATATTCATGCTCCTCGACTGGCAGGTGACTAATACTAAAGAAGTCTACGCTGCAACTTAACCTATAGCTATAAAGAAAGTATAATCGCCCCTCACAAGCGCATTAATGTGAAAGTGAACGCAATAACCTAGCTATGCATATATATGGTAACTCTACTTTATGGATTTAAGCGCAGTACTAGATTGGCGGCAAGGTCTCATCATTTTACATTTGAAATGGCTTGATGTAAACGTACGTTCTCTGTTAAGAGATTCTGCTCTAGCATTTCTCGCTTGTTGAACTTTCGCCCAACTTCTTGTTTCAGAGTGAAATTTGATGTTCAAAAATTTAAATACAATATCAAATGTTATCTTCTTATTTTAAATTTCTGTTTATCTGTTGTTCTCAATCTTAATCGTGACCTTTTTTTCTCATATTCTATAAAATTCAATAACAACTTGCGACCTATCAGCTTTATTGCCTTGCTTTGGATGAGATGATTAAATAAATCTGTGTTGGGGACGCTGATGCAATTTATCGCATCAACAGCAGTCAATCTATCCCCAGGTGCGAGTAATTAAAAATATATAAAGAGCATCCTGGGTACACAGATTACCTGTGTTATGATATAGATCTGTGCGAATCGACCGTGTTTGTCTTTTACAGACATATTATCTGTACACCATATTATAGCAGAAGCCACCTGATCGCGTGCAAAAATAGATATATCGGGGTTTTCAGCGTTACAAGCGGAACAACTTGAGATATCAAGTTATTGACCTCTCAGCAAATTGTCATATTCCGGGTTTCAGTAAACAGTCCGATGTCATTAAAAGCAACTGGAATACCAGCAGTAAGTAGTGGGTAGTTGGGGAGTCCATGTCGTCTGTGAAGTCGTCGCCTTTGACGTTTTCTTCTTCAAGTTGCGTGCCGTTTGCCGTATTGCGTTTTTGAAGACAGCGTTTTTTTTAATTATTTCTTCCCATGCTTTCCCTCCTTTGCCTGTTACCATGTAGTGGTTAGCCATTAACAAGGATGATATTTTTTAATTGATCAGAATTATATATATATATATATATATATATATGTGTGTATATATATATATATATATATATATATATATATATATATATATATATATATATATATATATATATATAGTTAAGTCATACATTTTAGATGCATCAAGGGTGGTCTTCAGTGATGCACTGTTCTCATCGCCGATTTCGGGTTTCGCATCATATCGACTCCAACAGCATATATATATGTATATATATATATGGATATATGCGGTCTGCTGACCTGACATTGAACACTTATATTGAATCAATAGTTTCATCTACCGCAAGGAAAGTTTGTTCTCTATGTCGCGCCAGAAACTTTTCCCGCCCGGGTCCATCCATCAAATTTATAAAATAACCATTCGACCATCCATGGAATATTACTGTCATATATGGTCTGTAACCACCGCTGTTCTTAGGTTTTCTCGACAAAATCCAGAGACAGATATGCAATGCGGTTGGCACTGATCTGACATCTCGTTTACAGTCGCTCCCTCACAGATCCGCTGTCGCCACCCTCTGTCTTTTCTACAAATACGTTCACTGTAACTAATCCGACGGGATCTTTTCCTTAATCCCCAAACTGCAGGAATTTAAACGTTCCACTAGGTCGGTATCTCAGTCCCAAACTTTCACTGTCGAAACGGTTAAATCTGGCCGTCTCTTCTACTTCAATAACTTCTTGTCTCGTACTTCCCGTCTGTTGAACTCCCTTCCTCTTACTTGCTTCCCTCATAGCTATAATCTCCTACTGTTCCAATGCAATGTCAATTGATATCGGCAGATGATGCTTGATCTATTCCCCGTCCTTCTCTTCATCCTCTCAGTTTTCACGCCTCTTTAAACTTGCTCCCACTTTGTGTATTTGTGCAACCCCTTGCATGCTAGTGGCACTCACGCCTTGCTTGTGGTTAATATATATATATATATATATATATATATATATATATATATATATATATATATATATATATATATATATATATATGATGAAATGGAGTAAGTTCGACAATTATTTTAATATATTTTCTGTTTAGACGTCGTTTTTATAGATACAAATATTTAAGTAAATTATCTGCATATAACAAGCAGTATTAACAGCATTTACCCGCTTGAAAGTTCGAGAAATTTCATTCAAAATGTGTAACTTTTTACAGAAATCGAATGTGTATAATACAAGGAACCATCATATATCTTTCCGTGAAAAACCATTTCGCTACAGGCCAGGAAATTTTGATAAAACTGTTTCATACAGTCAATGCATTTATATAAATAGCGGTATGTTTAAAAAAAATAACGTATAAACAGGAAATATATTAAAATATTTGTAGGATTTCTTCCATTCTATCATATATGATGTTATTTCTGTACGTTAATATATCTTCCAGTAGATATGGGCATTCGAGAGAAATCATAGGCAATTTGTAGTTTAAAAAATTTAATAGGGCCGTGCTAAGTAGACGCTTCCTCTTTAGTTAAATGGTATAGCACGTAAACATATTTTATAGTGTCATGTAGGATACAGGTTCTATTCCTGTCAGAGGACGCATATTTTCTATGAAATTTCTCGGATATTAAGCCCGGTAAAAGTTGTTAATACTGATTAATATAAACAGAGCATTTACTTAAAAAATTATATATATAAACATACTGTATAAAGGATAATATTAATATATATATATATATATTAATATTATCCTTCATACAGTATATATATATATATATATATATATATATATATATATATATATATATATATATATATATATATATATATGTATATATTCACTATCAGTTTTCATTCATATGTAAAGATTATCTATATACGTATAAATGTACTATATACGATATGGAATGCTTTCTCTCTCTCTCTCTCTCTCTATATATATATATATATATATATATATATATATATATATATCTAAGCAGATCCTCAAGGAGCCAGCCTTCCCTGACGATGCGCTTAGCTGAAACCTTGGTAGGTTTGTCTGGCTCTCTAGGTTTAACTAACTAACTAACTAACTAACTATCTATCTATCTATCTATCTATCTATCTATCTATCTATCTATCTATCTATCTATACATATATATATATATATATATATATATATGTATATATATATATATATATATATATATATATATATATACAGAGATAGATAGATAGATAGATAGATAGATGTGCAAGATGTGTCAATCTATATTCATAATTTTATGTTTTATTTTTAACCTGCTATTTCTAAAGAATCCAGAACTCTTACACTAAGCAATTTAAAAAATAAATATTTATTATGTATTTATTTGTTTAGTCGACACCTAATTCTGAATTTAAGCATGTCAATACAGTCAGCGTCTAGAAAATACGCATTTAGTTGCCAATGCACGGCTCTCATATATTTCTTTTTACCATTAAAATGTTCCATTAGCATTAAAATAACCCATCGCCATCAAGTCTTTTCTCCTGGGCTTGCAGTCTACATTATGCCCCTAACGGTTTTCTTTATAAATATTTAAATCACACAATCTTTGGCTGTTTTGTGCCCATGAATTTTTATCTAAAATCCATTAGCGTAAACTGATGACCTTTTCTTGGGCTCAACGCATAATTTTTAGTGTTAATTATTCCACGTTTTTGAATTAATATCACTAAGGCCATTAAGAGGTGTTGCAACCTTTTACCTGCGTTCTTTTTATCCATATCACTTAAGATTAAACTATATATGAATACCAAGAATATATAACCAATTTTGTATAACATTTTGTTTAAGTGTAGAAAAATTGAAAGAGAAAGATTCCATATTATTAAAGGGAATGATTCCGGATACGAAGACTGAGATAACTGGAAAATATTTATAGGTGTCTTCGAATCTAGAATTCGAATTTACCGTTTTTTAAAGCAGGAATACAAGCAACCAGAAAGCTCTAGTTCACAGTTTGATAAAAATGTCTTTATATATATATATATATATATATATATATATATATATATATAAAATAAAAAAAATATTATAATATATATATATATATATATTTTATAATATGTTTTTAAAAAATATTGTTCCTTCGCTACATAAGAGTTCTCATGTTTCAAAAGCGAGAGCCGAGACCCTCAATATAATTTATGAAATTAAGTTGAATTAAGATGTCTGGTCTCGCTTCATCGTCAAGCGAGAATTTGTGAATAAGCTATCTTGTGATTTTGGCGTGTTTATAAGTATGGTCTCTTGCCACATTAGTTACTATGGAAACGGCTAGGGTCGGCCATATTGGTTAGGTGGTCGATGAGTTAAGAGTTATTTTTTATCTACAGACCAGTCCCCTTCGGAAAGTTTATGCCAGGTTATGGTGGGATCCCTATTTCAAATCTGATAGTAGCGGTCGCCGTCTAGTTGGTCTAAAGGCATTTTATAGCCTTGCGGAAGGTCGGTAAGTGTCGAGAGGATTCTGTTTCAATATTATCTGTCTATTAATCTCTTTATTTATTTGTTTATTCAAATGGATATTGCTTATACAAACGTGATGAAATGGATTACAATTTGTTTTTTTGACGACTCCACAAAGGGTTTTTCTATTTAATGATTGGGCTGAGCTTTTAAGGCTTTTATTAAATTATAGAATTTATTTGTTGTTGGTGGGTTTTTTTTGGGGGGGTTGTTAAATATTTAATGCGAAAATTTGTTGATGTCGGCAAAAAACCATTAACTCCTGCCTATGGTTTAATAACTTTTCATTACTTAGAAACTTAATGATGTGTTGTTTTTCATGTAGGCATAAAGGGCAATAGTCATCCCAGGTTTTACAAGTTCTTGTTCTATTTATTATTTTCCATTTTACTTTCGGTGTTTTATTCGTTTCTTTTAAATGCCAGTAGTATTGGGATAGAGATGTCTGATTTCTATTTTGGATATTGTTGAAGGAGCTCTTGTGTTGTCTCCATCTAATTTTAAATTTATTCCTCTTTGACCCAATGTATATCCTGTCAGTATAAGGACTCTCAATGGATGAGATAGTGCATTGGTATACCACGGATTTAGTGAGGCATTTGTTTTCTAACGGGCAGCCATTAGGGTTTCTACAATCATAATTTTTCATTATTTTTGTCTAATTGCAGTTTATGAGTTTTATTGACACTGTTTTGGCATGCGTGTTTTTCTAGGATTTTCTTATTATGTTTTTTATGATTCTTTCTAGATTTTCAGTGCAGCTGTAACTTAATTTTAAGGTGTTTTTATTAAAGATCTCGCTAAGTTTGCTATTAGTGGGAAAGTGTTTTCCAATTAAAGCTAGGAACTTATGCCCAAGTTTAGTACTGACCATTTGGTTGAACGGAGGGGTATACCATATGATCTTTCATTTCCTGTTTTTCTTACAATTGGTGCTATTGTTTCTATAGCTTATGTAAGCGCTTTTGTATCCGCTATTTTGCAGGGCTCTGTTATAAAAATTACTGTGTTGTCGGAATATTTCCTTATTTGCGGAGTTCATGCTTATTCTTTTCTCTATTGATGTGGGTATATGCTTAATTATAGATGGAGGGAGGTTTGACTTAGGGTGTACATTCAAGGGGTTAGTGTTAGGTTTTCTGTAGGGTGTGTAATTTTTGTTTATTAAGTTTAGAGTTACGTCGAGGAAGCTTACCCTTTTTAATTTAGTGTTTACTATAGTTTTTAGATCTAGTTTTGCGAATTCACTATAAATTATCTTTCTAATTTGATCTTTTTTTAAATTTGTGGAGCCCCTCACTACCATGAGCCCGTCATCTCTGTATAGCCCGATATATATATATATATATATATATATATATATATATATATATATGGTGACCCAAAACTTTTTAGCAACCCAATAAAACCAAGAGTGATGGAAGAAAAATATTTAATTCATAGTAATTGAAACCTTAAAACATGCCATTTAAGAAACAATGATGGAATTTTCATTTTTTGAAAATGACGTCCTGTAGATGGCGTCCTCCTGTACCAATGCATTTTTGAAATCTGCTGTTGAGATTCCTCATTGACTGCTGCAACATCTCAGCTCGGATATTGTGAATTTCATTCTCGTTACTAAAATGGCGAAATGTTTACTTGCTCAAGGTCAAAGTACTAATTTAATATGATTATTACTATACAAGTAAGTCATTCATTATGTGTCACCACTATGATACGATTTATTCGTAGACACCACCAAGCAAACTATTTCGTCCCATCGATTCAGCTTATAAATATTCTCCTATGAATACTGAGTTTCAAGCAATATATTAATTTCTGTAACAACAGTGACATGTTGGGAACAGCTTTCTAGAATAAATATCAATATAGTTCTTAAACACAAGAGGTTCTAAAAAAGCAAATTGAAGGGTACGTTATAAATTTGGTAAATCCTCGCAACCGGACTGCTGCAGTCATATTTTGTTGGTTCCGCTGTTTGTCAGGCAATATGTTTGTACAGAAAAATAAATACACCTTGTTTGGCTAAATGCATCAAGTATAGAGTGATCCCTGTGAGTCACGTCTTCCAATATTTTCCCACTTGAAAACACATCTTATTGTAAATACTTGAAAATAGAGGCTGAAATTATAAGCTCCTATCTCATATTCATCTTTTGATGTTCAACATAAATGTCTTCCGTTTGGGCTGCTGTGTGAGGCGTTGCGTTGTCATAATGCAAGATGACTCCTTCTGACTGATGACCCCTGCGTTTGTCCCAACAGATATGCTCAAAGTCCTTGCAACGTCATCCACTGTCACCCTGTCAAACTGACTGAGGTCATTGACTGATTCGATCACCTCAGGAGACCTCGCTTCTGTAGGCCTCCCAGGCCTGTCTTCATCCTCAACACTGCCCCGCCCTTCCTTAAACAATTTAGCCCATTTTTTGGCTGAAACACGTGGCACCATACACAGTTGACATTCTCCTATGAATTTCAACTTGTTTGCACCCTTCAGCAACCAAAAACTTGATAACTGACCGCTGTTCAATCCTGGAGCATGCTTTTTGGTCGGCCATCCTTGTTAATCGTCAAAACTCTCAAAGTTCTTTTTTAATCTGCAAAAGAAATTAAATCTATGTGAAAAAGAAGTAAAACAAAAATAAAATAAAAAAGAGTAAGCTTCTATATGTATTAGAAGTCCTTATACCGAAAGATTCACCTTATTTATTGAATGACCCTCGTATATAAATATATATATATATATGGGGGGGGGGCATGCGTGTGTGTGTGTGTGAAGATGAGAGACAAGAGGGGTTAGAAAGTTCGTTTTCCCACCATGAATCCTGTTTTGGAAACTCACCCGAGATTTATTAAGGAGGAGAATTTTTCATGTCTGTTGAAGCAATCCAGTCATGCAACATCGTTGGAAAATGTGGGTTTAGCTAATCTTTGTGAGTGAAATTCGATATGTGTAACTGTTACAAGTTACCCTAAACGAGGGATTGAGAGAATTGGCCACGTCTAAAACTTTTGATTACGCCAGTTTATGCGTTTTATCTAAACGAGGAAAAAAAGAGTGTGAAAGAGAAAGAGAGTAGCGGATTTATGCGTTTTAGCTAAAAGAAAAAAAATAGATTGATTGAGGGAGAGAGAGACGGATTTCAAGTGTGATATTTTGAGAGAGACTGATGTCTGATTTAAATTGTTCGGCAGTGAGAGGAACAAATGAAAATGAAAAGGAACGAAATGGTGTGAATTACGGTGGGTGCTGGGCATTTCCTATATCAAGACTTTAAGCTTAGTCAACGTCCGTTTTGCAACACACTATTGTACGATGTTGTATTGAAAAATGACTTGTTCCGATTTGCCAAAAGCGGCCATTTTTCTTGTATAGCCGCATTGATATTGGTGAATTGGTCGGAATAATTATTTGCAGTTATTTTCTCGGTCATTTTATCAATGATAATCACGCACGAAATTAAGCAATGATCTGATAGCGATTAAAATTAATCGATCAAACATGTATATATACAGAGTAAGATTGGTAAATTGCCAGGATTTCATATTTTTAAAATTGGCGCCATTTTATATTTTTAATTTCGCGCATGCGCGATGTTTGTTTGTGATTTTGTCGACTACGCAGTATAGTAGTCTCAGTAAGGCCCCCGCCTTTAACGAAAAGAGCACCATGATGCAATTCACTCCGCTAGAAATTTTAAAGCGGCATGCTACACTGCTTGACATTCGCACTGGAAGTTTCATTAAGAACATTTAAATGTTTGTGTGTCAATCTGAGGACAGTACAGACGATTCAGATAGGCGTGGATTCGTTTAATAGTGATTACGAAGATGTTTGAGGTGATCACTAGTGATGACGACGTTATACATCCATTCTTCTTCCAACAGGGCCTCAGCCTCAGCACGGAGGCCTACATCAAATGCCTTGGGAAGGTAGCGCTGTCCTGGGTCATGGGAGTGGCTGCTGGAAGTCACTATATCTGGCAACAGGACTCTGCATCATGCCACACAATGAGAAGAACCCGATCATGTATGTCAGACAATTTCTGCAGCAGTATCACACCTTTCATCTGGCCACCTAACTCCCCAGAGTGCAACTCCCTTGATTAGTATGTGTGGGGCGCAGTTGGTTGATAGAACAAGGAAACTCCTTATAACACCACAGATGAACTGAAAACAGGGATTATGGCAATAGTCACCAACTTAAACAAAGAGACCGTCCAGAAGATTATCAAGTCTTTTGGAGGCTGTTGTTGGAATCAGTGGAGATTTTATTGAATACATTTACTCTTTAGTATTTCAAGATATCTTTGTGAAATTTGGTAACTATATCTTTTAAAGTGAGACGTCAGTGCTATTTTAATTTTTGCGTTATTTCTACCACAATTTATGCAGTGTACTCTTTTCACCCATAAAAGCGATCAATGAAGTCACGATACCTGACCTGGGTTGACCTTTTGAATTATACTCGTTCTCATATATAAGGATAGACCATTAGTGCTATAGTTTGACAGCGTTAATAACTTTAATGTGAAATCTAGTCATATATGAAAGTATCATTAGAATGAGTGCATTGTCAAGGAAGATTATTTTTTTTATAAAATAAATAATTCTTTTCATAATGATGGTAAGCTTTGTTTGATGAAACTAAGAAAAAATAATCATAAGAGATGAAATGTGTTATATAATTATTCCACGCAAATTGTAAGATGTTATTTAATGTTATACAAATATTCATTTGAAAGTTTTGTCTTTGTAATCAGTCGATGCAATCTGTGTTTTCTACCAGTTTTCAAATTCTTTATTTCATATTTAAAACATCAATATCCAATAATTTCTCTTTTCTAGCTCTCAATATCGGAAGGTACTGTTGTTAAAGCGAGACTACACGTGGTTATAATCTCTAATCGGCGTAATCGCTCTTCTCAGGATATTTTGTGTTTCATATATGAAATTTCATGTGTTGATGTCAAGGTTTAGTTTTAGTAAAAATAAGAGATGAATATCAATATTTGAAGGCATAAACTGTAGCTGAAGCCATAAAATAGCATACTAAACCTTTCTGCATTAAATATCCATGCAATCGATATGCTCTAAACAAAATCAACGAATGCAAACCAAAATTTGAACAGTCAAAATTCTAAGAAATCAGTGCTCAAAATATTGATTCTTGTCCGATATCCCCAGTCCCGAGGCCATCCGTCAATTCCTGTTTGCTCAATTTACTTTAGTTTGATCAAAATCAAATCCATCCATAAGGGAGAGAACTCGCTCAACTTGTGAACTTACCAGAGATAAACTAACAACGTTTTGCGTTAAGCGCCCAATTCTATAAAGCCGCTTTCTGTGTGTTTCAAAGGAAAGCAGATCAGCTGGTTATGTTATTGGATATGCGGTTCACTTTGTAAAGCCACTTAGAGTTATCTTATCTGTAAATAACATCAAATCGTCCCAAGGGATCAGGCCAGTTTATGTTCCTTTTAGAATTGCCTTCGGCCTAGCGGGCAATCGTACTTTTTCGGTGCAAAGATTAACAACTGGCCGAGAAGAAGTCACATAATGGAGAGAAAACCAATTGAGAGTGAATTATGTTTATATCCTTACTGCTTTTAAAAGCTCCTCAAGAAAGCAATATGATACAAACAAAGTGCAATGGGGTCTTCTCTGGCTGATGTTCATGGATAACTTTAATAATACATTCGTCATAGAATATATATCTTTTGTTTTATATCGGTTCAGTTTATTTTATTGTGCTATTCTAGTCATATTTCTAAATGAAAATTACTGTTTTTTTTTTATTAAAAATATTAATTCAATTATTTCTTTCTAGAAACTGAATTTTATTTTCTATAAATATAAACAATAAATTATATACAGTATTTACATTAGTCGGACTATTGTGCTCATCTTTGTCGCCATATTTGTCACAACGTTTCGGCCGTTGTACGCTCCGGCCTTCTTCAGGTGGTTGGAATTTCGAACTGAACCCTTTATTTCGATCCCTGGGGTAGACTGGTCTAGTTCCACGTGCCATGTTTGATGGATGTCAGTTATCAGTTATCTCCTGCTAATTTTCCCTCTGAAAGTTCTCCACTGCCTTAACTGGGTATTGAACTCACACACTTTGGGTCTGTCACTGGATCTAACCAACGCCTTTATCCACTGTGCCATGTGTCCTTGAAGAAGGCCGGAGCGTACAACGGCCGAAACGTTGTGACATATATGGCGACAAAGATGAGGACAATAGTCCGACTAATGTAAATACTGTACATAATACCTCATCTCAGAAATATAGACAGACAATAAATTATATATTATTTAACATTTTTCTGACAGTGAAAATCCTATCAAAAATTTATATTTTAGCAGAAAAATATAATTAGTAATTTAGTCGGAAATATTTCGATTTAACATATTACATGATTGAATGAAGTAATGGACAGCGGCTTGGATTGAGGAATCGGAGAGCCGGGTTTGAATTCCAGTCGAATCGATTGCATTCATTTACGAGCTAATAACCTTGGGAAAGGTATGAATACTATTCTTCTCTCCTGCCTCACAGCTATGGATAAATAGCAGGACAGACGTGGTTCTATAGCCTTGAATGACAACTGGTTTAACACAGAAAGAAATGACAACCTACTGCGGGGAAAAATCTGCCTCGCTAGTCATCTATCGAAAGATACATCATCGGCTAAGCGTGTATCACTCATGGCGCATAACTGACTGACCATAGATTTATGACTCGACATGAATACATATATTTAGATTTATTGAAGTAAGAATCGCTTCACCACTGCTATTCGAAATTATAATCTTTTTCAATTATAATAATAATCTTATAATAGAATAAAATACGCGAAAAAAATAAAATTAAACCCAAACTGTGTTGAGCTTTCCTCCCAATATGTTGAGGACATATATTAGTATTTTTTATGATAGACTGTCAATTTGTTATAATTACCTCGGATATGATATGGGTTAAATATCCAGAATGCAACATTAAAACTTATTAGGAAATCTGCATAATTTACATGTTCCCTGATATTATTATTATTATTATTTTTATTTCCTTTGATATCTGGCGTTTACACATTTCTTTCCGGGTCCCGCCCAGGGACCTAAGGTTAGAAATGGCATCATGACACTTTCCACTGCAAAAAAAAAAATAATAATAATAATTACATAGATAAAGCCCTTCGTAAAGTGTGGGCTGTACTTGTCAGAACAATTTTTTGTATCTCTTTGAGGCATGGACTTCCAGGGATCCCTTCAATTAGTCTACTGGAATCTTTTCCAACCAGTCCAAGGGCTCCAACTACAACAGGAATTGTTGATGTTCTCATGTGCCACATTTTTGAGATTTCGATTTCAAGGTCCTTGTATTTTGACAGTTTTTCGAATATCTTCAAAGACACATTGCAGTCTGCAGGGACTGCCATATCAATAAGGAGGCACTTATTTTGTTTGTGGTCTTTAATAGCAATGTCTGGGCGGTTGGCTTTGATTGTTCTGTCAGTGTATATTGTGTAGTCCCATAGAATTGTAACAGGTCCTATCTCCGTAACCGGGTCAGGGTGGTGTTCGTACCAATTCTTTCCAGTTTGTGTTATTATTATTATTATTATTATTATTATTATTATTATTTTGATATTTACTATGGTCATACTACGTACCAGTTCTGCGGGAAGATCTAAGGCATGGTGTGGTGGGTTGTTATGACAACATTTCAGTGTTTGTTTTTTCTAATTCCTATAAAATCACTAGCGTTACATTGACAAAGTTCTTCTTACTGTGTTGTCTGTAATTATCCAGATAACTTTTTTTGTATTTCGCGTAATCTTGGATTTCAAGGAATTTTTTCAGTGTGTTGTTGTGTTCGGTTTTATCATTACAAGAGCACCAACTATTACTTGTATTATTCTTTTTCTCAATTTCATTTTTTTTTCTAATTCAATTTCCAGATCTTTATACTTCGATAGATTTTCAAATACCTTGGTTGCTATGTTATAATCCACTGGGTAAACCCTATCATTTTAGCAGGATTTTTTTTTCTTTTCGGTTTTTAACAATTAGGTGCGGCTTATTTCCTTCTATCTTCCTGTCTCTAAAGATAGTATAATCACATAGAATTCTAAAGGCTTCTGTTTCTGCAACCAGTGCTGTTTAATATTCGTACCAATGTTTGTTAACATCATTTCCAAAGTCTTTGTCCAATGTAAGTAGTTTTATATTCATTTGGCGCAAGGACAGAGCATCCTGAGATTGGATGTTTAGTTTCGAGATATTTGTCACAAAACCTGCATTTTGGATCTACACTATTATGTATGATATTTGCCTGAAAGTTTCCAATGAAAAGACTCTGGTCTTGCGCTGCAAGGATAATGCGTTCCGTTTCAGCCTTTAATCCAGATACTCGTAAACTATCGATGAGCGTTTACGTTACCATCATCGGCTTTATAATCACGTTCTGGATATTGGCCATGCAGAGGTCTGACTTGCCAGCCTCGTTTCATCTTTTTAAGAGCTTTATACATGGCGTTCGTTTAAATGTAATTTTTACTGCAACAGTTGGTCGTTGCGTTTCGTTTTGGCTTTCTATAGAATCTCGTACATGTAAATCTCCTTTTTTCAGGATTGAATATTTTTTTCTCTTTTTGGATTGGTTGAATAATTGTATCATACTCTCCTTTGTTGTTTCAAAGTATGCTTTCATTCCGATTTTTGCAGTTTCTAGAGTTCAATTTGGATTAGACGTCGGCTTCCTAAAACTGATGGCGTATAGAGTTCAATTTGATTCGGGTAGCGCTTGCTCATTATTGTTGTTTTTATTATTATTATTATTATTATTATTATTATTATTATTATTATTATTTCCTTGGATTTTTTTTATGTACATTTCCTTCCCGGTTCCGTTCAGAGACCAAAGGTCAGAAATTGATACATGATAATTTTTTCTAACCTCCCCCCGCCCAGAAAATCACGCCTAATTTGCATTATTAAAGCCTGTCGTAGTCTGCGATCTGTTCTTGCGAGTACAGTTTTTATTTTTATCATTATTATTATTATTATTATTATTATTATTATTATTATTTGCATTTACTTTGATTTCTGGCGTTTACACATTTCTTTCCGGATCCCGCCCAGGGACCTAAGGTTAGAAATGGCATCTTGATACATTCCACTGGCAAAAAAATAAAATAAAATAAAATATATAGATAAAGCCCTTCGTAAAGTGTGGGCTGTACTTGTGAGAACAATATTTTGTATTTATTTGAGGCATGGACTTCCAGGAATCCCTTCAATTAGTCTACTGTAATCTTTTACAACCATTCCTAGGGCTCAATATACAACAGAGATTATTGATGTTCTCATGTGCCACATTTTTTAGATTTCTATTTCAAGCTCCCTGCATTTTGACAGCTTCAAAGATACATTGCAGTCTTCAGGGACTGCCATATCAATAAGAAGGCACTTATTTTGTTTGTGATCTTTAAAAGCAATATCCGGGCGGTTGGCTTTGATTGTTCTGTCAGTGTGTATTGTGTAGTCCCATAGAATTGTAACAGGTCCTATCTGCGTAACTGGGTTATTATTATTATTATTATTATTATTATTATTATTATTATTATTATTATTATTTGCATTTACTTTGATTTCTGGCGTTTACACATTTCTTTCCGGATCCCGCCCAGGGACCTAAGGTTAGAAATGGCATCTTGATACATTCCACTGGCAAAAAAATAAAATAAAATAAAATATATAGATAAAGCCCTTCGTAAAGTGTGGGCTGTACTTGTGAGAACAATATTTTGTATTTATTTGAGGCATGGACTTCCAGGAATCCCTTCAATTAGTCTACTGTAATCTTTTACAACCATTCCTAGGGCTCAATATACAACAGAGATTATTGATGTTCTCATGTGCCACATTTTTTAGATTTCTATTTCAAGCTCCCTGCATTTTGACAGCTTCAAAGATACATTGCAGTCTTCAGGGACTGCCATATCAATAAGAAGGCACTTATTTTGTTTGTGATCTTTAAAAGCAATATCCGGGCGGTTGGCTTTGATTGTTCTGTCAGTGTGTATTGTGTAGTCCCATAGAATTGTAACAGGTCCTATCTGCGTAACTGGGTTATTATTATTATTATTATTATTATTATTATTATTATTATTATTATTATTATTATTATTATTATTATTATTTGCATTTACTTTGATTTCTGGCGTTTACACATTTCTTTCCGGATCCCGCCCAGGGACCTAAGGTTAGAAATGGCATCTTGATACATTCCACTGGCAAAAAAATAAAATAAAATAAAATATATAGATAAAGCCCTTCGTAAAGTGTGGGCTGTACTTGTGAGAACAATATTTTGTATTTATTTGAGGCATGGACTTCCAGGAATCCCTTCAATTAGTCTACTGTAATCTTTTACAACCATTCCTAGGGCTCAATATACAACAGAGATTATTGATGTTCTCATGTGCCACATTTTTTAGATTTCTATTTCAAGCTCCCTGCATTTTGACAGCTTCAAAGATACATTGCAGTCTTCAGGGACTGCCATATCAATAAGAAGGCACTTATTTTGTTTGTGATCTTTAAAAGCAATATCCGGGCGGTTGGCTTTGATTGTTCTGTCAGTGTGTATTGTGTAGTCCCATAGAATTGTAACAGGTCCTATCTGCGTAACTGGGTTATTATTATTATTATTATTATTATTATTATTATTATTATTATTATTATTATTATTATTATTATTATTATTATTATTATTATTATTATTATTATTATTATTATTATTATTAGATTGAATGGCGCTATTTAGGAGTAAATTTTCCTTCGATGATACGTGGTTTTCTGACTTCACTTTAGCGAGGAACAGAATTGGTCTACTGGGTTTGTTATATTCTAAGTTTATCCATGTTTGGCATAAAGCCACAATTACAGAGAATTCAGAATAGACACACTCATCAAAGACACTTGAATACTATATCATTATCCAAATCTTTCCATCTGTAACCGTTAATTTAAAAATCAAAGCAAATCTACTAATATGTGTGTTTTATATATAAATATCTAATGAACGGTCATTAGGCAAATAACAGTTAATCATTTTTAGTATAACCAATTATCCAGTACTTATTAGAAAGCTCGCTCAAGGTAGTAACCATATATGTTTTTTACACAACTTATGAAGTTATAGTTATCATGTAAAGGGTTTATATAATCTTTGTATTGATAATGCTCTCCTAAGTAGATAATCCGGTAATCACACAATAACACGGTGACACACATCGATGTAAACAGACAAAAATATGTGTTAATATTTAAAAATGCAGATGACAATGGAATATCAAATGAACGCGATAAGCAGGTCTCACGAAGGATTTATTTCCAAAGATAAACTACAGCAGATAAGGTTTCAGGATTAGAGTTCCTAAAGGTGCTAAATAAGTGAATTCCTATCACTTCATTTTAAACGTAATCACCAGATACATTCATAGAATAGGGAATGCCTTTTGGGGAGGAAATAATTATCCGTCGAATACGCGATCTTGTAAATGCAGTGATAATGAATAAATCAATATAATGGGATGATGATGATGATGATGATGATGATGATGATGATGATGTAGAAAAACTATATATGCCATTGAAATATTGATTTTATTTTCCCATAAACTAAAAATTGTTTTTAGTAATATTGCCATATTTATCTGATTTCATTTGTGCGCGTGAGGTTCTATTTTGGTAAGCAGTATTTCAAATGTTCATTTTCAAGGCGATCAAAGTTCAACATTTTCAGGAACGTCAATGTATATATATATATATATATATATATATATATATATATATATATATATATATATATATATATATATATATGTGTGTGTGTGTGTGTGTGTGTGTAATATTATATCATATTTTTATCATAAGTGATTATAATAAATGCATTTTGAAATCGCTACACAAAAGCTTTCATGTTTCAACAGTATGATTGTTCTTCTTCAGGCGATAGTAACTAACTGGTGATTAAATGATCTTTAAGGAACTTACCATTATAAAATCATTTAATCCCCAAATATTTACCATCTCCTGAAGAATCACAATCATAGTATTGAAACATGAAATCGTTCGTGTAGAGATATCAAAATTGTTTTTTGATAATCTTTTATAAAAATATAATAATAATATATGGATCTACTTGTTATTGAGCACTTTCTACAAAGTAAATGCTACGAACAGTTAATTTTTACTCCAGCTATTCTTTCTCTCATTTGGTTATATACATTAACAGACACACACAAACACAAATACACACAAACACACACACACACATATATATATATATATATATATATATATATATATATATATATATATATATATATATATATTTATATATATATATATATATATATATATATATAGAGAGAGAGAGAGAGAGAGAGAGAGAGAGAGACTACTATGCAAAAGGAATATATTTAAAATAATTGTTTCTTTTTTCCAAATAATCAACAAATCTTAATTAAACTATATATTCGTTAAGAATTTTTTTTTATCAAGCTCGAAGAAAAATATTAATCAAAAATTAAGATGGACAAAAATGAACCCATATATTTGAACTCTGTACTTTTGTTTTACATGGTTACGAGAGCAAATAATGTTTTGTGCACGTGTAAAATTAAAAATGATACGTGTTCATATTTTTTGTAAGCTGTGTATATTGCAGTCAAACAATATATGCTATTGTGTATGCAAAAGTGTTCAGTTAGATACTACATTAATATATATATATATATATATATATATATATATATATATATATATATATATATATATATATATATATATATATATATATATATATATATATCCAAAGTTCAAAAGAACTTCCTAAAGCTTAAAAGTGCACATTTGTGCCTATAAAAATGGATAAGGCTAAAAAAGCTATCGGAACGATATCGGTTGCACTACTTCACAGTGCAACAAATTATTTATAAATGGAATCCTTTTGGTACGACAGCATCACTGTCAAGAAATTGCCGTGCCCGAAAAATAACAGCAAAAGCAAGTACGCATCTAGTTCGGTAATTTCCACTTTGACATAGCAAATGTTACAATTAATATGCATACGTGTACAGTGCAACGAAATCTGAACAATGCCGATCTTCAAGTTAGAATGCCTAGAAAAAACCACTGCTTACAAAATATTACATGCATGCTAAACTCAACTATTCCAAACCTCATATTAATAAGCGAGAAATATTCTGGCAAAAGGTTTTATGGTAAGATTAGGTAAAACTATAGCGATTTGTGAGGAACATTAGGTGTATATCAGCCGAACTTCTAATACGGATTTTGGAGAGAAGAATTTGATACCAACCATAAACATGACAGTGACAGCATTATGATTTGAGTGTAATTTGCTGTAGCAGAAACAGGCAAAATAATACGCATTGACAGCACAATTGACTCTGCAAGTTACCAAGCAATACTGAACAAAATGTCTCGTCCTCAGTTCAAATGTTTGGTTTAGGTCTGGACTCTTACTTCCAACAGGATAAATTTCTCGAAGCAGCAACGCAAATCTACAAAAGAATTGGTTCTTAAAAAAGAAATTTCAATATTTGCAAGGAACCAGTCAAAATCCTGATTTGTGCCTAATTAAAAATCTGTAATTTAAGTGAAAGAAGACAGTGTATGAAAGGAACCGCGGTAAAATCCAGCAATTGTGGGGATTTTACCCAAGAAGAATGGTTAACAATCGGTACTGAAGCTGCAATAATCTTGTTAAAGATTATGGAAAAAGACTGGTTGATATTGTAACCACAAAAGAAGCAGTCACCAAATATTAAGTGCATGGGTTTCTTTGGCACATTTTAATTCATAATTAATATTTTTATTCCATCTTGATAAAAATTTTTGGAAGTGGTTATATATATATATATATATATATATATATATATAGAGAGAGAGAGAGATATACACTTGTTCCCGTAATACAAAACCCAACAGCCACTTCATGTAAAGGAATACTGATTGTAGTTCATGGAGATATGTAGGAAATAATAACGGTTAACACTAGACACATTGTATTGTTTGGAGACTTATTAACACCGACTTTCATGGACTTACCTCTTAAAAAGGACGATGTCTGTTATATAAAGTACCAGTTATTGCGGGGAAGTTGTCCGAAAAGAAACTTCCCCCTTACTAACGAAAGACAAATAGAATGGCAATGCCGGGTCATACCGGTTCTGGTCAGAACTGGTTGAACTAACAAATGCACAAAACTTTGGGATGATACTTGTAGAGTGGAAAATTATTAACCACCCACAAATCCTCGGGGACGTCTTTTTAACGTCAAAGACTAGCTCCAACTGTCTAGAACTCTCTCTCTTTTTCTCTCACTCTCTCTCTCTCTCTCTCTCTCTCTCGAATCTCCAGACCACTTATACTTGTGTCTCTATCTATCTCTCTTCAATGATGTAAGCTACCTCTTCTTCCTCTATCGCTCTCCATCCTCCCATGACTGTGGTATACTCTAAAGCATTTCCGACAATATAGACAAGGCTATCTCTCTCCATCCGTTTGCTCATATATCCTTGTGGCTTAAAGACTCTATAACTGAGCTTGCTGGCATGAAAACCATTAACGTTTCTATTTCTCAATACAAGCAAATAATTGACTTTCTAAAACGTTTCCCCAACAACCTGGGCGGTAAGGCGTCCCTTCTCGATCTCTTTCACCACCATCCCCGAGTCCTGTCTCGAAACGCAGCTCTGCCTTCTTGGCCACTCTAATCATGCTCTAGTGTCTGTCAACATCTTCTACTCCACCCCCAGCAAAGAAGTTTCTACCAACAGAACACCTTTCCTCTATCAACCTGCAGACTGGCACCCATTCCGGGATTTCCTTCGCGATGTCTCCTAGGATCCTTAAGCCCCTCGTTCAAGAATGCGCTTCCGAGGTCGCCTGGGTAAAAGCTGGAATCGAGACTTTCATCCCCACCCCCTAGGAAATATAAGGTTAAATTGCGCTCGTCTGCTTTGTTCTCTACTGCTTGCACAGTTGGCATTGCCCATAGGAATCACTTATTCCGCTTATATCGTAGTGATATGTCAGATCGCATCGGATGTCTCTCTGTCCCAGCCCGTATGGAGTGCAAGCGTGTCCTCAATGAAGCAAAGTAACGACTTGCTGATAGAATGAAACAACGTATTGCATCCCACAAATTCGGCTCCAAGGATTATTTGAGTCTCTGCAAGAGCACGTTTCTTAACAACAGCAAAACTTCATTACTTCCTTTGTTCAACCAATTTGAGATCCTGAAATCCTCTGCTGTTAATACTGCGTGCTTTGCTCGGACATTCTCTTCCAACACAACGCTCGACTCATCCTGTGTACACACATTCGATTTCCCCACCCCCAAGAACCGAGGCTCTATCGAGGGAGTTGCACATAACCCCGTCCTTGGTATTGGGTATGCTGTTAAAATTAGACTCCTACACTTACGCAAAGTCTTTGAAGCTTTAATCAACGCCGAAGTGGGTAAGCACCTTATATTCCATGATCTGCTCTTTAACAAACAATATGGTTTCCACTTTGCCCGTTCTACAGCTGATGGGTTCACGGCCATAACTAAAATTGTTTGCCATGCATTGCACAATAAGAGAGAAGCTCGTGCCGTGGCTCTAGATATCTCTAAAGCGTTTGATAGGGTCTAGCATGCCGGCCTTCGTAAACTTAAGGGATATGGAATTTCATGTCGATTATTTGATTTAATACGTTCATTCCTGTCAAATCGTGTAACGAAGGTCGCACTTAACGGATCATCCTCCAGTTCTTTTCCCTCGAACGCGGGTGTTCCCCAATGCTCTACCCTAGGAACTACTCTGTTACTTATCTTCATTAACGATCTCCCCGATGTCATCAGTTCCCAATTAGGCATCTATGCTGACGAAACTACTACTTACTCCTGCCTCAGTGGCAAGTATGGTATCGCTGAGAAAATTAACCTGGCCGTTAGTTTCGAAAAGGAATTCGAATCAGTTGTAGACTAGGGCAGGAATTGGCTGGTTAACTTTAATGCCTCTAAAAAACACTTGCTCTCTATTTCTCACCACAGATAACCGTCCCTGCTACACATTAGAATGTCTGATGCTGAACTCCACGAGAGCACTTTGCAACTGCTTTGTCTCACACTGTTCGCTGACCAGAGTTGGAACAAATATATTGAATCAATTACTTGATCCACCGCAAGGAAGGTTGGTTCCTTATGTCGCGCAAGAAAGTTTTTCTTGCCCGATTCCATCCTTCAAATCTGTAAATCAACCATTCGCACTTGCATGGAATACTGCTGCCATATAGGGCTGGTGCCCCCGCTGTTCGCCTAAAGGCCCTCAGCAAAATCCATAGACGTATATGCAATGTGATTGGTCCTGATCTGGTGTATCGTATGACAGTCGCTCTCTGACAGACGTGTCGTCGCTTCACTCTGTCTTTTCTACAAATACTTTCACCGGAACTGCTCCGATGAGCTTACTTTCGTTAGTTCCCAGACTGCAAGAATTTCAACATGCTACTGGGTTGGCATCACGGTCCCATCTTTTCACTTGTGAAACGGTTAAATGTGGCTGTCTCTTCTACTCTAATAGCTTCATGTCACGCACCTCTCGTCTGTGGAATTATCTTCCTATTACTTGTTTCTCTGATAGCTATAATCCCTAACTATTGAAACGTAATATAAATCGACATCTCCTGATTCTCTGATCTATTCCCTGTCCTTTTCTTCATCCTTTCCTCTATCATGCTTATTTACTCTCGCGTCCTATCCCTGTAACCCCTGCGTGCCAATGGCATCCCGACTTGCTCGGGGTGAAATTCTTAAAAAAAATATCAAGTCCAGAAAGTGAAGACTGAACAGCTCAAGCACAGATATGGCAGCATTTCTCAATTTCTCGTTCGACCTGAATCTATTAAAGATGAAGCCTCAGATTGAATCAGGTACTTAGCCTCTTAGGATATTTAGCTATGGATTGAAGGATGGTCTGAAAAGTCGCAATAGGCGCTCAAATTAAGTAGCCTCCTTGAGAGAACCATCATTCACTTTAACAAGCGGACATTCCACGTCTATTTTGTAATGGGGGAGTTTTATTAATTTGGCTTTGGAAGAACTGAACGTGGCCCTAGAATGATGAAAACATACTATTAGTTCAACGGGATGCTGTTGCCGTTGAAATGTACAACAAAATTTTGATAAGCGACGGAAATAATTTACTTCTCCCACTAATCTGATGGGTCGATGTTCTGAAGGGGATCAGCGCTCGGATGCATTCTTGAAATCAGGTCATAAAACCGTCACCTTCCATTCATTTAAGAAACATTTCTTTTTCAGGATGTGGTTACACAATTTAGTCAATGTTGCTTATGGCTCTGGGCTAATTTTCTGAGGAACACCAACCTGGATCTTATCAATATGAGTTTAGAAACATCCCATGCTGTGGTAGGGATAATACAAAGTTTGTTCTTCGTGAGAGAGGGAATAGACATATCTTATCGATAAGATAAGAGTGGAATATGCTGGGGGACATTTTTGATAGTAAGCTTTACTTCGATTGTAACACGCTGATAATCTACAATGACAACGTGTCAGCTGAAACAACGCCGCTTTATTTGTCTTCGAACGATGCATCTAAATAATTATACAAAATATAACAGATTTAATTTACCAAGGTTCTACTAAATAATCGTTAGATTAAACTTTGAACCGTTTTAACTAAAATGTTTCAACATATCTTGCTAAAATTCTTCGAGGATTTTATAACACTAGTGGATTCTACATTATTTACATTATTCGGACTATTGTCCGAATCTTTGTCGCCATATTTATTACAACGTTTCGGTCGTTGTACGCTCCGGCTTTCTTCAGGAGGTTGGAATGTCGAACTAAAACCTTTATGTCACTCACTGGGGTAGACTGTTCTAGTTCCACGTTAAATGGATGTCAGTTATCAGTTATCCCATAAGCGGGAATTGAACTCACACTGTTTGGGTCCTGTCACTTAATCTAACCAACGCCTTTATACAGTGTGCCATGTGTCCTTGAGGAGATCTGTGTATGAATTTCTGGGTATTATAAACCTATAAATCTAATGTCTATGCTTGGTCGGCTCACGAGATTTTTCTGGCTTAGCATATGTGCTGATTCCTTAAGGTCCTGTCACTTGATCTAACCAACGCCTTTATACAGTGTGCTATGTGTCCTTGAGGAGATCTGTATATGGTTTTCTGGGTATTATAAACCTATAAACCTAATGTCTATGCTTGGTCGGCTCACGAGATTTTTCTGGCTTAGCATATGTGCTGATTCCTTAAGTTTACGAATTTTCCAATGGTGTTGCTTGTCTATAATCTCAACCTGATCCCACAGAGTGCAGTGATCTCCCTTCTCTCTACATATGTGGTCAGCCACGCCTGATTTTTCTATTTGCCCTCGTGTTACAGCTTTCTGGTGTTCTTGAAGCCTCACCTTAAGGGGGCGGCCTGTCTCTCCTTTATATTTCTTTCCGCAGATGCTCGGGATAGCGTACACACAGTCATTAGTCATGTTCTCATTTATGGAGGGGGTCTTACTCGGCAGAGATATTTGCGAAGTGTTGTCAAGCTTTTGAAGGTTGTCCAGATGTTATATGGACCGCAGATCCTTTGTATTTCCTCTGACAACCCCATCACATAAGGCAGGCAAACTGTTTTCTGAGTGTTGTTGTCCTCCTCCTCTTCTTGTACCCGCCTATCCCAGTTTTGAGGGGTTGCTGCCATGTACCCAGGGTAGTTGTTACGATGTAGGGTACTACTTATACTGACCAATTATTTATCTCATGTCTCTGGGTCGCCACTTATGACTTTCGCTCGTTGTTGTAAGCAGCGGACGATCCCTTTCTTCAGTGAGCGAAATAAAGGGTTCAGTTCGACATTCCAACCACCTGAAGAAGGCCGGAGCGTATACCGGCCGAAACGTTGTAATAAATATGGCGACAAAGATGAAGATATTAGTTTGAATAATACAGGGTGACACAAACAAACGGGAACTATTTAAAAATCCGACAAAACCAAGAGTGATGGAAGAAAAATATTTAATTCATAGTAATTGAAATCTTAAAACATGGCATTTAAGAAACAATGATAGAATTGTCATCTTTTAAAATGACGTCCTGTAGATGGCGTCCTGCTGTACGAATGCACTCTTGAAATGCCGATATCAGCTTCACAAGTTGCCAAGTAATCGCATCAAATGATTTTACCAGTAACTCTTGTGGGATGGGAAAATAAATTCTTGTATTCGTCTTCAACTTATTCCAATGCCATGGTTTGGTAAAGTAGACATTTTCATTTAAATTAACTCTAAAGAAAAAACTCATACTGTGCTAAATCAGGACAGTCAGATAAAATAGTAAGTTACTTTTCACTCACCATATATATATATATATATATATATATATGTATGTGTGTGTGTGTGTGTGTGCATATATATATGTGTGTGTCTGTGTGTGTGTTTGTGTCTACTTAAACACCATGTCTACATAAACAATTTGTTACAAAAGAAGATATTTAAAAAATGATCATAATGATATACTATAAAAACGATACAAACTCATGAGAAAGCGACAAATTTGTGAGAGAGGAAGTACAAACATTAAACAAAAGAGTGAAAAAATAAAAACATACCAGCCCCATAAAAACAAAATAATCATTTGTAACCGAATTTCACAAGATAAGTTGTTTTAGACGATTGAACAATATGGGTACTAGGAAAAAGTAAGAGACACCTGATGAAAATGAGGCACATAGATTTTGGAATAACATTTCTGCAACGATGAAAGAATATAAAATCAATGCAGAATGTCTATAGGGGCCATAAGAATTGCTTATGTAAACAGCGAACGCAATAACTATATATCATCACAAATAATAATATGATGTATGTGATGTGGAAAATAGTAAACATGCAAGTCCATTCTCCTGATTATGTGCAGAATATTAATGTAATTAAAAGCTAATCTTCACGACTTTTGGAAGCGTTGGAATGCTAACAAGTAACTATCGACCAAAAACCTGCTTACGTTTGTTTGGAAGTTTATGACGGGTATTATAGTAGAGGATATTTAATAATTTTATCTTTGCGAATAAATCCCTCTTTTATACAAGTTTCATTAAATAGGAGCGACAAGAAAAGTAATCTGATCAGTCGTCTCTAATTAAACTAGAATAAAAAGGTGATCATTGATCAGATGCAGAATTATTAATGTAAATAACCGGCTTCCAACAAGCAAAATAATCGCATTACATTTTCGGTTTTCTTTAATGACAGATATATATATATATATATATATATATATATATATATATATATATATATATATATATATATATATATATATATATATGTGTGTGTGTGTGTGAAGAAATATAGTCTTAAAGTATGCTATATTTATGGGGTAAAGTGCTCAATATCAGAGATAGAGCGTGTGTAAATATAAAAGTGAACAGAGAAGTCAACGCGTAGAGGAACAGTGCTGTTATTTTTCTCGGCTATATAGCCGAGAAAAATAACAGCACTCGTGGCCTGACGATTGCATCTAGCATGAAACAGACTATCGCCTCTAAGTGTTGACTTCTATGTTCACTTTTATATATGTGTGTGTATGTGTATGTGTGTGTGTGTGTGTGTGTGTGTGTTAGTTCCACCCTACAGAAAAAATTTCATGATGGAATATTTGCTTTCGAGAGTCCTCTGTTTGCAAACGAAAAGATGTAAAAATAGCGTCTGAACGATCAGAATGTTATAGGAAACAGTTTTGACCCCACTTGTGATGTTTTTGTCGCATTTTGGTTGAGTAAAGCAATCAAATGTGCCAAGAAACCGTAACAGATTACCGAACAACTACGGAATTACATTAAATTTCTAGTAAACCATGGATAAATGAGTTAGTCAGCCTGTGTGCTGAGAAATCAATGCAGTCATTCAGAAAAATGAAAGCTAATGGGAAGAGAATATGTGTATCGCCAGTTTGATAAAATTCTGTCTGATATTTTAAAAGTTTCTCCGTTTTAATGAGCCATAAAGATGTTGAAAACTAGTATGGTTAACTTTTGAACTTTCGTCCTGGGTATGGCGATAAACTAGATAGCCCTCTGATCTGGAGATTTTCGCAACAGGCAAAAACCTCTTAATTGCTGTTCTTCTCAGGCCCATCATAATCCCGTTTCCCAGCTATTAACAAATATTTAGCCAACAAATCAATTTGCAAGTATAAAAATACATTTCTATAGTTGAAATATCGGCAATAAATTTTTATATTAAAATAATTATCCGCAATATATTTGTGTAATTAATATATATTTCAACTGAGCACTGTGTTAATGCAAAGCTCTTCAGTAAAATCAATTGGAGCACTCCAGTTGATTTTTAAATTTTTTTTTAAGCTTAACACCCCAAGCAAGACTGGAGGCCACTATCACGCAAGCGGGTAAAGAAGGGTTGGAGGAAGAGCAGATAGGAGTGGTAAAGGAGAGGATGTGGAGAAAGAGAAAGACAGTGGGTCGATCAAGGCAAAGGGGTTACAGAAGACTTGGAGCGAGAGCAGATAGGAATGAAGAATGAAAAGATGTGGAGAAGTGAAGTGGATAGATCAAGGCAACTGGAGATGTCGATTGACGCTACACTTAAACCGTTGGAGATTGCATTTGTCAGGGAAACAGTAATAGGGAAGGGAGTTCCATAGGCGAGATGTGCGAGACATGAAGCTATTGGAGTAGAAGAGACGTCTACATCTAACAGTTTCCACGGTGTAGGGGTGGGAGTGGGATGCCAGCCTCGTGGGGCGTTTAAATTCACGAGGTCTGGGGACAAGCGAAAGCAGCAATTACCGTGAAAGTACTTGTAAAAAAGGCAGAGCGATGCAACATTGACATTTGTTTGCATTCTTAAAAATAATACGCTAGATTTAGCTGTTTCTCTCTGTCAAATGAAGATAGCTCAATGGTAGAAACTCTGACTGATCGGTTGGATTTCGATCCGAGTTTAAATTATTCACATATCTATACGTACTGAGAAGCTGTGAGACAGCGAATCAGTACTGTTTGCGAATGACATATATATATATATATATATATATATATATATATATATATATATATATATATATATACTACCAGCAATATATTTTTAGAAAATAATTTACTAATGCTCCCAAGATAATTAAACTTCGTCAGTAAATGACCCATAAGAAGTGGATATCCCGCTAAGCAACCAATATTACGAGTAGTATGCAATATTTAAATGTTTTTGAAAGACACATATATATTAACAAAATGCATGTCGCCTGAATCTGGGAAATTTAATAAGGTCCCAAAATGTTCTTAATGTTAAATAAATCGCGACATCTGATTGGTTGTCTGAATATTCATTAGAACCAAATAACACTTTATACAACGTCGAACCTAGGGAAAATGAACGGAGTATAACGTTCAAAGTAATATAAAAGATTTTGCTAAAGAAGACAATAAAAACTTAATAATGGTCATCACAAAGACTTCTACCTTTAAGAGACAAATACTCGTCCGTCCAAGAAAACAAGTTTATATTCATAAATACGCGAAAATGTTATTTAAAATAGATATAATGTAAATATAAGTTGATTTTTTAAAAGAAAAAAAAAACTCTTTATATTCACTTGTCGTTCAATTAGCAAAATAGTTCTCTGTTCATCGTTAAAACCAATCAGCTCAATTAATTATTAAAATGAGATGTTGAAGCAAACCAAAGTGTTAGACTAGACACTGATATAAAATTAGCAGAAAGTCTGCCAGTAATTATACCAGAATCGTCAGATTTCGAGAATCGTAAGGTCAGCACGAAAATAATTAGATAACGTCAAGAAATGAGTTCAGTATGAAAGTGAAAAAGGAAAGAAAAGTAAAAAGTGAAAGATAGATATAAAGAGAGATGATACATCAATTATTTTGCTTTAATTCTGTACATTTGAAGATAATTCGTGGAAATTCTGAAGTACTTCTTGAAATGTGTATATCTTATTTATTAAGACAGAAACATACATTTGAAAAGAAAAGTAATAGATTCTGTTACGATATTAAAATTCATTTCTCCAGAAGAAATAGAAGAAGCGATACCAAAATCTATGCAAAGTACAGTGCTGTTTGATAAAAGTGATTCACCTGATTTTATTTTACTTGAATTTTCTTTCGCCTATTATTTTTTTGGGGGGTCAACCTAATTTTTAGTCTTACTAATATAAAGACACCTTCCCGACCACCTAGTAAAAAAGTTTACTCACCCTAAGGTAGTCTATTGATAATTATAATTTTGGATATCAGTGAGAGTAGGGAAAAACTTATTTCCTGCGACTAGTAATCAATAGAAACATAACCAAACAGCTTTAAATAAAGAATAATAGAGGTATAATTTATTTATAATAGGTAATATAGTTCGAAATATTTAATAATCTATGAGTCCTCCTTTATTTTGAATAACCTTTTCAACCCTTTGTGGCATTGACTTGATTACGTTCTGGCAAATCTCATCTCCAAGCATTGAATTCCATTCGGATATGAAATTCACAATCAAATCTTCTTTGTTGCTCAACTGCTTTCTCGAGAGCCTGTACTTTATAATGTTCCATATGTTTTCTATGGGGTTGAAGTCAGGAGATTGGGGCGGCCATAACATAACACTAATTAAAATTTAAGTTCTCATCAAAGTATTCCTTTATCAATTTTGATTTTGTGACAGGGAGCATTACCCTGCATAAAAATGAGCTTGCTGGGGTCGATTTGCACCCTTTCATCAGAAGGGAGCAGACAAGACTCTAAAATTCACTTGTACTGCTCGCTCCTGAGGGTCTTTTCAGTGTGTTTTAAGAAACCAGTTCCATGAAAAGAAAAGCATCCACAGAACATTATACTGAAGGGATGCTTGACAGTAGTTACTTCTAAATTCAAAGACATTTCAAAGCTTCTTCTTCGAATTTTAGATCGCTTTTCCTTTTGATTTAGCTCAACTTTCGTTTCATCGGAGAAGAGAACATTTAGTAAAAACAAATCAGGTGAATCACTTTTATCGAACAGCACTGTAGTTTGTAAAAAGGAATCCTTCGTTAGATACCAAGAGAACTATGCGGAACTGACATCTGATATGATTGTCTTCATTGATAAGACAGGAGACAACGGAAATCTGGTTCTACACATGGGTGCAGAGAATACTGTTGAATGATCGCCTAAACAACCAAGAAATACTAAAGAAAATGTTAAATAATAACACTTCTTGGAATCAGAAAGAGACATCTAAAATACATTGAATACTTAATGAGAAAGAATTGCTTAGAAATGTTTACGCTCGTAGAATATATCAAATTCAAAATTGACAGATGTGTCACTAAAACGATGGTAAATTAAAAGTTTGCTAAGAGATACGACAGATAAGAAAATGTGGGAGGCTATGATCAACAACGTCTTGAAGGGAGAAAGAAAAAGTAGAAGAAGAAGAATGAGAAGAAGAAGAAGAATATTCATGATTATTTTAAGAATTATTAGTATTACTATTAACACACTGAATCTTTCTCATCTGTAATCCTCGGCTGGTGAACCTATCCTCAAGTGTATGTATCGTTTACTTATCGGGAATATAATCAATATGAATTCAGAGGTAGTTATTTGAAAATTAAAACGAGAAAACAAAACATCCAGTTTCACAAATGTCAAGTTTAACTTTACGTTTATTTTCTATTTCGGTAGTTGAAATTTTTGCTTGCTATGAAAATATAAGTTATTCTTCTGTGAGAATCATATGATATGGACGTTCACGATTTTATAAGGAGTTGGCATTGAGTTGTATAATATTTTATACAACATAAACTATGATATTTAATATTATTTCATGAAGATGTAATGTCATGTCTGCCAATAGACACTCAAGGCATTCCACAATTTCGTATATACTATTGTCTGTGAATTACTTTAACATCTTGAAAAGTAAAATGAAATAGTTTCCAGTTGATCTCTCCAGGGTTTGAATTCAGTGCCATCATTCTTACGAACTGTAGGATAATGAAGATGGTAGACTGACTGCCATCCAAGATTAGAGAATCAAGACAACACTGTTATTGGGTTGTAACATAGTACATTTTTTCATAATTTATTTTAATACTGAATATTTATTAATAGTTCTAAGGTATCACACAACATTATATTCGGCTTCATTGATTAAGAGGGACAGGTGAAAGCAACGTGTGGCATACTGAATGGGTTTGAGCAAATGGATGACAGAACAGGGTCTGGGAGAATTAACAAAAAAGACAAAACTTATTAAGAGCTACAAGGGACAGGATATGATCGCCTCCGTCTTGAAAGGGTGTGGCACATATAGAAATGTTTCTTTATTGCGATCATTGCGTGTCGGGCACGTTCGTTGCGTTTGTGGACCCTACCCATTAACATGCGACAGTAATATGGGGCAGTTTCTCAGTTGTCTGGCGCGGTTCATTTTTCATCAACGGAAACAGGTCAGCTAGAACGCAGGGAAATTGTGTTCGAACATCTTGAAACAAGAGAACAATTAATGAAGTCATCTCTGTAGGCAGCGCAACTGTCTCGACCAGTTTTGACACTTAGATGAATAGCAAAGCGAAGTTGATGTTGGACATACTCATTCTAGTCTACTTGGCCTTATACCTGAAAGTCGAGTCCAATCGGAAATAACATTTCAATAATGTTAGACAACAGCTTCACAGGATGACCACAGTTTTTAAGGAGAAAAATAATACAACGACATCAGCACATCAGAAAAACGAATAAATATGTAAACGTAATATAAATATGAGAACATAATATTTAACCAATGGAAGAGAGGAGATTTTTCACAAATTTAAGGAAGTAGGCGGGACTTTAAACATGTTAAGTGGATTTTTTGCTGTTTCCTATTGCTGCTGCTTCTGCTTCTGCTGCCACCTTCAATTCCTTTTATGTGAACTGGCAGTTTCAGCTGCCTCGTTCTGATTGTAAGTGTCAGTTTCCTTGTACTTCTTGTTTTCCTCGCTGCTCACTTGTTCTTTCTATCGGGCTATTGGTATTCGTCGCAAGAAAATATATCTGTGTATTTTAGTGTCGTTTTATTCTGTAAAGAGATTATCGGGTATTATTATTCTGTAAAGAGATTATCAGGTATTATTATTATTCTGTAAAGAGATTACCCGTTATTATTATTCTGTAAAAAGATTACCCAATATTAATAACAATAGATATTAAGTTACATATTACAATCATAGCAGTTCAGTATTTATTTTCTTCTTTTTTTTCTAACGTTTTATTTTTGTATTTGCTTAGATTAGTCTCCGTAAAGTATATTTTATTTGTACGTATCTACAGATTTCAGTCGCATGATCCTTGCTTATTCAATATGTTGAAAACTAGTTTTGACAATTACTTATTGCTCGGATTGTTGTCCTCATCTTCAAAGATGTCGACTACATTCCGAACAATGTAAATATTGCAAATAATGACAATATTTCATGTCAAAAATATAGACAGATCCTGAAAAGTGATAATGCGTACAACGGCCGAAACGCAGTGAATATTGCAAAAAGATGAAGACAACAGTCCAAACAATTTAAATATTTTAAATAGCTACAATACCACATCCCAGAAATTTAGACAAAATCGGAGGAAGGCCGGAGTGTATATCGGTCAAAACGTCGCGTGTATAAAGATGAGGGCAAAATTTCGAAAAATGTAGTGTAAGAAATTACAATACCTCATCTCGGAAAAATAGAGAGATCTTGATGAAGGGTGGAGCGTACAATTGCTAAAATGTATTAAATATGGCAACAAAGATGAGGACAGCAGCTCAAACAGTGTAAATAGTGTTATTAATTACAATACCTTATCTCTGAAACATAGATATTTTTAGTAAATTAGGTAACCAACATTCTGACAGAGTTGGCAACCGTATTGTCGGATATATTAATTAGCCTGGTTGCAGCTTGTACTCCTCAAAAATCAGAAGTTAAAAAAATATACTCTGTATCCGTTTTGATAACATCACCCTTTACTAAATCACCTGGAATCGGTTTGGCTATAATACTAGCTCTAAACTTTACTCAGTCACCATAACTGTCTTCTAAATTCTTTTCGATTTCAACTTTCTGGAAGGTCCCAAAATCTAGCTCATCCCACATGCCATCCGTTGTTACATTCATAACTAATTATTACTCTGGTGAGTAAAGTTCCTCTCGATTTTTTTCCCACAGATTCATATTTATTCATTGTGATGTACACGATAAATTTGTGCTTCACTGTATGTTATCTATATTCATTATATGCTATGGTTTTTCTATGAATACAACAACTCGCATCTCTTATTACAAACATTTTTTCAGAGTTTCTTGATGTATTCAATTGTATTTTTATCTTTTATTTTTAGAGAGTTCCATTCAGTTATTATTAATGAATATTTTTCTCTTTCTGTGTTATATGTCCCTTTTGATCCATGATAATATTTAAACAAATGTAAAATACAAAAAAAAGAAATTTCATTACTTCTACACTTTTGGCTTCATTATAATAACCACATTGAAGACATAATTAATTCGAAAGATTCCTTATGCTTCTATGTGTTGTGTCCCTTTAGCAAGAAAAGTGATCATGGCTCTCCACTATTTTCTCTGATTTGTAACTGCTAATATATTTTGTATTTTTTTTATCACTCTTATTATGTTACTCAAGCTCATTAGGTAGTTTATGCGTTGTTTTTCTCTCTTCTTATCACCTTCAATATGACTTCTGAGTATCAAACTTTCGAAGTCCTTTTTCCTTAATATGTGCCCTAGGAATTTTAACGGTCTTTTAATT
The DNA here is from genome assembly GCA_964036315.1 of Acanthosepion esculentum. Taxonomy (NCBI): domain Eukaryota; kingdom Metazoa; phylum Mollusca; class Cephalopoda; order Sepiida; family Sepiidae; genus Acanthosepion; species Acanthosepion esculentum. The sequence goes on along the minus strand of OZ038505.1, from coordinate 87,993,081 downwards.
CATGGTTAATATAAGTGTCCTTTTTGTTTCTATTTTATTTGAAATTCGTAAATTTGCACATATTCGGTCCATGACATTCTCAGCATCTTTCTGTGGGACATACATTTATGTTGCTTCAGGTCTCTTCTTAATCAACGAGGAGATTGTTCTGCTTTCACTATCATATAGGAGGAATGACATTACATAATAGTTCACTACATTTTCCTTTGTTTCTAATATGTATTTGTTTCTCATATTTTCTTCTCTGTGTGTTGTTTATGTTTTTTTCTATGTCACTTTTAGAATTAAATCACGACCTAAAACTCAAATTTCTTCTTATAATATTATTCAAACACATTTTTCTTTTTCAGAATTTTTTTAATGTTTTTTATCTGTTATTTTCAGCGAACTGTCTTTAATTTTTCTGAGAATTTACATCATTATATTCGTGTACACTTATTAATATTGAATTTCTTCCTTTGCTTTTAGTGTTTTATATTACTTGTGCTTCGTGATAATATTTTTTTAAAAACTAAACAAACAAAAGAAATAGCAATACATCTACATTTATATATATGTAAATATATATATACGTGTGTGTGTATGTGTGGTTCTATGAATGTTTGTCTAATTGGAAGATCCGCTCCCGAGTTGAGTAAGAAAATAAGTTGTTATTGCAAATATTTCTCATAAAAAGAAACACGTGAAATTTACATGTTCTGTTTATCATATAAATGTACATACATCCTCAAGTTGCATTTTACATGCATATACCTGCTGGTTAATACATATCGTGTTTCGACAATATTGGCTGCGGAATCCTGACATATGTAGACCCCAGATTTTAGTTAATAACACATGAAAACTCTGCTGTCCTAATTAAAGATAGAACTGAAACAAAACTGAGATGACATCAAAACTCTATAAGATCTTCCTTGTACATACATAGACGAGAAATGTTAAGGACTTGTTGCTACATCCTCACCCAGATATACGTAACTATGTCATTAATCTGCACAAACTCCATAAGATCGGCATATGAAAATGATAAAATTAAACTCATTTATAATATGTTTCCTCACGTTCATTAAAGTATCGGTATAAATGATTGATGAACTATCATAAATTTCCAGCTCCAATGAATGAAACTGATCAATTATTCCAGGTGTTAGACACAATCTGAGGAAGGCTGGAGTGTATATCGGTCTGTGTATGAGCTGTATTGACTGAGCAAAGGAGTTATGGATGGCATGATCAAAGTTTATTCTCACATTTTCATTAAGAAAACGTAATTGAAAGAAGACATGGTATACGTTTATTTTTGTTTCATTTCTACTTGATAAAATAACACATATATGAAGATATACCTAGGAGAAATTAATTCTATGAGTCTTTGCAGAACACGCCTCCCTTAACGTGGCTAATGAAGATGGAAGATTCAAGACTGAATTAGAAGGGTTTTTTTCCGAAATCAGGGAGTGTTGTCCATTATATGAAACTCGGAATATTCTACGTTCAAATAAAACAATTTGGCTATTTTTTCTACGCCAAAATACAAGAATGTGGCATATCAGCTGATTGACAGTTAATGCGCGATAATCTCCTCAGAGATGAAAAGGAGAGTTGCGTCAAAAGTCCTGTGGTTCTACAGAACGATGTAAGTAATGTGATCATTTTAAGGAAAATGGAAGATAATTTTTTTTAATGGACAGTCGGTCTAATCAGAAATGAAAGCTTGGGAAAGATGGCACTCACAATACATACTGACAGAGAAAAACGCATTGAGTTACCTACATAACGAGCTTGTGTAAAAGTCTGTCAGATTAGGGATTGTGAAATATAACGAAAAAAAATACTCAGTGAAACAAAGCATCAAAATTAGTTGCTGGTCCTGATCACCCTTGTCTCTAAGTATTAGATATAAATAAACGTTAACTAATGGACACTTCTACTATATCCCCTCCCTATGTTTAATTTTCCCATGATAATGATAACTTCCTTTGATTTGCATAGAGCCGTGGCACTGTCCAGCATGGTGTAGAACGATTCGATGTCCTCTTCCCTTCTTTGTGCTATCGGTGCGTACAATAATTTATTAGCCACGTTGAGAGGTTTCCCTTTCAGCTTCACTACCAGAATTCTTTCGGAAAGTTGGTGGTATTCTAGTATGCATTTCATGAGTTCGCCCTCTAGTAATAGTCCTACTCTTTTGTCGTACTTCTAGCTGACTGCATAAATTATCCTGAATTTGTCGCGGACAAAGTCACAGGTGTTTGGCCATTTCGTTTGACATGCATCGAGAATGTTGATGCTAAGGTTGTTCATCTCTTGTTTAATGTATTAGGAACCTATAACAAACACGGGGGGAAATGGATTCAATAGTGTACAGTCAATGAACAGGTAATACATGGTTCCAAGAACATCCGAGACGACTGTGGACATGGAGAAGCCCAGGAGGAGAAACTAAAAACCAAATTGATTATATAACCATCAACAAAAGATTCAGGAATGCAATGATTCACTGCAAAATCTACCCAAGTGCCGCATTCGGAAGCCATCATCGTCCTCTTATATGTAAACTAAAAGTGAAACTGCGGGAATTGATTAAGCCTAACGCAGCACCCAATCTGCAATGCAACAAACTCTTGAGCGATCCTAGCCTAAAAGACAAATTCATAGAAAATGTGAAAACAATATACGAGGCACAAAACTGAAACTCGAAATGTGAAGCACTAAGAGACGCTTGAGTGACATCAGCAAACGACAGAATACCAAAGGAGACAGGACGAAGGAGGGGAAACGAATAGATGCCTGATGGGTTTCTCGACTTGATAGAAAGAAGACATAAAACTCGGCCAAGATACGAAACGGAATACAGAAAATTACACAATGAAATAAGGACCAAATGCAGGAAGCTGAAGAAAAATGGCTAAACGAAAAATGTACAGAAATAGAAAGATTGAGCACCACCAACAAAAGAGACATGCAGAAAAAATAAGACAACTAACATGCAAAAGACATGCTCGTCAACAGTCTGCCTAAAATCAAAAGATGGAACGCTCATATTAGAGAAGGAAAAAAATCTTCAACGCTGGAATGAGTATATTGGAGAAATCTGCCAAGACGTAAGGGAACATACAGGAATACACAGAACTACCGACGGACTTGTAATTCTGAAAACCTAAGTAAAAGCTGCACTGGCCAAATTGAACAGAAACGAAGCAGCTGGACCAGACGGAATCGTAACGGAAATGCTGACAGCCTAAGATGACTTTGGCATAGACAAGATCGCCGAAATAACAAATGAAATCTACAACAGCAAGGATATAACGGAAGACCTCAACTGCTCTATCTTCGTAGCTATGCCTAAGAAAACAGGCTCAAACAAATGCGAACTCCACTGAACAATCGTCCTAATGGGGCACGTGGGAAAACGCATCATCTGTATTCTAATGAACAGAGCGCGCAGCAGAATCAGCCCAGAGATATGACAAGAACGGTGCGGCTTCGTTAAATGCACCGGAACAAGGAACGGGATATTCATGCACAGAATATTATAAAAAGTGTTACAGGTTCAGAAGGACGTATGCCTATCTTTCATAGACTACGTAAAGGCCCTCGACAAAGTATGTCACAAGGATCTGATGGAACTGCTCATCAACCTCAATATATTCGGGAAAGATATCAGAATAATCAGGAACCTTTACTGGTAGCAAACAGCATTCATGCGCATAGGGAACGAATTGAGTGAATATACAAAAATAGAAAGAGGCGTAAGGCAAGGATGCGTCATCTCACCGGACCTGCTCAACCTATGCAGCGAGGCAATCCTGAGAGAATTGAAACCCTACCGGGATTTAGCATTGGCAGCTACAATCTTAACAACATAGGATACGCAGATGACACAGTACTGAGAGCAAACACGAGAATGAAATTACAAAATCTCCTACAGAATGTAGCGACGGGAGTGAGAATAAAGGACTAAGTATAAACTACAAGAAGACGGAATGCATGGTCGTCATTAAGAGGATGAGCCCGATATGCGATCTGATGGTCGGGAACACTAGAATCAAGAAAACGCGGACGTTTAAATATCTGGGTAATGTCTTGACAGAGGACGGTAAGTGCGACAGTTAGATCCGTAGGCGTATTGGGATAGCCAAGGACATATTCCAAAAGCTGGGTAGAGTACTGCGAGACAGGAGGATATCTATGGTAACAAGGAAAAGAATACTGAACTGTTACGTGTCGTTCATTAAGGCAGCGAATGTTAGACGATTTCCTCAAAGATGAAGAAAAGACACGAAGCGACAGATATGTGGTTCTACAGAAGGATGCTGAGGATATCATGCTCACAGCGTGTATGCAACGGTGAGATCTTAGAGAGGGTGTAAAGAAAGAGGAACTTTATTCCTAATATTAGGAGGAGGCGGCTGGAATGTCTGGGACACATAATGAGGAAGAAGGTCTGGAGAATCTGATAACGCGTCGAATAGAGGGAAGGAGAGACAAAAGAAAACAACGCGTGACATAACTAGTGGACTTAAGCAAATGGATAACAGAACGTGATCTGGGGTTTCGAAGCAGGGGGAAGGTATTTGTTGGGAGCTGCAAGGGATAGAGTGAGGTTGAGAGCCATGGTCTCCTACGACCAGAAAGGACATGGCACATGAAAAGAAAAAGAATGGATAATTTTCATAGACTTTTCACTGATTTCCAATTCATCTGACTTCAAAATGGAGAAAATAACTTTTTCTGTAATCAGGACGAAAGAATTATGCTGTTAAATTCTAATGTAAAAATCTGTATTTTGGGCGAATGTTATTTTATTCCCTGGTCATGTTGAAAATACACAGCTGTTGGTTGTGGAATTTATTATCCTTTTAAATTTCAAACCAACTGCTTATATTTCAAATATAATCTTTATAAGGCTGTGTTTTTAAGACTTTCACTGATCACCGGAATTAAAATCCAAAGCTCCAATTTTAAGACTATAGTTAATCTTTAAACTCGGTTTCTCAAAAAAAACGTTAACGACTTGGATAGCAAAGTATGTCATTATTTCACATCTCAAACCCCAACTAGTACATTGCTTGGCCGGTTTCAAAATCGACATGCTCTATTGTTGCATGCTAATTACGAGATTAATTTGTTAGATATATTTCAATACAGTAGTGTTCAAGCGAAATGGACCCAAGCCTTTCATAATGATGAATTGAATATATCGATGATATTACATCAACCGTTTCTTCTGTCGATTTTAAATACAAATGGAATCAAATGGTACGATTTAGTATATTAATTGATTTTTGAAAAAGGTCATTTTCTGAAATTATTTATGTGTAGATATTTTTCCAATGAATTGAAGAAGTATGGCCATTTACTAATGAATCGAGGATGTATGGGCAGCTAATATCTAAATATTAATAGGATTTAGGACAAGCCCATAACTCTTGCCCCACCAATGAAAATGGAACTCACTGATATTGTTTTAGAAGACATGATAACCAACAGACAAGAACACAGCATTCAATTTTAATTTAAATTGCAACTTTTAATTCAATTAATATATATATATATATATATATATATATATATATATATATATATATATATATATATATATATATATATATATATATATATATATATGTATGTATATATTTGCAGTCTCAGTTACGATGGACTGGTCATGTCTAGAGAATGTCTGATGACAGGATACCCAAGATCCTAATGTACAGTCAGTTACATCAAGGCTACAGGAACGTAGGACGCCCATGGTTAGGATACAATGACAAGCTGAAAAGCAACTTGTCAACTGACAATATATAGCACACAACACCCTTGAGCGCTTAGCCTTGGAGTAAGTAAAATTGACATCAACGTGTTTTAGTGGACTCAGCAGTTTTCAATCTGCTGGACTGAATCATCTTCAATAAGCGAGAGCAAGATTTAAAAGGTCAGCCAATATAACAGTGACCTCATCACACAATCTTCACACTTGCTCCATATGTGGCCTCCTTTGTAAATCATTAGCTGGTCGTAACTGGCACTTAAGATTACCGCACAAAATTGCATAACTGAATCAATTAAGCTGTCAGATCCTCATACGTCGAAACCGACGGGAGAGTCCATTATCCATTATATATATATATATATATATATATATATATATATATATATATATATATATATATATATATATTGAACAATAAAAAATATTAAAAAATTAAAATCTTCAGCCACACTGGGTTCTATATAACTATTCCTTCGTTTTTATCATTATTTCATTTAGATTCCTCGACTAGTTTTGGCCAACATATATATATATATATATATATATATATATATATATATATATATATATATATATATATATATATATATATATATCGTTTAAATAGAATATCATGTTTAATGTATCCAATAATTTCCACCATGCTTTGTTTTTATGAGAGAAGACATTGTTTCGAATGCCTAATACCGGAAATCATTCCTTATACACAATGTCCTTACAATTCCACCAAATAGACACCAACATATTCTTTGCATGCAGACCCGATTATGGAGTACTTAACTGTGGTGCATATCTTTTTTATCAGTACATTTGTCACTCCACAATTTTAGAAAGAATTAATCATTTTGCATATATGTCGAGATTGGCCAATTTTTCATTTCCATATAATCGTTAAGATATGAACACATAATCGGGAATCATGTATGAAGAAGTGTTGAAATTCTTTATAAAGGTCGTTTCAGATATGTAGAAATCACTGATGATCTGTGTAATGTCACATGGATTATTTTAATCAGTTTCAATTTGGTTATCATCATTCTACGCTTGAACCTCACGGACCTTTACCAACAGGGATATCATAAATAGCGGAATCTCATTAAACTAAACATTACCTTTTTCTTCATAAGGCAATTTTTCCATTCCAAAATTTCATTAAATAACGAATTCCAATTATTGTTTGTTGCATATATTTGTTCGTTTTTTATAATTCATTTGAATACTTATTATTTATTAATATTTCCAATAAATCATTCAAAAATATGTCCCCCTTTACTGCAAACGTTCTATTAACTGTTCAATGCTTCGATGATAGAAATCACTAGGTTTTGACAGGAAATAATTCATCAATACACGTTTTAAGTCCCACAAAATTGTTGAACGAAATATTTCTTAAATTGTTAGAACGCAAACCGAAAACGTTGGTAGCCAGAAGTAACTAAATCACTAAAATAAAACAGGTATTGAACCCACACATCTTTGGGTCCTGTCACTGGATCTAACCAACGCCTTTATCCACTGTGCCACGGTTAAGGCAGTGGGGGAACTTGGAGCGTTGAATTAACAGGAGGTAACTGATAACTGACATCCATTAAATATGGCACGTGAAACTAGAACTAGAAGAAAGTGTTCAGTTCGACATTCCAACCACCTGAAGAAAGCCAGGGCGTACAACGGCCGAAACCCTGTGATAAATATAGCAACAAAGACGAGGACAAGAGTCCGAATAATGTAAACAGTCTACATAATACATTCTTTCAGAAATATAGACAAATACGCTTTTTGTGGCAAACATTGGTGCTTGTGTTTAATTTAATGCCAAAGCTCGGTCGTGTTCCCTGACAAACCAGATTTTCAAAATTTAATTCAAAATATTTAAAAACTGACGAAACACAAGCATCATTTTCCTATGTTTCTGTACGTCATACAATCTTCCTTATTAGGATATAAACGGATAGTCTCCGGAGTTGATTTTTAAAATAATTTAATTTTTTCAAATGCCTTCAAACAGTTATTAATCATGGCTGTCCTCAATAAAGAACTTTCGTAGATTTTTTCTACATTACAAGAATTTTAGCTTCCATTTGATTAAAAATTCATTAAGACGACGCCGGTATGGCTTCAATATTTTGTATTGATACTTTCCTGGGGTTACATAGGATTAAGAGAAAGAAATACAATTTATGTAATTAGAAAGTATCTTCTCATCATTAAACTAAATAGTTTGCTGCGTCAGGACTTAAAAATTGAAACTGATTTCTTTCACTCTTGGCGCATTGATAAAATAGGAATATCAACAGTTACGATAACATTATTAACAGTTAAAGATAAATGTTGCCTGGAATATGAACCGGGATTTTTGTAAAACATAAACGATATATTTAAATGGAAATATTTGTCGTAATCTTTGAAACAATTTATTCTATTATATTGATTAATGGCTTGATTTCCTCGACATGTTTGCCTTCATTGTAAGGACAACATATAAGACAGAATTAATTCGAAAGATTTATTATGATACTATGTGCTATGTCACTTCGGTAATAAAGCGATCATGCCCCCGTCCACCATTTCCTCTCCGTCGCTCTTAATAAATTGTGTCTTTTTCTTATCTATACTAAACCTTATTCTGTCATCCATTTACTCAAGCTCACTAGCTAGGATATGCGTTGTTTTCATTTCTCTCCCATTGCATTGAATCTATCTTGTGAGTATTAAGTTTTCCAATCCTACATTCATCAATATGTGCCCTAGAAATTTCAATGATCTGTTGATTTCTAGTATAACTGTCCTTTGTGTTTCAATTTCTCTCTATTGACGTTAATCACAGGTTCCGTCCATTTTATCGTCATCTTCCCTCTGTAGAACTACATTTATTTTGCTTGATGTATCTGTTCCATTTCTGAGGAGATTATCTCGAATTTACTACCATATAGGCATACTGATAATGCATGCCATTTCAGTACTCTTTTCTTTGTTTCTAACGAAATATGTCTGCTTTGATTAACTTTTGAATGGCATCGTACCCTATCACAATGCCGATTCGGATTTAATTGTCGCCGATTCGTCCTCTCTTAAAACACTTCCCATATATTTAAAACGTTGTACTTGTTTTATTGTGGTATCTTCAATTTGTAGTTTGCATTTGGGGCTGTTCCTTTTGCTAACAACTTTGCACATTGTCTTCTTGCCATTCATTCGTATTCCTTTCTTCTCGATTTCATTCACTAAATTTTTCAGGAGTTCTTGTAGTTTATATTCCGTTTCTGCTATCAACTCCGTTCCATCTGCCCATATAAAATTGTTAAGACTGTGCTTACCAATAATATATCCTGGTAGGAATTATAATTCTCTCAGGATAGCCTCATTTTATAAGTTGCATAAATCTGGTGGGAAGAGCATTCCTTGTCTTACACGCCTTTCTATTTTTATATATATATAGTGATATCATTTTCTAGCCGTAATTCTGCCAGTCTATTTTCTTAGTTATTTTAATAGCCTTCCAAAATATGTCAAAGATACCTAACAGTCTTAATGGAAGATGTTTCATTAAGAAGGATTTAATATAAGGCTATTTCATTAGGAAAGATCAAATTCAGCAGAAGATAAATCAGTGATTTTCGTAAAACAGTATTTATTTCTCTATTGGATTATGTTATTTAAGTCATGGCAATTATGTGTGAAAAATAAATTCGCCCAAGTGTTCGCCATATCTGAAAGAAAAAGAAAAAAAAAATCATTAAACACTTAAAATTAATTCACATTAAAATAGGTCTAAATTATTGGAACACTGTTGTGGGGCCGACCCTTTTACACGAGATGGACTTGTCCAAAGTATACTTATACTGACAGAGATAATACCGGTGGGTTGAGATACGTTGAATCAGGGTGAGTGATACGGAAACAGTACACAGGACGTTCACAGAGAGTTATACCAGTGTCCAGAGAGAGAGATAATTACGGCTTCACTTAAAGAGACTTGTACATAAGCTTTCTACTAACCCGCATTCGTGGACTACTAATCTTCACTTCAAGTCTGTATTCTTACGTTTAATACACTTATTTTTCTATCTCAATTACTGGCGTTGTTTATTTATTTGTGCAGAATTCCATTCCCGGAATCCACAGCAGAATATGTGGTGAAATAAAAAGAAAACGGCCACCAGCGAGTAAATTCGAGCTCTCCCAACTGGTTATCCAACCTCTGGTCGTTCCTTCTTGAGTTCTGTCTCAAAATCGCACAAACAAACTTTTCCAGCCGCCAACCGTGAACGTCACTCTAAGCCTTTTCGAACTGGGAAAAACTAGGTGCTTTTATATTTGTCCATATACCCATAATCCCTTGCGTCTTCATACGATCCCATAATTCATTGCGTCTCTGTCCCATAATGCATTGCATATTCATTGCATAAAAAGGCAATGCAAGTCCCCCCTTATTCTTTTACGTTATCTGGCCTAGGACGGATTACGGCAAAGGGGTAAGTGCTTTTTTCTCCTTCATTTCAACTGCAGTAGCCTTACATGCTAAGCAAATACGGGATCTTTTTTGGCGGGGAAAAGGCAAGTCGCAACCAGTTGTGCTCGTCCCAGGTTCTGCCTCATCATGTCTGCGACAGAATCATATCTGAATAATATAATACTGACAACAATTCCGTTGGATCCTCTCGCTTTGTTTCGGTTCCATTTTGGCAGCGCTGATTCTAATTAAGATTTTAGCATTTCTTGTTCTTTCGATATTTTTGTGTATTGCCAGTTGATCTTATTCGTCGTGGAAGACTTCGCCGATATATTCGTTCCATCTCTAAGGTATTTTTCTCTGTCTAATACAACGGCCCCGTCCTTGGATCTGCATCCTATTGTTGAGCATACTATTTGTCATAATATTTGTATTATTTTTATGCTTATCTGCTTTATCTGAGATTCATATTCTTTGTATTTCTGCACAGTCTCAGTTGAGCTATTCCTCTTTATCTCGCATGCATTTCTTCCTAATTTCTGTGAGTAGTGCCCTATGTCTATACCTTGGGTTGCAATCGGCTTAGGAAACGGAAAAACTCTAAATTCACAACTGACCTGGAGAGGGCTGGGCTCCGTCGGGCTATCTTGCCCAATAAACAGTACTTCTAGAGCGGTTGCAATACATGTGGTGTCCCTACGATCCTACGGATCACGGGGTAAAAAGAAACATCCTATATTATGTGCCGTACCTTGAAATTGCGTTTTGTCGCTCTCGCTGTGAATGTTTGGCTTGGCGAGACCGGGGAATGTTGTTCGTTTGAGCACTTTCCTTGGAAGTAACGTTAGAGCGGCGATAGGCTTGCCACATCCCGAATAAAGGGAAAGAGGTTGAAGCGTGCAGAATATTTCGTCACCTACACGGGCGCGGGGTCGCTTTTGAAGTCTATCAATGCTGGAGTCTGTGATCTGGGAAGCCACCGCCTAAACATGACAACAGCATACTATTTTCACCTCATCTGGCTCTTGTCTATTATATCTGCTTTTCATATTGTCATATATTTCACTTTCATATTCCGATAATTCTGTCGTATTGCAATTAGTGTGTTGTCTTGGTCCTCTTCTATTGCCGTAGGTTCAATCTAATTTTACATACAATTGAAGGTTGGTCTCTCCCGAAGTCAGAAGTTGAGTGTGTATTATTGATAGTTGTATAGTCGATTTTTTTTCGTTTATCTTCCTGTGTCTCTTCGTGTTCATATACGTCTTCGGTGTTCTTCAAGACAGATGTTCGAGATTACCCGATCATTCACCGTTCACATTTGTACTCATTTCTCGCGATATTAATTACGAATTCCTAGTACGAATTTGTCAAGTAATGATGGGTTATGTGAATGAAGTTTGATTTATAATGTAGTATAATAAAATAGTATCAACAAACTAGCATCTGCTATCTACACAAATCCCGAACAATAATGTCAATATATAATGAAAGTATCATGTAATTTCCCTATTCAATGAACGCATACCTGTAGCACATATGATTCTTGTGAGTTTGCTTAATATTATTCCAGCTAATCTGATTTAGATTAAAGGTTTTCTTTGTATACCGCACAACTGCCAAAATGTGACTTCCATTTTGAGTGGTACACACTGGGTTTGGAATTGAAGATGATCTCTATCTATAAAAGGCAGGATGTGTGTGTGTGTGTGTGTGTGTGTGTGTGTGTGTGTGTGTGTGTGTGTGTGTGTGTGTGTGTGTGACGAATGCACGGCCGCAATTTTCGACGGATTTGCACCAAAATTTACATGCACATGCTCCAATTTAACACAAACGCCAAAACTGACTTTGCATTTCCCAACTCCCATCGATAGTGGAAATAATCGATTTTTTCATGCTTCTACGGCAGTTTTCATGTAGTTTGCGGCCATTTTCTACTGGCCAGGGTGAGAGCCTATAGCTGGCTGCCACGAATAGGCAGGAAGATTCTATTGACCAGCGTGAGAGTCAACAGCTGACTGACACTAATGTTAACTAGCATGATATCATGCAAAAAATATCGATAGATGCATTCGTCACAAGTGGGAAAAATTTAAATCTGCATGGCACTTTACTCCAATTGGCTCATTCGCTTGCTTAAACTCAACGTTGATTCTGATTCCGCAGAACCGGGTTGGGTGTGAAAAAGTATTTGCTGTTAACATTCTTTTTTCATTCGGTTTTTCCAGTTACGAGTCCTTTTTTAAAGCTGATCATTTTGTGTTCATTTTGTTTAGTTCATTTTTCGTAACAGATTTAATGTTTAGTATAGAGCTTAGAGGAAATTCGCAGTGTGAGATAGGCAAGAAGTAAGGCATGTAGCAACATCAACACGGTCAAGGGCACTCCTTTAAAGGCAAGGAAGGGCAAAAATATTTTAAGTCAAGTGATAGCGATTGCTGTATGAGTCGTACGATTTTTGAATTCAGCACGGGCAACGCTGGGCCATGCAGCTATTGCTTTCTAAAAAACTAAACGAAATACGAATGAACATGAAAATTTCATTCGAAAAAAAGAAATGTACGTTGAACTACAACGTAATAAAACACTTCCTTTATTGCAGGGATTAATTGTAACAATATTGATGTGGTCCTTTAGAAGGATGTTGAAAATAGCCTGGTCGGGGCGTATCAGGAAATAGGATGTTTGAAGTATAATTGAAAAAAAGTCAATTATAATAAAAATAAATAACAGGGACAGTTAACATTTCTAGGATATATAATGGAGAAAGAATGCTTGGAGAATTTGAGACTCAAATGATATAGCTAAGTTAAAATGAACAGGACAAATACCCTAATAACCTAACTATTTTATAAATGGCTGAAACAACGGAAAGGCGCGAAAGAATAATAATAATAATAATAATAATAATAATAATAATAATTATTATTATTATTATTATTATTATTATTATTATTATTATTATTATTATTATTATATACTAGAAAATTATCTATCTAAATGGTAAGATATTTGTTAATTATATACTTGTTGCAAATTTTAAATGCTACCTTATACTGATTATTATTTTAAATGGATGTGTTTAAATGAGCAAAAAATAGAACGAGAAATACAACAGACAGAGATTTGTCATCAGATTAATTTAGGCACTCTCAGTTAGAAGATCTTGAGAGAACTGAAAAACCTACCAGTATTACTTAATGACGAACATAATCTTATCAACATACGTAGAGGTAATGCTGTTTATGGTAGACTGACTTAGAGAAATGAAACAATTATAAGTAACTTTAATAAAGAAAATAAGAGGAAAAGATTACAAATCTACACTAAGTCGGAATCATATATATTTGGTTCAATGTACATCGCAATGGCTGGTATATCAAAATTAAGAAAGTACACACGACTATATGAATAGAGCTGATGAGCAGACGAAATGGTAATGGTAATATTAGCCGTTCCTCTACATGGAAACATTTGGCATTCATTGACCGTGTTGCTCGAACTTGCTTTCGTTTGGAATTTACAAATCTTTCTCTTAAAATATGTTTTTTAGGAAAACAGCTTCCAGTACCTGTTATAGCTCTTTCAAGTATTGATCGGGTTTGTACCCTGACGTTTTATTTTATGTAGTATGAAATGTTAACATATTATGTCATTATGTTTTCGTATACTTACATATGTGTTTGTGTGTGGGGAGGGTCTTGCGCGTGCGCATATATCAGTTTTTGCGTGAGTGTTCGCATGTATGTGCACCTTTATATTTCAATGTCGCCGATTACGAGTGAGTAGTGAGTTCTCTACTCACACTTTGTTCCATACTTGCAGCTACGTGCCACATCTCAGCTATGTTTAGTAAAACACTATACTTTGCCATTGCTTGTTGCTGTAACTGAACAGACTGCTTTCTGTCTAGTCTCAACAATTTTTTTAAATTAATAACGGACCGATTGCTAGACTTACGACATAGATTTTTTTACCTTAATTATTTGTCACACTGCGAGGAAGAAACGTTAATTTAATTTCTATAGACATTCGCCGTTTCACTTGCTTTTTTATTATTCAAATTGTTGCCGGAATTAATTCACTTAATTTTAGATAAATACTGTTTTATCCTTTTCCGCTTGGATGTATTTCTAAAATAGTCGGCGCTCTTTGAGATCGACGGTAGGCGTTTCGGAAATTTAATAAAGAATTTAAAAACACCACGTGCTTTTTTATAATTCATATGATTTTAATATTTACATACGTTTTTTTTTTACTTTAAACTTTAATTCCAAGCAAGACTTACGTTCATTTAGACAAAATTATTCAGTGTCCTAGCAGCGTTTACATTTGAGAAAAAATCATTTGTGAATATAAATATAATTTTGATATATACATTTATAAATATAATTTTATATAACTTTATATATAAATAGAACTTTGAAAAAATACTTAGCTGATTTTAGTTAGGTTAAAATCAAAATAATGTAATAGGAGTCTAAATAAGTGGCCTCAGGACAATATTTCAAAATACTCTCTCATATCAATTATTATATCTTGTAAGGTATATTTTGCGAATATTTCCAAAATTTCAACTTTTAATATATTTTGAATTGTATATATTGAATATTTCGTGAAAATCAACTTCGCCAACAAGTTACATTCGAAAACTTTAACACTTTTTGAATTTTTGACAAATTAAATCTATCGTAATAATAACTTGTTCATCATTGCCTTATCTTTGACTCAAGCGATAAAAAAAATCACTCAAGTTTTACTATCTTTAATTTGCCTAAAAAATGAACCATTGCAGGAGACGTAACATTAAGTGGCGATCTACGCTTGTATAAGTGATGATTAATCTGAAAATATGTTGCAATGAACCAGTAGATAATGTCATTCATTCTTTCTTCATATAAACATATTTTTCGGTTCCATTGTGAAAACATCACAATAACAAGAACATCCCGTCTTAGGTATTGCAAGAAAGCAATAGTAATTAGACAACTGCAACTAGTAAACGAAGTACTATGACATTTATTGGTGACGTTCTTATTTCAAAGCAAGATATCGCGCTTTTGCCAAGTTGCAAAAATACACAGATTTTAAGTTTAACTGAAAAAAACAATTAATTCGTTGAAATTATTATTTTTATATCATTTAATATATGTATTATTATATGATATTTATTTGAAATTATATGAATAACCTATTATTATTTTCCAGTTCTTTTATAGTAGCCGTATTATTCTATATTAGTATTTATTTGTTTATTATTATTATTTTTACTTTCTCTTTTTACTTACCTAAAATTATATTTACCAACGTTGCGTTTTCCACTATAGTTTATTTTTATCAAGTAATATTTTAGGTGTTAGAACTGTAAGAAAAATGAGTGTAAAATATTTAATGTATAATGTAAATAATGACTTCATAATCCCAGACTATTTCAGGCTTAAATCCAGATTTATATTTTTGTTTGTTTTTAATTTCTGCTATCTTTTTTCACGTTTCGATTTTTCTGTTTGTTTATGAATGTTGTAATCTCTGTAATTATTGAATAGAATAATCAAACGAAGGTTGGTAATGAACTATAATACTTAAGACAAGAACAAGAGATATATATGATTCGCCAGTGGCATGTATAAGTAGTAGTCAACTGCTAGAAATAAATCAAGTGAATTCCACAATGAATGTCCAACTGCAGGCTATCTCCCAACCGACTCACGCAGACAGATATGGTACAAGACCGAACTTAATGTGGGTTATCCGAGCTCGTAGGCTTGGACAAAGATTTCCCGTAGACCCCGTATAAAGCGGGGTCGGTAGCTGTTTCCCGAGACGAGATTCTGCCCTTCGACAGAGTCTCATCTGGGTATCATTTCTATCCGGAGCCAGAGAGTTTGACCAGCACAGCGGGAGACGAATCTCCAACTGCAGGCTATTTACCAACCGCCCCACGCATTCAGATATGTTACAAGACCGAATTTAATGTGGGGTATCCGAGCCCGTATAAACGGGGTCGGGTAGCTGTTTCCCGAGATGAGACTCTGCTCGTCTGGGGATCCTCTCTGCTCGGCGGAAGAGAGTTTGACCAGCACAACTGAAGACGAATCTCCAACTGCAGACTAACATACAGTATTTACTACCGTATTTATGTGAATGCGTCTTCTACCCAATATCGTCCTTAGGAATACCACCACAATGCATGAGTATATTCTAATTTGTATTACTTTCTAATGTGTTTCTTTAACTAGCCTTTTTACACATTTAAAAACGTTAGTTTAGTGGGGACTTCTAAAACACGCAATGTATACAATGTATACATATATGATCCAAAGTTTTTCATAATCGTAGGTAATCTGCTATCTATAAATGCTCCGATGAAATTCGTCTCAAGTAGCATCTGGCAACTAAGTCCAAGCCGGAGAAATGTGGAGGGCAAACAACTGGCACCTCATAAACAGCTGCTTTGGGTAGATGGAACTCAACAGCCTAAGAAGACAATCCATGTAGACTAAAGCAAACCATAATTCCAAACCTACGCTGCCTTCCGGTCATATCAGACCAAAACACAGAAAAGACTATGGAATTAAATTCAGAGGGAAAACCTTGAGTAGAGTTTTGAAGATGGTTGACAGTCAACATTGAAATATTGCCAGAAACACTTACAGCTAAATTGGTCCCAAATGTCATGTTCTACATGTCACGAGTTTGGCACTCCGCACGACCTCCCAATGCCATCCTCTAGGCCTGTGCTTGGCGGAAGTCTTTTCAGTTCTGCAACCAAAAGAGTGAATTTTGAGCAAACAGTGTGCTATCATTAACGCGCAAGATAAACAGATGCCTACAATGACAATCACTGAAACTAATATAATACACAAATTACATCTACTACAGCATTTCTTTTTGTCAAAAGCATTATATTATTATTCTTTGATCGGGAAAACGGAAGAAAACCGAAATTCAGAAGAAACATTCAAATCGAGGATTTCTAAAATAAAAACATCGGATAAAAAATATTGCTGACAAAATCAAATAATGTTAATTTATATATATTTATTTATTTTCTTTGTTTATTTATTAAGAACAAAACAACATGTTTTCTATACATCGCATCTTCGTCTTAAGTTTGTTGCCGAACATTGGAAGATAACGGCGCAAACACATGTCACGTCGTTGAAATACATCGTATAAAAGGTTTTCCACTTTGCTGAATTTTAAATTACCCACTCTTTTCTTTTTATTTCTTTCTAAGCTCGTAAACTTCTTTGTGCTATTATGGCTTTTACAATGATCAATGATATTATGCATGATCCTGGTATTAAAATTGTTGTCGAGAAATGCGAGATTCGCGTATATATTCCGCTTACTCAATTCCTTTCTCTCCTGATTAAACTAACATTTATTCAGTCGAAATTATGTTACGGTGAACATCCAGTGCGTTTAATTTGTGTTGTTACGCAACATATCTTTGTAAAATTCACAGAATCTTTTTCAGGTGTTTCTGGATTTCTCACCGGTGTAATTCTTTGGTCATTGTGTTGAATTTAGTCTGTATTTTACTGACTCTATTCTGTCGTTTATGCTATCACGTTCGGTGATAACTATAGGTATTATTGTTTTAGAGGTGATGTTGACGAAGTTTGGGTGGATAATTTATTCTCGCCAGTTGCTGTTATAGAGTTGTTAGTTAAGACTATGAAACTACCGTTATTATAATTGTTGCGATTATTATAATTATTTGGGTATTTTTCTATTTACTGTGTTTTACTTCTGTGGACTTTCTGGTCTTTGCTTTTAGCTTTGTGCAGGAAATAATTTGGGAATTGGCGGAGTTTAGCAGTGTTTTCAAGTTATAATGGGCTGCAAAAGAAATACTTGCTCAAACTTTAATTATTTTTCTATCTTTGTATAGGCTTGTCATTTTTGCCGAATTGTTGGGTATACTTACAATTTGAATGGGGAATCCAGATTATATAATATCCGTTTGTTTTATGTGTGTGATCCCTGACGCGTTACAATTTATACATAAGATTTTTGTGGGGTCAAGGAACACTAGTCAAGGAACTTAAGCCTATGATAAAAATTGAAATATTCCCCAATTTGAAGCTTGAAAATTATGACCAGGCTATGACTGAAGAGCAGTTAGAAAAATAAACACACACAGACACACACACACACACACACACACACACACACACACACACACACACATATATATATATATATATATATATATATATATTGTAAATTAATTGATTTAATATATGTTTTTTTCACTACACAGTGATAACCATGTTTCAAAAAAGGAAGCTAAAGCCTTTGAATTTAATGTTGTTATTAAATTAAAGACATTAGTTCCATTTCCTCGTCAAGCGAATTTTGGAATAACTTATTTTTTTAAATTTACGGTTTCAAAGGCAGGGCAAAGATTCATAATTGTGGGTTTCCAAGGATACCTAGAAATCCATTCAGCACTGGAGCACTATTGTGTAAAAATAAAAATATCTATAAGAACACCGGATTATATATCTTACTGTTCTTTCTTTCTTTTATATATATATATATATATATATATATATATATATATATATATATATATATATATATATATATATATAAAGGCGAGAAAATATATGCGAGCAGAGACGTGCAGTGTTATGAGCAGGGGGTAATCTGTCAACTGCATTGGAATGTGCAGATGACCCACTCTCTGCGTTTAAATAAATTGCTTGTGGACGATTTCTGCACAGATGACAAAGAAACTTGAGACGATAGAAATGTAGTTCTGCAGTGGAATACTGAGAATGCTATTGGCTGGACACGTGAGTACGACGACGTTTAATAGAAATTAAAGCAAAAATAGAGTAGAATTTTCCACGGCACGTAATGTGAAAAGAGGGCTTGGAGAATTCCATATTCACATAACATATTGAAGTCAAGAGGAACGCAGGAAGACATATCCTATATACAATATTTGCAATGTTAGTACTGTTGTCCTCATATTTATTGACATATTCACGACGTTCCGGTAGTTGCACGCTTGGGCCTTCTTCAGCGTTCGATTAAGTTGGAATTTTGAAACGAAATCTTTATTTAGGTGGGGTAGATTGTTTTACTTCCAAATGTCATAGCTTTTCTTGATAACTCTGTTTCAGTTATTTCTCTTGGGTAACTCAACTCTCCAAGTTTTTGTTCACATCTGCTGTGGCCAGGTATCGAACACCCAACTATACAAAGTCCGGCCAATATGAAAAGTGTAAATAGCTGCAATAACTCATTTCAGAAATATAGGAAGATATCCAAACCTATCTAAAAACCGTGCATAAATGGATGGCAGAACAGGAGGAATAAGAAAAAGATATTTAGTAAGAGATAAAAAGGACGAGAAATTTCGGAGAGCCATAAACACCAACGTCTTTTCTTCTTCTATGTACCGTGCCAGTACATAGAAGATGTAGAAAATAAAGTTACTGAGCGATTCAATAAAGTTTTATCTTTTGTTCAATAGTTTTCTATTCGACTATTTTTAAATATTTGGACAAAAATAAATGGATGTACATGAACCTGAATAAAATTCAAAGTGACAAAAAGCAAAAAAAAGAAAACTACTTATTTTTAGATTTAGTTCATCTTTGCTAAATTCTAAGTTTCTAACATTTTGACCTTGGATGCTACGTCTTTGTGTTCAATAAATTTCGTTTTTTTAATTTTTAGCATCGATTTGCGTGGAGACATTAGATAAACATTTGAACAACGTCTTGGTAAAAATATTCATGTCGCATTCTCTTTTCTTAGTTTTATTCCGCTTGTTTTATCTTTCTCAGACCTTGGGCCATATATTCTAAGCGTCTGTCACTTTCGTCTTGTTATTTAAATCATCATTTATTTATTGTAGATTTCACACTACGTTCTTCTTCTACTTCATAATTTGTTCAGATTTTATTTTTCTTGTTTTGAAAACAAACTGATTATTTCTTTGTTATCGTATTTAATTCTTGTGTTTTTTTTCACATGCGCCATTTATCTGTTTTTCTTTCAAGACTTTGCTTTCTTTTTTTACTATAAAACTTTTCTTATTGTACCGTTAATCTTTTGTTTCTCGAATTTTTTTCATTTCTTTATTTTGACGATTTTTCATTTTGTAACTTCGTCCTAAAAGGAAAAGATTTTCTAATGTATATTTTCTTTTAAGTGACTCTCTATCAATCTGCGATTTCTTTTTCTTCCTGTATGGTACATTGAGATGTGTTTAACATATTCGCTTATTGCCAATTACTTTGTCCCGGATTGGTTTCCAAAAGTAAATTTGCAGTTGTATGATCAACGTCCAATGAATGCACCTGACAAGTTTCTGCCTCCAACGACGTTTCTTCAGAACGAAACTTTGTAACGTAATTTCTTTTTTGATGATTTTTTAGAAAAAAGCATTATATATTTGACTAAATGTCTCCGTATCGATATTCATTTACTTGAACTACCACAACATTGTCATATAATATTCAATGATCTTTCAGTCCCTTCTATGTTATTGTACTCCAAATTTATTATTAACTGCCAGGCGTTAGGATTCGATGATACTATGATGCATTCGTTATTACTCAAC